>CM046353.1:4258404-4731198 GCA_025403435.1 Artocarpus heterophyllus
TAGGTTAATTTGAGTTTATTTTCACTTTGGAGAATTGATTGAGTTGGTTGATTTTCCCACTAGATTTTCCTTTTCGGGGTCTTCAATATTGTCTAAATTTACTCAATCTTTGTTTTGGCTCCAGATTTATCGATGATACCAACGAGGGATCCAGAGTGGTTCTTCTTCTGCCCGCAGGACAGGAAGTACCCAAACGGGCATCGGTTGAACAGGGCTACGAATGCAGGATATTGGAAGGCAACTGGTAAAGATCGTAAGATTAAGTCTGGAACAATCCAGATTGGAATGAAGAAGACTCTGGTCTTCTACACAGGCCGTGCTCCTAAGGGGAAGAGGACCAACTGGGTAATGCATGAGTATCGCGCCACGCTGAGGGAGCTCGATGGAACTAACCCTGGCCAGGTTGTTCTTGACTCTCTATTTGCTTATTTTCTTGTGATTGTTTTTCTCAATTTGGTACAAGTTTCTTTATTTTTATGTTTTTTCTTTATGTTAAAACACTCTTCTTAATTTGAGAAAATTGAAGGTGGAGAAATTTGAGAATGTGGCTTGGACCCTTTTAGTTATGTTTCTCATGCATATGTTGCTGTACACTCTTTTGCAGAGTCCCTTTGTCCTCTGTCGTTTGTTCAAGAAACAAGATGAGAGCATTGAAGGTTTGAATGGTGATGAAACTGAACCAACTTTGTCATCTCCCCTCACCAAATCTTCTCCAGTAGACACGCTGTCTGAGCAAGAAGTGACTCCAGGACCTTCAACATCTGGAAAGCAACCTGAAATGCTTTGCACAAAAATAGAATATTCGATGGTCAAAACTTCTGATGACATGACATCAGAAGCTGGAGGAGCTATTGCTTTTCCTGGCAATAGCTGCAGTGCTTATGATGCAGGAGATCAAGCGATAGAAGAAACAGCTAGTGAGGTGAGTAAAGAGGATCTGAATCCCTGATCAGTATTATTTTCTGTGGATAAAACTAGATAATTAAGTTGTTCTATTATGTCCATGTTTTGTTCTGCAGAGTGATTGGGAGCTGGAGGAAGACCTAAAAATGTTCTATGCCCCCACACCTGGGCCGCTAGATTGCAAAATCTTTTCCCCATTGCATTCACAGATGCAAGCCGAGTTAGGATCTTCTGGCATGTATTATCCTGTTGTCGGTGAGTGTAGCGCTGGTTATAGTGAGGTGCAGTTTCAGTATGGGACCAATGAATCAGATGACGTCACTCAGTTCCTGAAGTCCATTCTTAATAATTCAGGGGACACGTCTGAAGATTTTGGCACTGAAAATAATCAGGCCATTGATAGCACAACTATGATGAATGCGACTTCTGATTTCGATGGTGTGCTGTATGGTGACTCACAAGCTCAGGTGGAGAAGGAGAAGGTGAGATGAAGCTCTCAAGGCGCTTTTTATCAGTTGCTCTAGCAAGTTTTATCCCAAGTTGTTGAGTTTTCCTTTTCTCTGATAACTAGGTTGTGCACTTACTATATCCAAGATGATGATTTGTTTATAGCGGTTTGAGATATTTTTCTTTTAGTGACCTTAGAATTTTTTCATTGCATGCAGCCTGGGTTAGAATTGCAAGGTGGGATGTTTTTTCTGGGGAATTTTCCTGGAGAGGCTTCCATGCACAATGAAACTGCTGAGTCCTACAACAGAAATGTTCTGCCATTTGGTTCTGCTGTATTTAGCAATGATTTGAATCCAAATCCAATTGTAATTGATGATTCTGGACCTGTGATAATCAGGAGGACCCGCCAGCCACAAAATCCACCAAGCAGTGTTGAAACTGAGGTACCACGTGTAATGACGATACAAAGGTTGCTGCAACCCAGAAGAATAACGCTTGCAGAAGAAACTTCAACTTAGCTGCAGCTTTAAGTGTGCAGATCGTCAGAACAATAAAGATGGAAGAAGAATCAAAACCAGTAGTTAAAGAGGTAATTAGCTTTGAAGCTGCAACATTCTCCACAGTCTGCTGATTTATGTACACATTCTTGAAAGGCTATTCTACTGCTATTTGCAGGAGGAAAAAGCTGTTGAACAGCACACCACTGGTTGTGTAGATGAACCACAGAAGGCACCCTTCTCGGGTTACGTTGAGGATGGTAAAACATCTCAAGAACCGGGCACGGCTATGAGATCATACTCGACCTTGAAGACGGGCAAGAAGAAGGTCATTTCTGTGTTCTCGGAGACTGGCTCAACCTGGTTTGTTTTCCTTTATGTTAGGGTAGTTGTGTTTGCTGTCTTGTTCATAAGCTTCACTAGCATGTTGGAGATGTCTTAAATTTTAGTGCTTTGGAGGTCTTTACTGCAGTTATAGCAGGCCCGCTACCTTTACATGGGGCTGGAATTAGGCATTCTAGAATACAGATTTGTTAGGCTTTTGTTGATATTTATTTTATATGTATAGCATTATAGAAGCTTGGACCAACTGCACTTTTTGCTTGTGTAAGGGCATATTTTTGGCGGCTTCCATGTGTAACTCTGAATTTAGGCTTAGCTGCTTATATTCCTATATATGGAGATGAATAATTACCTGGAGTTTCCTTACGTACATGCATACCATAAGATTTAACATCTTAAACATTGATGACTTATTTTTTTTTTATATACGGCCTGGATAGTGGACATTGTATCCCACTCCCCAGATAAGCTTGAAAGCAAAAGCAATTTTGAGAGAATTAGCTGTGACGTGCCATTCTTGAGTGTGTGTTTCGATTTTTTATTTTTATTTTTATATTTATTTTTATTAGGGAACCACTATTCATGTTATATAATATAAAGTTGGTGTATTTCACTTTCAAGCACTCGTACAAACGAAGTCAAGAGAATCGAGATAAAATTTATAATCAATTTCTACTGGCTGTCAAGATTTCATGACCTTTGAGTTCGTCATTTGCAATGCTTTCCAAATGGCCGATGTCTCACCGAGTAATTAATCGAAAATTATAAAGACAGAGAAGCTGAATAATGAGTGTTTTATTTATTTATTTATATTTTTGGAGATAAGAAGAGATGAGTTTCTAAGTTGATTTACTTGTTAACACTCTTGATATGTTAGAAGTTCATATTCCAACCATTGAGTTCGCCGAACGTGGAATAACATTCTTCTAGTTCTTGCATTGTCATTGTTAACTTATAAATAATCAATGTTATTTCCGCTTGCGCCTTTGTTACTTTTTTTTTGTCATCTCTTTCTTATTTTTGGAAATTTAAGGTTTTTAGTACTCCTTTTTTTATTTTTTGTTTTATTAATTAAATCCTTGAATTTTTAACAAAGTGGCTGCCAACTGTTGTTTTTTGTTTTTTTTGTTTTTGAAATGAAGCAACTAACTTATAACGATAGTTGAATTTTAGACAGAGTGATAAGATTTTTTTTTAGCATGTCTACTCTTTCATTTTTAAAAATTTATTTTGACGTGATTCCCTAAAAGATTATTAAGACGCAACCGCTATTCACGGTTGGTGACAAAAAAAAATAGTGGACATTATTTATTTAGTAAAGACATTTATTTATGTTTTTTGCTACTGTAATAATAATTTATTTATTTACTTTAATTAAAAAAACTGTCATATCCCCTACTTTCTCAAGTAGAACAAATGACACTCTACTTCTCCAACAGGCCTTGGTCAGACCACCCATGAACCAGCCCTCTCTCTTCTAAACCTACCAACTAAAAATTATCATCCACATTTGCTTCTCTTTCAGTTTCTCTCTTGCAAATTCTGAATCTTTCTAACAAAAAACACACATGGGTTTGTCTCTGATCTTCTTCTCTGCATATTCTTTTTCTTCTTCTCTTTCTCTCCCTCTTTTTCCCTGCTCTCTTCTGCTCACAGGGTAACATTTAAACCGCCCACCACTACGCCAAAGACATCCTCCGCAAAGCCCAGCAAGGCAAACCATGTCTGGTCTCAATCAGAAGAGGAATCCACGAATACCCAGAACTCAAATTCCAAGAACACTAAACCAGTTCTCTTCTGCGCTCACAAGTCGACCAGCTCGGCGTCACTCACACTTGCCCGCTTGCCGAGACCGGCATTGTTGCTGAAATCGGCACCGGCTCTCGTCCTGTCGTCGCTCTTCGCGCCGACATGGACGCTCTCCCTTTGCAAGTAAGTAATCAAACTTACAGCTTATTTAGACATATAGTTCAAATTTTGCTATTGTTTTCTGTCATAGAATTTGAATTGAAATAGTATTTTAGGTTTAAACTGTTTGCCCAAAACATGTTCCCAAACGTGCTATGTTTCTTTTTTTTTTTTTTTTTGCTTGATTGAGGTATTGATTTGATTGAGAAAACGTTTTAGGAGCTTGTTGAATGGGAACATAAGGGCAAGATAGATGGGAAATGCATGGATGTGGTCATGATGCTCATACCACCATGCTTCTCGGTGCAGCTAAGTTGCTTTCTCAACGGAAAGATAAGCTCAAGGTCGGTAGTAGTAAATGACTTCTTTTTTTTTTTTTTTTTTTTTTAAGCTGGGTTCTGAGACAAGTGAGCTATGGTGTTACAGTTGGTGAATATGCTTATAAGGTGTTTGAAAGGTGGTGGGAACCAGTAGTGAGAACCACTTTTACCGTAGCATGTGGGAGTTTTTATACTGTAGCATATTTTTTTATTGTTACTGTAGCATGTGAGAGCTTTACACTGTTCATAACTGAGATTGTGGTGGGAACTAAGTGGTTCCCACCACTGCCAAACACCCCTTTAGTGTTTATATGAAGCTGTATTTTACTGATTTGAATTGCCACTTAGAATTGAAAATTTGGACTGCTGCTCCGTATGTTCATCTTAAGTGAAGTTTTAGTTTTTCAAGTCAAAATTTGGTCTAGGATATTTGCCACTGAAATAGGGTGAAAAAGGAAAAGAGATGTACGTTTCATGACCTCCAATGCAATACTAACTTCTCTTGCTGTATTTTTCCTGCAAAGGACCTCGTCTGACCTCGTTTCATTTAGTTAGATTTTTTTTATAATTTGGTTTTTTTTGAACTTCCCACATAAATTTTGTTTATAACAGTTTGTGACAGTATTGACGTGGAAAAAAAAAATCTTTTGCAAAGTTAATTCTCTTTGCATTCTGATGAAGCCTTTGTATTCCTAGCCAAGCATAGGAAGAGATAATATACTAGCATTATTAAGAGATTACAGCGCCCAGTGTCTGATCATGTTTGGTTATTTATTCCTTTTTTTTCTTTGTACATTTTTTGCCAAAAAACTTTATTTTATTTTTGAGTATGTTTTGGATGAGTAAACGACGTGTCATTTATTTCTGAATAAACGACAACAAAATTCCAAAAATATGGATGACATGTCGTTTTCATGCCTAAACAAAGTGAAATTGTCGACGACATGTCTTTTCATGGGCAAGCAAAATGAGATTATGGATGACATGTCGTTTTTACGCGATGAAATTCTGATACAGGAAAGCAACAACATGCAATGTTGAAAGAGACGCCAAATGTAAGCCAATTTTACTGGGAAACCAACATGTCATTGGAACAATAAACGACAATAGTTTCTTAAATACGAAAAACATTTGTTTCATTAGTGTTGAAAAAAATCCAACGCCCTCAAAAATATATATATATACACTACACCAAAAATGTCAGACTAAAGCCCACATATGAATAATGACATCTATCTAAAATAAACGACAGAAAACTTTACAAGGAAAACGACAACAAACTTTTTAAATGATCGACATGCCTTTGTAGCGAAATGGAAAAAAATATTTCAACTACAAGCCGCGCATGTTTCATTGCTTGGCAAGCTTCAGGATAAGATACGGCATGTTAGTGTGCTACTGTTGCATAAACCAATAGTGCCACAGAAGATCAGATATACATGACATGTCGTTTACGTGTAAACGACATCAAACTGGGTAATAAGAATTGATATCGTTTTTAACTCTAGACATACCCTGTTTGGTATCGTTTTAAGACTTTTTGAAAATAGTTTTGTACGTTTTTTGATTCAATAACACTCTCAACACAATTTCTAAAAAATTCTTATTTTTCAAAATTAAACCATTTTCACATATTTTAAAAATACTACCAAATTTTAGAAACAAGATAACACGTCATCAAATGAACCATACGCACTTAAGTAACACCATAAAGACTCTAGAGGCATAAACTTTCTTAAAACTAACGATATGACAATTGTAAATTAAACGGCATCATAATGTTCAAAGAACGACATGTGGTTTTGGTATTCAAAAATCAAGGACAACAAACGTTCATGCTATTAAAAAGATTTCCTATTTCAACTTTGGCGACGATAAAATGTTTAACACCAAAGGACACGCCCTTAAAAATTAAATTACCCGAAATTTCGAAGGAAAAAAAAAGTCTGTTTTCAAGTTAAGCGACAGAACTTCAAAAATGGAATGTTGCCTTAGAACCAAAAAACGACGAACGGCTTGTTCTTGAACTGTACTGCAAATGATTGCACATTTTCAATGCAACCAAAAAAGAATAAAACCCTGTATTCTGGTAAGATCAACATGTAACTATTTTAAAAATGTATTAAATTCAAGAAAACATTTTCTCTTTTTATTTTTATTAGTGAACAAAAAAAAAATTACACCATAAGCCCTTTTTCCTTTCTGAAAAAATAGGAAGAAGAAGAAGAGATCAATGATCGTTGTGTACTTTTTGCAAATAAGATCCTTGTGTACTTGTTTCACAATACAATGAACTAAGGATGAGATTCTGGTGAAAGTTAGCATATAAGAACAAAGCAGACCCATGTCAATGGATATGTGCCCTTACAAACATTCATTGCAGCAAGTCACCAAAGCCTCCCTATTGGCTTATTCCTTGGGATGCAAGTCCGCTTTTGTACATTCCCCCCACTTATGGTACCCCATCTGGAACTTTCTCCTATGGGAATTTCTACAAGTGGTGTATCTTTTTAAACCATTATATCTAGTCAAAATAGTTTTTTTTTTTTTGGTAGATTTGATGGCTGCAAGACAGATACCTACCGGTAAGTTATTTTTTCGGTTCCTACAGGAAAAATTTCATCACCTATGCCCCATAATGATGAAATATCATCTCAATTCTCAAATATTTGCATTTGACCATGAAGAATATCTGTACCTAAAAACCAAAAAATAAAAAATAAAAAATAGTCATGCTTAACCAAAAGAAGATAAAAGTTATTGCACTGGCCCAACAGACTCCCAAATGGTCTCTTCCAACTCAAACACCAGGCATGCTATTTCTCTGATGATATGTTGGCCTGGCAAAAACCATGTTCCACTGTCCATTCCCTCTCTCTGTCAAGTGTCCTGTACATTTAGGACTTTCACTGACTGTTTTCTGCTATATACCATGTATTTTCTTCAAAGTGGATCTGTTGGACCCAATGCCCATATTCCATAATCTTTGAGTCAAGTTTTGAGAGAGAAAAAAGCATTTTCATAAAGTTTTATCACTCATGTGGGATCAAAGGGGTTTAGTATTGGATCTAAGTAATCAAGACCATTGCCAACAACATAAATTCATCTAGCACCCAACTTATCTACTCAAGGGACTTCAATTAACAAAAACAATATAGCTGAACTTTCTTCTTCTTCTTCTTCTTCTTCTTCTTCTTCTTCTTCTTCTTTTTTCATTGCACATTGAACAGTTTCTCTTTTTTACTTTCAAGGAATTTTTTGTTTGTGAGTTCTTATTCAAGAGGGCAGGACAACAGAAAATTAAAATCTAATAATTCATATTCTCATGTGCTCTCCACATTCCTTTTAACTCTTTATTGCCAATATCTTCCTTCCTTAATAGGAGATCATGAATGTAGATTGGTTGTAGCCGTGTCCGCAAAACATAATAATATACCAATCATTTAACCCTCCACTTAAAAAAAAAAAAAAAAGTTATCTATTTCAGAAGATCTCAGACTCCTAGATCCCAATAATGGAGATAGTTCCCCCACATTAAAAAAAAAAAACAAAACAAAACAAAAAAAAAATTCCACATAAATAGAGCTTCAAAGGAATCCAACATAGAAGAAAATCAAGATCCATTTTATGATACAATAAAATTAATGCTAGGATCTTGCATAAAATAATATCTTAATCCTCTCTGTTTTTTTTTTTTTTTTTGGTGATGAAATCTCAAGACTCCATTGTGTAAAACTATTGCTTCTCACACATTGAAGTTCTATTTCTTGAGATAATGGTTTTAGCATAATTATGTCTCTTGCTTTTAGGTGAACTGTATAGACCAGAGAATGTGAAATATTTCTCTATGCTTCATTGAATCTATATTAGCTGCCATTTCTTCATTAGCTGATCAGCTAAAAGCAAGATACTTTAGACAATGAATTAGCACCACAACCAATAAGAGGAAGCCATGTTTCCTTAGATCACATATAATTAAGACCCTTTAGACAATGAAGCACCACAAACAAACAAGAGCAAGCAAAGTGTCCCAAAAAACTTATTCTTTATAATTCATGCTTTTTGAATCATTCATGTTTAGTTCTAACTAAGGAGAAAAAAAGGCTAAAAGTAATGGGTGGTTGAGTATGATTACTTCATTAATTAAGCTAACACAAATCATCTAGATTCTTCTAACCGCCCACCCTAACAATAGTAGGGACAACACCTTGCTGGATTAGAATCTCTTGACAGGCTTAATTAAGCATACCCTTTTGAACTAGAAGTAATCCTCACCTATATATCATCCTTGATCCTCTTTTTATTAGTGGGAAAAAAGATGGATGATGAAGAAGTCAACCTATATATATTCTCTTTGTGTGGTTTCTTTCTGGACTTTTGATCTAATCTTGCATCAAGTGTGAGAAATTATGTTGGTTGGTGAAAATTGTTTTGCCACACTAGAGAAATAAAAGTTTAGTGGGGAAAGAAAATTGAAGATCACAAATTTTCAAAAACCTTGCTTTCAATTGGGGACTTTCTGTCATGTCCCCTAGCTGACTCATTCTCACGTGTTACAGCTTTGTGAATTGGGCCTTCTGCCACCTCTTTCCACATTTGACAAAAGGATAAATCTTTTTTCTCCTAAGTAGTTTTTTTGCATCAGAACTTTGGAAAGGAAGGAAACCTAACAAAGAGGAATTCTCTCTTTTTTTTTTTAATTATTATTATTAGTTTCTTTCAAAAGATGGATAATTGGTTTGGTTTTGAATTGATGGAATGAGATGTGTACCAAGTGGACCTGTAAATTTGGCAATCTTGTAATGAAGTACCAATTTAAGGAAAATCCTTCCCTTTCACTTATTTAGAGAATAGAGGGGGAAAAAAAGAAAACAAAAAAAGAGGATTTTTGGCAAACCCAATATGAGAGTTTTGTCACAACCGAAAGAAAATAGCAAAAGAATGGCAATGAGAAAAAAAAGGGAAAGGAAAGGAGATTGAACTTTGTGATGTGAGACAGCAACCCATGTCAGTATAGTTTATAATGTGTGGATCCTTACACGCAAAAAATTAATACATTTTCTCCATCTCCACCTTTCAACCATCCCAAAACTTTGTCATGGAAATAGGGAAGTGCTCTGCTAGACGATTTTACTTGTGGGGAGAGTAGTACTTCTCTGGGTGGTTTGATTAGGCATGCAAAGGCAAAATAACATGTATGGTATAACAAGACCATTAATTTCTTATCCTTTTTGACGATAGAACTTGAAATTAATTGTTTTTAAAGTGTTTGGTTTACCAACTCGAATTACCAAAATTCTAATTTAAACCAATTTTGTTATAGTTTTTCCTTCACATAATTTACATAGCTATAGCATTTATAGTTTGAACTGACAGTTTAAACCGGCGATTCAAACATTCTAAATATTAATTTGTATACACCTGGGAAGGGAAGATGTAGGATACCTATGAATTTTGATTTATTATGTCCATGTATAAGTCATGCTATATCAGAAGCTTAAGTAAATTTAGGGTTGGTACCATGGGATCTACAACTCAAGTGCCTTGATTAACAAGTAATCCAAAGAAATTTTAGATCAGATAAAAAAATTGTATTTATAAGTGCCACGTGTTAGAACTCACATGGTTGCAAAAACTTGTACACTATTCCCTTGGCATATTGGGTGTAACGAACTGTGCTGTGTTTGTTGGCATTTGACAGTGACAACGGATAGATTTTCCAACGTTCTATATATAGTCTATTTAGTAAAGATTTTTTTGTAGATATATTCATAAAATTGACGAGATAAATCTAAATCTAAATGTCTTTTTGTGGTTTAAAATTGGGCAATAGACCTGTTTTTTGGTTATTGTAAAATTCCGAATCTCTTATTTAATATATATAATGCTTTTGCTTATGAGAAATAACTCCAGTATAACCCCAAGATTCTGAGCGTTTCCAACTTGCTACCCCTATCATCAACAGCATAAAAGCTTCTAATGGATAATTTAGGGCCACCGAAGAAAAATTAGTTAATAACACGGGTCTATATAAAATTATTGTCAAAACCTACGGAAAAAAAATAAATAAAAAATAACAACACCACCAAACACAAATTACATACTTGAATTCATTGATCATCTTGATCAGGAATCGTCGAATATGTGATTGTTATATATGACTCAACCAAAACATACTCTTAATAATTTTATTACAATTAATTAATTCTTGGAATTAAGGGTATGTGACTTGATTACCGCTAGTGGTGGCGGTGGCAAAAGGGCCCGTTTGTTTCGATACTTGAATCACGGTTTGAATCATTTTGCTACAGTATTTTCTCTCATAAAAATTTAAATCTTTATTGAAATACTCTATTCAAATATTCGAACCAAACGGGCCGAAAATGTCTTATTTAGAGAATTCATCAACTTGATGTTCAAGTCCAGTAATAGACGCTATTAAATCTTAAATCTTGGCTTGTTATCTCTTAATGGGCATCATAAATTCCGAAAATGGGGTAACTGACTTTTTTCCATTAATATATATATATATATATATATATATGGCCAGGTTGTAAAGGATCTACTGCATGTGTGACACGTCACCACCTTGTTGAAAAAAAAAAAATTCCACAACTGTTATCTGGGCCTTAGCCATTCACCACCCTTTTCCCTCTCTATAAATCTGCCGCTCCCAACTCCACCGCTTTCTCCCCATCCTTTCACTTTCTACTAATTGGGTTTGATCAGCCTTTGGATGTTGAAAAAACAAAAAGTTCCAAAAAAGAAATATTAAATTATAGAGGACGTTCTTTTGTATGCTTAGTGGCACTGCATGTGGCTCAGGAATCACACAGTTTGCCCCTTATGTGTATATTCCCACCGTCCATCCATATATAAGATTTCATTTTCACTTCCCACGTATAAAAACCATTCCCTCTTCTCTTCTTAGTATTAATTCTTTCTCAACTATTGTCAAGTCACATTTGAGAAACTTATTAGACTATACATTTATCCTTTAATTTGAAAGACAAAAAATGGGAGAAGAAGCTAAGCAAGTAAGTGATTCAAAACCATCTTAATTATATATGTTTTTGGCATGTTTTAATGATTAATATTGATTGTAGTGAATGTTTGATAATTAATGGGCAGGAACAAGCCAAGGCAGAGGCTAAACCAGAGGAGAAGAAGGAACAGAAAGTGGAGGAAGAGAAGAAAGAAGAGGAGAAGAAGGAAGAGCCAAAACCACCTTCTCCTTTTGTGTTGTTTGTGGACTTGCATTGTGTTGGATGTGCAAAGAAGATTGAGAGGTCCATCATGAAAATTAGAGGTCTCACTTTTCTCTCCATCCCTACCTCCTCAATTTTTATTTTTACTTTCCATTCATTTGGTAAACCGGTTCGAACTTTATAAAGTTTTCAACAGTTATAATGTAAAACAAAACACAATTACAATATAAAACTGTCACATATTATAGGAGTTGAACTCATTTTTTTACTTCAAACCGGTTTACCATATACCCTATTTATTTAATTGTTTTACATGTGATTGACATGCAATTGGGTTTTGGTTTTCAATAACATTTTTCCAGGAGTTGAGGCTGTTGCTATAGATATGGCTAAAAATGAAGTGACAATAAAGGGAATAGTTGAGCCTCAAGCAATATGCACCAAAATCATGAAGAAGACCCGAAGAAGAGCAAAAGTTTTGTCCCCGTTACCAGCAGCTGAGGGTGAACCTATTCCAGAAGTTGTCACTTCACAGGTAATAAATCCCATGCACAACATGATTAATTTTAAAATCTCAATAAATAAAATAAAAAAACTATTCCCACAATTTCTTAATTAATTATGTATTTTGTTGCTCCAGGTTTGTGGACCAGTTACTGTTGAACTCAGTGTGAACATGCATTGTGAGGCCTGTGCTGAGCAGCTTAAGAGCAAGATACTTAAAATGAGAGGTACTTAACAAACTTCAATTACCTCAAACTATTCCCTGAAGAGTTGATTTTACCTATTTTTCTTTCTTTTTTTCTTTTTTCTTTTGGATCCAATAGTTGGTGATGAGGGAATCCTAGAAAGAGATCTTGGCTATATATTGCTTTTTCTAGTAACCACCAGATAGAGAGGGCCTATCTGATGTGGCATTCGTACAAATACTATTGACTTTGGGGCTAATATCTAAACAAAACAGAATAATTGTCCTAAAAAGATGGTCCTTAAAAGATAAGACTTGCTCAAATTCTCAGCCAATGGGTTTCTGATCAAGAAAAACGTACTACTAATCCATAATATATCACTATAAAATAGTAGGGCTAACTTTGACCATATGAATTATGTTGGTAAGAATAACCATACCATGTGGTGATTTTATGTAATTTTGGGCACTTAGCTATATTTTTGGACAAGTCACTTAGCTATATAGTTAAGATATTACAATAGAGCACTACTTGTATAAGACATATTTATGCTGAAAGTTTTTGTTGATTACAGGAGTCCAAACAGCTGCTACTGAGCTCAGTAGTGGGAAGGTCATAGTAACAGGAACAATGGATGCAAACAGGCTGGTAGATTATGTCTATAGACGAACAAGAAAGCAAGCAAGAATCGTCCCGCAACCCGAACCGGAGCCTGAAAAGAAAGAGGAGACCAAGGAAGGTGATGATCAAAAGCCTGCAGAAGAGAAGAAGGAAGAGGAAAAGCCAGCAGAAGAAGCAGCTGCAAAGAAAGACGAAGAGAGTGCTAATAATGGGGAACAAAATAAGGAAGAGAAGAGTGGGGAAAATAAGGAGAATAAAGAAGAAGGAAAGAAGGAATTATCAGGAGGAGAAAATGGAATCCCTGTTGATCATGAGGAAAACATGAAGAGAATGATGTACTATTACCAGCCTCTCTATGCGATTGAGAGAATCCCACCTCCTCAGCTCTTCAGTGATGAGAATCCAAATGCATGTTGCATTTCATAATAATAATAATTAATATCATGCTTGTATAATATCAATATCAGATAATTGAACGGTTTGGAAGTTTATAATAACAAAGATGTTGTTTTTATATGGTGTAAAAGGTTCTAAAATTGATACTACCACCACCTGTGAACAGTTTTTTTTTTTTTTTTTCCCTTTTCAACAAAAGTTTGGTGGGTAGTGGTTTGGATTCAATTTCTCTGCCATTAATTGATTAATAATATAAATCATTCTGTATTCTATGTATTATTACTATATGGTGTCTTGTAAATTAACAATACATGATCTCTGTATCTTAATTATTACTAAAATTACTAGTACTCCTGTTGTTTCTTAATTTTGTGTCGTACGAGTAAGGAATTTAATATTTATGAAGTATATTATGCACGGACAGCTATTCATGTAAAACCATTTTGGGGGTACCACGTAAGCATCAGGGTTTTGGAACGTTATGAAAACAGTTGGGTGTGCAGTACATATATCATGTGTCAAACTGCTGTTAAATTATATTAATCTGTGACTACGTTATATTATTCGTTTGACAAATACTTTAAAAAAAACGACACTAATTTGATATATACGACATTAAACTTTCTGTTTCTTTGTCTAAGTGTCATGCTGATTTTGATTTCATTACAGAATATCTGGAAATCAACTATTAACTAGAACTGTACGCAATATGTGTTGGAACAATGATTGAGGATACTATTAGTAGTGTTTAACATTACAACTAATAAAATATTGGTTTAAATTATAGGGTCATATTTTATCAGTCCTAGTATTAAACACCACCGGTACACCAAAGCATAATATTTGATATTTACGTATGTTTTTTATGATTTTGTTTTCTTTTACGTCTCTTTAATAACATCATGCCAGATTATTAAAATATCATGTTAATTAATTAATAGGCCGTTGGACAAATTTGGTTTGAATACTTATAGTTCAATCTATATTTGTTAATATTTTTTTTCGTAAAATTTAAAACCAAAATTAATTTTAACTACATTGTGAAACCACCTGTAGAATTATTCAACCGATGTAAGCATGATGTTAATTACTTCTTAAGCCTCATAATATATATATATATATATATATATATATATATATATATATATATATATATATATCCTGTAAAAGCTGAACTGAAGCAATTGAAAAATCAACAAATTTTTGAGCTGGTTTCATAGCTACTTTCTGATGTAGTATACGGTTTTGGATCAAATATTCCTGATCATGATCATCAGTCAAATAGGCGGTGATGATGAATACGACATTACAATCAAATCGAATCCATAGGCGGTGGCGGGCATGATTCGTGATGCCGTGTCACTGAACTATCACTCGATCACAGTGAAACAGATAAATAGATAAACCTAATTTATATCCAATTCATACTAAAAAAGTGTCGGCAATATGTTACTTTTTTTTCCACCTCCCTTCAGGTCCAAAATGAAAACTGAAAACAAGAAAAAGGAGCCGTTTCTTTGTTACTTTTTATATCTAATCTTTTGCAGTCATATCTGAAAGTTTTGCCCCCACTTTTTTCCATCAACTTTTGGAAAAATATACATGGAC
Organism: Artocarpus heterophyllus; assembly: GCA_025403435.1. NCBI lineage: Eukaryota > Viridiplantae > Streptophyta > Magnoliopsida > Rosales > Moraceae > Artocarpus > Artocarpus heterophyllus. Next base: position 4,273,347 of record CM046353.1, read on the forward strand.
TCTACATATGAAAGAGGATCTGAATTAATATTTTGCTCGTATCAAAACAAAAATTTGAAATTTATAATAAAGCTTAATAATTAAAACCAAATGATATTTATCTTTTTAAAAAACTATTTCTTCTTGAAAAATTCTCTCTAAGAGACCATAGCATACTACCAACATATAACATGATTTGATTGTACCTTCTTTTATTATAATTAACATGGTTTGAACATTTGTCCACCGAATAATATCTAAGAATTTAAACATAAAAATGAAGGGAAAAAAGGGGGAAAAAAGACAGCAACAGCCAGTTAAGAATATGAGGTCAATATAAATCCAAAGCTTTTGTTCTATGTATTGTGAATGTCACATGTCAGAAGCACAACATTTATTATACTGTCTGACATGGGTGGGCCAGTTAAGAATTGAGATTCCCGGGAGGAAGAAATCAGTGGTGTGGGTTTCACATGCAAGGAAGGGTCCCACTTCGTAGTTGAGATCTGAGTCATCTGATCATAGGCCTAGAAAACGACATCAAATTTTCATACGTAAATTTGGCAGAGTCCGGCGATATGCCGTCTTCACTCGTCCTTTTGCCTCATGCTCCAAAACAAAGCAATATGGCTAATTAGACAACATATTCCAACCAATCTCTAATTAGTCTTTGGCGGAAGACAATATATATGAGGTGGGTAATTAAAGGAAACTAATTGACAAGGGTTTTGAATAGAAAGAAAGTGATGGAAGTTACATAATTCAATTGACGGGGCAATTTTTTTTTATGGGAACTAAAAAATACCAACTGGTGTGTATCTATTTTTTAGTTTTAAATTTATAGAAAAAAGATGATTTTTCTAAAATCTAACAATTAAAAAAAAAAAAAGGTCTCAAAAGATGAACTAACCATGTTTGATTTGTAAGAATGTTGTAATAAGATGTCAGAAAATTCAAAATTCATGTGGTGTCAAAATTGAAAATTGTAGAGAAAGGGGTTGAAAGTAAGTGTCAACTTTTTCTTTACCACAAATAAAGCAAGCACGCATAAGTGTTTTTAATTTTGACTATCTCAATGCATAAAGAAAAGGTAACAACTGCTTCTATTGAATAAAAAGGAATTAAAGAAAAAGAGAATCTTGTATATACATCTTGCATTTGAAGAAGAAATTTTGAAGAAGAAATTCCCTTTTTCAATTTGAAATACATGGTTAAGTTGTAGAGCCAAAACACAACGACAAATACCTGGATCAAAATTTTAATAAGGATAATATTTTAGTGTTTTTACGCTTACGAATTTAGTTATCCTAATTTTTTTTATATACAAAGGAATTTTTTTAGACTTGCATATTAAAAAAACACAAAAAAAGAGGTATAAAAGAGACATAAAATATGACTTCTTTCATGTTGTTAAGAGTGAATCATTATAAATCTTTCAATATCTTTCTTCGGTTTTATTGTCCTCAGTAGCCGAGAAGTGTCTAGCTAATTCTTATCCCATGACTCTTACGCTTTGTAATGCAGCTTGAGTGTTATATTAATATCAAAATATACCATGTAGATATCTGTGACGACCCGCCTTTTCGGGCAGTCACTTTACTTTCATAAACATAGTTTCATAAACAGTAATCTTACTTACTTAGTAAGAAAATACTGTAATAAAATTTTTTTTTTCTTTCCTTAAACGTTCTTTAATATTGATGCGACCTCTGTCGCATTCAAGTTGAGACATCGCTCAACACTTGCCCTTAAAATCATTTCAAAACGTTTCTTAAAACTTAATAAGAAACATTTATTAAATCGTAGTTTAAAACTTTACTTTATCATTACATAAAACAGTTCATAAACTGTATCTTAAAACTTTGAATACAATTCTTAAAACTCTGATTTTCTTTAAACTTTGAAAACACAACATTAAACAATGGAAAACATTTTCTTTACATAGCGGAAGCAAACAGTGATGGTATCCATACCCAAATCTTCGCATCTGTCCTCCGCAGCACCCAGCTCTTCTAACGGGTCCCATTGGTCACCCATAAGTTACCTACAGCATGAAAAACTTTTAATGAGCTTTCGCTCAGCAAGTTCAAACATAATCTCACAAAGCATTTAAACATGCTTAAAAAACTTTTATCATGAAAACCTTTCTCTTGAAACGTTCTTCATGAACGTTTTCCATAAACATTTATGAAAATATTTTTCATAAACGTTTTCCTTAAACATTTCTAAAAACGTTCTTCATAAACGTCTTTCATAGAACATTTCTGAAAACATTTTTCATAAAACATTTCTGAAACGTTTTGCATAAACGTTTTTCGTAAAACATTTCTTCAACGTTTTTCTTAAAACGTCATTCGTAAACCTTTTCTTGCAAACATGAAATGTTTTTCATAAACATTTAATGTAAAACCTTTCCTCTTAAAACATTTCTTGAACGTTTATCTTAAAACGTCGTTCATAAACCGTTTCTTGAAAACATGAAAACGTTATTCATAAACATTTATCGTAAACATTTTTCAGAATGTTTTCCATAAACATAACATATAAACATTTCATAAAAAAGCATTCAAGTAACATCAGAATGCATGACTTCATTTATGCTCAATTATTAACTTTAATTATGAGCATTTTATGAACGTTCTATAAACTTAAATATTCATTTCTTTCTCAACCTTTATTCTTGTTCCTTAACTTTCTTTATCTTGTAACCTTCATTTTCCTTACTTTACTTTAGTGTTCGTACCAACTCATTAATCATGAGATCATATACATGATGCTTCCCTTGTGGAAGACTTGAGACCATCAAACATTGAGGTCTTGTACCTCACCTTCAGGAGGTCACACTTTAATTTTACTTTCATTACCTCATAACAAAGAGGCTGGTACGACACTTTCTTTTTATCCTTACGTTACCTTCTTATTAACTTTAGTGAGCATTTCAAATGCAATCACATCATATGCAATACACTTGCAATTCATAGCTTATACTATAAAACCAATTGCATAATAAATGCAACTCATTGCATAACAAATGCAACATAAAATACAAACATATTTTGCAAATCATAATTTGCATTCTAACACTCATTGCATAACAAATGCAACATATTGCTTAATAAATACATCATAAAATGCAAACACATTTTGCAAACTATAACTTTTATTCTTAAATTTATTGCACAACAAATGCAAATTATTGCATAGCAAATGCATCATTAAACCTTTAACTTAAACTATAAAACATTATGCATTGTCATAATGCAAAACATACTTTCAATACTTTGAAAATCATAACTTAGACTTTTAAATAACGTTATGCATATCAATATGCCAATAAACCTTTAACATAACGATTGCAATTTCATTGCAATTCTTTTTCTTGAACTTTAAAACTTTTTGCATAATAAATGCAAATATACTTTAAAAGAAACTTGCTTAACAATTGCAAACACATTTGCAAATCATATAAATAAACATTTAAAAATCATTTACTTCATGCTGTAGGTGAGGTTTGAAACTTACCCAAACTATGCTCTAGCGTTCTCTATTCCGTTCCTTTCTCGTTCCTTTTCCTTCCATTGGTCGGCCTCTGTGTCCTGATCAAACGACAGCCGACTCATTAATTAACTTTCTTTATTATCAATCCACTCGATTGATAATAAAACGTAAACATTAATCATTCTTTCCTTATTCATAACTTGGTATACTATCGGTCTACCGTTCTTTTAACTCAACCTTATAAACCGTCAGTTTACATTTCCTTCATTTAGCCTTGTAACCCACCGGGGTTACATTTCCTTTTAACTTTGTAACCCATCGGTTACCACTCGTTTACTTAAAACATTCTCTTATGAAATCTCTGATCTCATATGACCGTAACGTTACTTAACGTATTACGGAACATTTTCCATCTAATAACATTATGCTAAATCGGAGTGTTCGACTCCGTTCTAGCCGTTTCCTTAAAAATGACGATTTTACCCTTAACGGGTTTTTCGTCACCTTATAATGTTATAAAACCTATTCTTACATAAAACAGTGTAACAATCACTGATCATGCGTTTCATAAATTTCTATGAAAGCATCTAAAACAGTTTATTCTAAAACAGTTCAAACTGCATGCGAGATTCCTACTTACTTGAACTCCAAGCTAAGCAGATCCAGTTGTATCTCGCTGCATCTACAGTATGTGAAGCATCCTCTGCAGTGCTCCTCGAGCGACCATAAATGGCTAGGAATGCTTCCTGGAGATCATGTATTCTTGAAACTGTCCTTCTGGACTCCGATATTGCTGCTTGAATCGTCTCGATCCGCGTGCAGTCGGTACCGGACGATTTTCATCGGAGTGGAATTTGCTCGAACGGAGGTCACCATTGCGTTCAGAGCGTCGAAACGAGTCGGGAGGCGGTCTCGGATCTTCGATCGGAGGTCCGGATCACAAAATCCCATTTTGCCCTTGACCGGCCGTTGACCGGCGTTGACCGCCGTTGACCGCGCGGCGGTTGGCCCCGTTGAGGGCTGAGCTCGAGCCTACCCCCCCTAATTCGACCCTCCTGAGTCGATTGGTGGGGTCAATTTCACCCAATTCGGCCTCCATCTGCTCCAATCGAGGATGGATTTCTCGGCGGAAACCGGCGGCTCCGATTTCGGTCCTCCGGCGACGGTACTGTGAAATTGAGGTGGGGGAATTGTTCCCCGACCTCCTCTGAGTATTTCCCCTACGGTGGGGCAGCTCAACACCGCGTGGAACGGCGGCCCCACCTAGCTCCACGGCGGTGCACGACGGAGACGCCGTTCTCCGTCCTCCGGCCATCATTTCGTGCAATTGAGAGTTGCTTCACGCTCTTCTCAACCATCTGAACATTTTCCCCCTTTCAATTTGGGGCGAGGCAGCCAGGAACGGTGGCTACGAAGGCTTCCGCAGCGGCGCTCGACGGCGGAGGTGGAACTCCGACCAACCGCGGCTGTGGCGTGAAATTAGGCGAGGGGTTTCACTCCCCGTCGCCGTCTGAATCGAACGGTGGCGGCGGTGTACCTCACCGCCGCCATTATCGGCGGTTCTCGAGGGGCGGCGACACGGCGGAGATGGGTAGCTCCGGCGAAGCCTTTCCAGCCAAAATTGAGCTGAAAAATTGGTACCATCTTGTTCCTCTCCTCACACTGAGTCCATAGACACCAAAATCACGTCGATTGGTGGTCGGACGGCCGAGAAACGACGTCGGGAAAATATGGGTTTCGCCGCCACTTTGGGCGGCGCGTGAGCCCTCCTCCGGTGGCTATTTGGGTGGCACGACACCTCGTTGGACTCAGCTCAACGAGAGCTTCCCACTGGTGCGGGAGGTGTCGAAAAATAACGCCGGAATCTCAAACGAGATTTGAGGAGAGAGAGAGAAATTCTAGAGAGAGAAAATCTAGAGAGAGAAAGTCTCGAATTTGCTTAAATTTCTGATTTTTCTTTTTTTTTTTTCTTTTCTTTTCTTTTATAAAAAGTATAAAATAAAATTGTGGTCCACACAATTCAATTCTTATACTGCGTTGCTCTAACACTGTATAATTTTCCATCGTATTATACAGTATTTTCCTTTAATTGTACTTTGTCTTAACATAATCTTTAATTTAATGCATTTTTAATGCACTAAAAATCTCGGGTGTTACAATCTTCCCTCCTTAACAATTTTCGTCCTCGAAAATTAGAACCTTCATAGGCAGTTCATCTTCCTTGTCATCCTTTCTCGTTCTTAACATACTTCCTTGATCACTACTTTTTCATTAAAACTGAGCCTTCATCTTGAAACTTCAACAATTTTCATCATATTCTTGACATATTCCTTTAAATTGTACACCACACTTTTGCTGCGCAACTCTGATCTTCCAACATTTGAGCGCAGTTTCCATTCATCTAAAGGTTTAGCATTCTACCTGTGAATGCTATTCTTGAAAATAGGGTTCATTTTCATTCTAATCTCTTCATTTCCTTCTAAAGATCAGGGTCACCCGACCACAAAATCCATAATTTTCGGTTCTATATCCATTCTAGAATGACATTTTGCGTAATTTTCCTCATAACGTATAATTTCCAGCTTCCATCCTCCAATCTGTGAGGTTTCTGCTGCTAGATTAGGCATCGTTGTCTTGATTGTATTCCCATCTAGGCAGTTACGAGCTCATTCGCATGTCTCAGCTTAGCGAAGGAGTGCTTAAGCTCTATCAAATAACATAATTAATGATCTAACGTCAAGTTGCTCTCAGGCACTTTCATTCCATAAAGCACTGAAATCACTTCAAACCTTCTTTATTCCATTATCTTGATCCACTTTTCCTCATTATACGTGTAGCCAATACTGAATAACTCCAACAGAGTAATATTTGCTCCTACGGAGACACCATTGTGCGCCTAAACATCATAACGTGTCACAAGCTCATCTTCTTGATTTTGAGCTGTCGGCCATCTGTTGACCATCATTGAGCACGTTTTATCATCGTTGACTTGACATCGCTAAGAGACGACGACTACTGTCGAGTTGCGAGGATATTCTAGCATATATTATCACATTCATCCTTTGACTTTTGCCTTCTCGTTGCATATCTAGGTGTGCCAATATCAAAGGCTACGCCTAACATAAATACGTATTCATTAAATTCTAACTTTTCTTCCTACTTAACTTAACTTACTTACTTGAGCTATGGTGTAGCGGACATATGACAGCGCGAGATGGGATGGCAGGATACTGCTCTGATACCACCTGTGACGACCCGCCTTTTCGGGCAGTCACTTTACTTTCATAAACATAGTTTCATAAACAGTAATCTTACTTACTTAGTAAGAAAATACTGTAATAAAATATTTTTTTTCTTTCCTTAAACGTTCTTTAATATTGATGCGACCTCTGTCGCATTCAAGTTGAGACATCGCTCAACACTTGCCCTTAAAATCATTTCAAAACGTTTCTTAAAACTTAATAAGAAACATTTATTAAATCGTAGTTTAAAACTTTACTTTATCATTACATAAAACAGTTCATAAACTGTATCTTAAAACTTTGAATACAATTCTTAAAACTCTGATTTTCTTTAAACTTTGAAAACACAACATTAAACAATGGAAAACATTTTCTTTACATAGCGGAAGCAAACAGTGATGGTATCCATACCCAAATCTTCGCATCTGTCCTCCGTAGCACCCAGCTCTTCTAACGGGTCCCATTGGTCACCCATAAGTTACCTACAGCATGAAAAACTTTTAATGAGCTTTCGCTCAGCAAGTTCAAACATAATCTCACAAAGCATTTAAACATGCTTAAAAAACTTTTATCATGAAAACCTTTCTCTTGAAACGTTCTTCATGAACGTTTTCCATAAACATTTATGAAAATATTTTTCATAAACGTTTTCCTTAAACATTTCTAAAAACGTTCTTCATAAACGTCTTTCATAGAACATTTCTGAAAACATTTTTCATAAAACATTTCTGAAACGTTTTGCATAAACGTTTTTCGTAAAACATTTCTTCAACGTTTTTCTTAAAACGTCATTCGTAAACCTTTTCTTGCAAACATGAAATGTTTTTCATAAACATTTAATGTAAAACCTTTCCTCTTAAAACATTTCTTGAACGTTTATCTTAAAACGTCGTTCATAAACCGTTTCTTGAAAACATGAAAACGTTATTCATAAACATTTATCGTAAACATTTTTCAGAATGTTTTCCATAAACATAACATATAAACATTTCATAAAAAAGCATTCAAGTAACATCAGAATGCATGACTTCATTTATGCTCAATTATTAACTTTAATTATGAGCATTTTATGAACGTTCTATAAACTTAAATATTCATTTCTTTCTCAACCTTTATTCTTGTTCCTTAACTTTCTTTATCTTGTAACCTTCATTTTCCTTACTTTACTTTAGTGTTCGTACCAACTCATTAATCATGAGATCATATACATGATGCTTCCCTTGTGGAAGACTTGAGACCATCAAACATTGAGGTCTTGTACCTCACCTTCAGGAGGTCACACTTTAATTTTACTTTCATTACCTCATAACAAAGAGGCTGGTACGACACTTTCTTTTTATCCTTACGTTACCTTCTTATTAACTTTAGTGAGCATTTCAAATGCAATCACATCATATGCAATACACTTGCAATTCATAGCTTATACTATAAAACCAATTGCATAATAAATGCAACTCATTGCATAACAAATGCAACATAAAATACAAACATATTTTGCAAATCATAATTTGCATTCTAACACTCATTGCATAACAAATGCAACATATTGCTTAATAAATACATCATAAAATGCAAACACATTTTGCAAACTATAACTTTTATTCTTAAATTTATTGCACAACAAATGCAAATTATTGCATAGCAAATGCATCATTAAACCTTTAACTTAAACTATAAAACATTATGCATTGTCATAATGCAAAACATACTTTCAATACTTTGAAAATCATAACTTAGACTTTTAAATAACGTTATGCATATCAATATGCCAATAAACCTTTAACATAACGATTGCAATTTCATTGCAATTCTTTTTCTTGAACTTTAAAACTTTTTGCATAATAAATGCAAATATACTTTAAAAGAAACTTGCTTAACAATTGCAAACACATTTGCAAATCATATAAATAAACATTTAAAAATCATTTACTTCATGCTGTAGGTGAGGTTTGAAACTTACCCAAACTATGCTCTAGCGTTCTCTATTCCGTTCCTTTCTCGTTCCTTTTCCTTCCATTGGTCGGCCTCTGTGTCCTGATCAAACGACAGCCGACTCATTAATTAACTTTCTTTATTATCAATCAACTCGATTGATAATAAAACATAAACATTAATCATTCTTTCCTTATTCATAACTTGGTATACTTTCGGTCTACCGTTCTTTTAACTCAACCTTATAAACCATCAGTTTACATTTCCTTCAATTAGCCTTGTAACCCACCGGGGTTACATTTCCTTTTAACTTTGTAACCCATCGGTTACCTCTCGTTTACTTAAAACATTCTCTTATGAAATCTCTGATCTCATATGACCGTAACGTTACTTAACGTATTACGGAACATTTTCCATCTAATAACATTATGCTAAATCGGAGTGTTCGACTCCGTTCTAGCCGTTTCCTTAAAAATGACGATTTTACCCTTAACGGGTTTTTCGTCACCTTATAATGTTATAAAACCTATTCTTACATAAAACAGTGTAACAATCACTGATCATGCGTTTCATAAATTTCTATGAAAGCATCTAAAACAGTTTATTCTAAAACAGTTCAAACTGCATGCGAGATTCCTACTTACTTGAACTCCAAGCTAAGCAGATCCAGTTGTATCTCGCTGCATCTACAGTATGTGAAGCATCCTCTGCAGTGCTCCTCGAGCGACCATAAATGGCTAGGAATGCTTCCTGGAGATCATGTATTCTTGAAACTGTCCTTCTGGACTCCGATATTGCTGCTTGAATCGTCTCGATCCGCGTGCAGTCGGTACCGGACGATTTTCATCGGAGTGGAATTTGCTCGAACGGAGGTCACCATTGCGTTCAGAGCGTCGAAACGAGTCGGGAGGCGGTCTCGGATCTTCGATCGGAGGTCCGGATCACAAAATCCCATTTTGCCCTTGACCGGCCGTTGACCGGCGTTGACCGCCGTTGACTGCGCGGCGGTTGGCCCCGTTGAGGGCTGAGCTCGAGCCTACCCCCCCTAATTCGACCCTCCTGAGTCGATTGGTGGGGTCAATTTCACCCAATTCGGCCTCCATCTGCTCCAATCGAGGATGGATTTCTCGGCGGAAACCGGCGGCTTCGATTTCGGTCCTCCGGCGACGGTACTGTGAAATTGAGGTGGGGGAATTGTTCCCCGACCTCCTCTGAGTATTTCCCCTACGGTGGGGCAGCTCAACACCGCGTGGAACGACGGCCCCACCTAGCTCCACGGCGGTGCACGACGGAGACGCCGTTCTCCGTCCTCCGGCCATCATTTCGTGCAATTGAGAGTTGCTTCACGCTCTTCTCAACCATCTGAACATTTTCCCCCTTTCAATTTGGGGCGAGGCAGCCAGGAACGGTGGCTACGAAGGCTTCCGCGGCGGCGCTCGACGGCGGAGGTGGAACTCCGACCAACCGCGGCTGTGGCGTGAAATTAGGCGAGGGGTTTCACTCCCCGTCGCCGTCTGAATCGAACGGTGGCGGCGGTGTACCTCACCGCCGCCATTATCGGCGGTTCTCGAGGGGCGGCGACACGGCGGAGATGGGCAGCTCCGGCGAAGCCTTTCCAGCCAAAATTGAGCTGGAAAATTGGTACCATCTTGTTCCTCTCCTCACACTGAGTCCATAGACACCAAAATCACGTCGATTGGTGGTCGGACGGCGGAGAAACGACGTCGGGAAAATATGGGTTTCGCCGCCACTTTGGACGGCGCGTGAGCCCTCCTCCGGCGGCTATTTGGGTGGCACGACACCTCGTTGGACTCAGCTCAACGAGAGCTTCCCACTGGTATGGGAGGTGTCAAAAAATAACGCCGGAATCTCAAACGAGATTTGAGGAGAGAGAGAGAGAATTCTAGAGAGAGAAAATCTAGAGAGAGAAAGTCGAGTTTGCTTAAATTTCTGATTTTTCTTTTTTTTTTTTTCTTTTCTTTTCTTTTATAAAAAAGTATAAGATAAAATTGTGGTCCACACAATTCAATTCTTATACTGCGTTGCTCTAACACTGTATAATTTTCCATCTTATTATACAGTATTTTCCTTTAATTGTACTTTGTCTTAACATAATCTTTAATTTAATGCATTTTTAATGCACTAAAAATCTCGGGTGTTACAATATCAAAATTAGTATAATGAGGTTATCAAGTGCAATTTAATATAGTTGTCCAATACTGGTTATTAATTTGGTAGAGAGATGAGTGGTTGGTTTTTTATCTTTCCAATATAATTTGGTACCCATCCTCTAGTCTTGTAACCTTTTAACTTTGAAAAAAAAAAAATTCATCCTTATGAGATTAAATCCCACTACTTATAAAACATTAAATCTTAATTTAGCCCGCTATTTTAGGAGTAATAGGTTTTTAATCTATAGAGTTAGATAAGAGTGCTCTTTAACTTCAAAGTGAGATATTTTCTTACTCTTTTATTATATCTAGTTATTCTTAAACTAGTGTCGATTTGCATGCTGCACTACAAAATTGGACTTTTAATCATAACAATTTTTAATAAAACTTTTAGTCATAACAAAATATTTATAACTAATGTGCAATTAGTCATAAATTTTAGTTCAATTGTTGTTGTGACTAAAAAATTTTAGCTATAGGGTTTTTATGTTTTGTGATTAAAAACGCCGTGGTTAAAAGTTTTTAGTCACAGCAAAATTGAATTAAATTTTGTGACTAATAGTTATTGTGACTAAAAGTCAAGTTTTTTGTATTGTTGGTTGAAGCTAATTATCTATCTACTTGAAAAAATAATAATAATAAAAATGATTCTAGAGAGTAGAAACCAAAACTATATGATCCATATTCTCTGTAACAGAATATAAAATCTAAAAGCTAAAGTTTACATAGTGTCGTCGTTTGCATATAAATATGTAACGAAAGAAATGCATGCATGTGCACGTTGATTTCGCCAATGAGAGCGCACAAAAATGATGATGATGCTTTTGAGTACACTTCATTAAGAGCATAATACATACCTTTAATAATGTACATTCTTTATTGAAAACATCATCGTTATATAATATAAGCTTTAATTCTAAAATACTGACCTTAAATTTCCCCCAAGTTCCGATGCGTTAAAAGCCAAGCTCTTTATAACAAGGAAAAAAGAAAAAGAAAACAACCCACATGGGAGCCAAAATCACCCTGAAAAATGTTTTTCAAAACGAAGTCCTTTTGGTCATCCAACAAGAAACTACTTGCTGACACAGCTTTGCACACAGCCAAGTCACATGTCCTTCCAAAGCAGCATTTTAGTGGTACTTAATCAAAGTAACTTTTAGTTAATTAGAGCATAATCCTTTCACGATTTGATCAACCCGAGCCGGCATGTATGAAATGGTTAAAGGCGAAAACAACATCATCAAGAATTAAAGTGTGGATTAAATTAGACAAAAAAGACAAAGAATTAATGCTCTTTTTTCTCAGGAATCCTGGAATAGCAACGACAAAAGCCTCATTGGATGTATTAACAAACTATCTATATAAAGCCCTTCATCCAATGCAATGACAGGCTAGCAAAAAAAAAAAAAAAAAATCAGTTGAAGGAGAGGACAAGAGAAAGAACTTGCAAAGATTTGGGAAGGTAAGTAATTAGTTGGATTAATAATGGCCAATCTGCAAATAGTTCCAGCCTGTAGAAATAATGTGGAGGCTCAGTATGTGGAGATGATGGTGCCTCTTTATTCTTATGGATGTGAGAAGAAAGTAAAGAAGACCCTATCTCATCTCAAAGGTACACAATATATATGTTATTATGTATGTAGGAAGGAATACCTATTTAGTTAGTTAGGTATATAGTTGAAAACTAAATTGATTATCCATGCAAATTTTTTCAAAATTTCACACTTTTTTTTTCTTGTTTCTCTTGTTGATATTCTTCAACGTCCTTGGGACTTATTTTTGGGCTATGTTGCTGATATTGATATGGCCCGTGCCCAAAATATGGGAAATGATGGGGAAGCAGACACAAGCTTCAAAAAATGGTGGGCTTGATGTAGATGAAAGTTACATATTTTGCATGAAGAGCACAAATTATACTTTAATGGAAGAGGCAGAAAATAATGTAACAAAAATCAAGTGACCAAACAAAATAAAGAAGCTAAATTAAGTTACGCTTTAAAATTCTTTTACAAAAATGAATAGTTTTCTCTGTGTTGAATGACAGGACTATACTCAGTGAATGTGGATTATAATCAACAGAAGGTAACGGTATAGGGAATATGTAACAAATATGATGTACTGGCAACTATAAGAGGCAAGAGAAAAGAAGCAAGATTTTGGAATCCTGAAGATAACATTGAATTGGAAGAACCAGTTTTACAATCACAATCACAATCACCAAAAAAGAAGCATTCCATCTCCATCTCCAAGCCTTCCTTGGCTCTCACCAAGGTTGGGTCGTTTAGCTGGAAAGCGATGAAAAAGGTCTTCACTAGATCCTATTCCTTTTGATGATCACTCACTAATATCGTCAAAAACCAAAAGGGAAAAAAAAAAAGAAAGAAAGAAAGAAAAGAGAGGAGAAATTTGGCTAGATACATTAACTAAGAATGAGTGTAAATTTGGCTAGATACATTGATCATCTGATCATCTCCTTTCTTAGTTTGTACATATTTTTTGTTCAATTCAAGTATTTCGGCTCCTTGATTAGACTTTGTTTAATTAATTTCAAAAGGCAAATAATATTTGGTGAAGCGTCCTTCAGTTTTTCTTCTCTTACATTTTTTGGTTATATAATTAAAGATATAATTAAAGTACTCATCATCCTCTTCATTTTTTGAACGTCACTTCAAAAGCTTTTAAGGTATAAATATTGGAACAAAGTTAGGTCAATTTATTAATCACTTAAGGCTAATTAAAGAAGTGTATATATATATATATAGCTCATTCTTTGGAAATTTCTCTCACATATATATACGTTTTGTTGAAAAATGAGTTAGGTAGGGTTTGACATTAGAAGCTCATTGGATTCTTTTGGAAGCCATGGTCTTCTAGTCCCATAAGCAAAGAATACTACTACCCAAAATCGTCTCTTGTGTAAGAAGGATACATATAAATGAGGATATGTTTGTATTTCTTTTCTTTTTGGCTTTAAGAAAAGGAAAAATATGAGATTATTACCAAGTCGGAGCTTCCCCTGATTTTCCCTATTGGTATTCATTTTGTTTACACGTAAAATGACTCAAATATAACTTTGGTATTTCATTTTGTTCACATGTTACATGACAATTTCATGCAAAAAAATTTTGCCTTGAGCTTCCACGAATTTCAGTTGTTAAAATCACTTTCGTTTGTGTGTGTGTACGTGAAAGAGAGAGAAACTCCTTTATTTTTTTGTTGGAGAATGGCATTAAAATATTAACTAAAAAAGCATAGCATATCTCAAAGGTAGAACATGCTGCAATTACTTGGTCTGATGCTGCCAAAACATCCATGAATATATGCTTATATAATATATATATGTATATATATATATATATATATATATATAAAGCCCCTCAACAAATGATACTTTATATTCTCCAGTAGCTTCTCGCCACGTCAGCATTTAGGCCTATTTTCTTTATTTGCAAATAGGATAAGGGCCGTTAAAACGTGATCACGCAAAGTTAAACGTCAAAGTTCAAACGCCAAATTATAGGGACGTGTAAAAGCAAAAACGTGATTAATCCACCATCTAATGATTACCATTTTCGCGGTAATCAAAATTCATTAAAGCCGACCCCAATAGATGGATTTTGGTCGGTAAATAAATCCCCACTAGCTTATAAATTTGGACTCATTTCCAATTTCCAAAACCAAACCCCTTTAGTCCCTTTAGCTAGATCCTCAAAATTCAACACACAAATTTCTCAACCAAAAAAAAAAAAAAAAATCAAAACTCAAAACTTGGCTCCTTACTATAAGTCTACAACAATATTAGTACATACATTTGCACGTTTTAATATATATATATATATATATCATTTCACGAACCCAGCTAGCTCTGAAAATTGAGCAAAAGGAAGAGATGATAATGGTGGCTGTCGTTGCTGAGCTGCTCGGAGAGTACACGGCTGCGCTTGCGAGGGTGACCGAGCGCCTCTTTCCTCCGCCGCGCAGTCTTCGTTTCTCTTTCCATTCAAGTACTGGTGCTTCTCGGGCCATTAATATTATTTCTGCTGAAGACTCTTCTTCGTTTATTCTTTACTTTTAGAAACTAGATCATGATCATCATTATCAAGAAATCATGTGTGTGTATATATACACACACTTCAAATCATACTTCTTTCTCTATGTTATAGCTCCTTTTGAGGTTAATTTATTTACGATTCCATTCATTTCTAGGAATTGTTTGTAGCAATAATCTATGGTTGTTAATTATAATTAGTATTTTTGTCAAGAACAGTTGGCATGTCAAGACCAAGAAAATATTTTCTTAAATTTTCAGTTGTATTCTTCATACTTTAGTTGATCAGATTTGTAGCTTTGTATTATTCTGAATTACTTCTCTTCCTTGGGATGTCTTATATATATATATAAGTGTGTGTGTATAACTATGCTGTAGAAATAGGCCAAATGTATAATTATAACAATGAAGAAAGCTTTATTACCAATTGGCATTACTTGCAGAAAGAGAACTACAATCCATAGAATCTCTCCGGTTGCATAATATAAGGGGCTACAAGGTGAGCAAGTGACTTTATCCGTAGAGGAATTTAGCTCATCAATACGCAAAATTCAGATGTATCATCTGAACCTAATCCAAAAAAGGGAAAAAAAAAAGTGAGGAAAAATGCACTGTATGTCATGAGGCAAATGATGGGAAATTATTAGTGAGAGATTTTCCATTTTATCATCACCACATCAACGACAACATGACAAATTACGTGGGACCTAGCTATCTCTACTTTGATGAATGCCATGTTGTCTCATAAGTACCTAGTCATATGTATATTTTCATACGAAGAATTAAAGTGGATATATATATATATATATATATATGAAAAATTATCGTCGTTCCATTTTAGTCTCTAGTATTTTAAATGTCACAAATTTAATTCTTGAAATTTCAATATATGACATTAATAGTATTTCCGTCTCCCAAATGTTAAATTTGAAAATAACTTTTTTTTGTCTCTATATATGCAATTGAAACTCCAGCAGGGCTGATCAGAAAAATAAGAAAATAAAAAGAGATTTTAAGAAATCCCCTAGTATAAAGCAATGTCGGAAAAAAAAAAAACTGTGTTTTGCGTCTTTTTTTTTTTCTTTTCTTTTCTTCAAATTCAGACAAGTAATGAGTTACTGTAGAATTATTGACAATATTTTCTGTTCGAAGAGAACTAGCATGCTTTCCGTAACTAATTCTTTTATCCTAACTTGACAAAGCTTTAGGAGATTATCATAAGCAAACGCATACATAGATTTTACTTTATTCACAACCCACTTTTATAGTACCACGCGTTTGTGAATTGTGGCAGTCTTTTAACCGTATGCTAATCAATTGCTCTGGTTTGAATTTTCATTTACATTTTTCCTCTTTTGCTTCTAGTATTGTTAAGTTTATTTATTGTTACTGCATATAAATAAATAAACATATTGTTCTTCTCGTTGTTGTTGTGTAAGTTCGTCAACCGTAGTTGCGTTTTCGAGGTTATTTTTATGTCGTTTTAATATATTTCTCCGATTTTTGAAATTTGATTGTTTTAGAGTTTTCTCATTTTCGTCATTAGATTAAAATCATTTTAAGGATTCTGTTGTTTCTTTAAGTTATTTGTTTTTCTTCCTCGTTTTCAGTTTTGATGTGGTTTTTAATTTTTATTTTTTTTTCCATTTGTTGTCGTCGTCGTTTTTCGGATTAGAAAGTCGTTTCTGATGCGATATCTCGTTCCTTTCCTTTTTTTTTTTTTTTTTCGTTGTGTTTCAACTGTATCCTCCTTTTTCTCGCGTGTCAAACGCTTTTCTAAGGATTTGGTTATTTAACGTTTTCATGGGGCAAAGTATTTGACTATTGTTTTTCCGTTAAGATTAGTTTCGTTTTATGGTCAATTTTGTTTGTTTGTTTTTCTTTATAGTTCGTCGTATTGCATGTTCATGACGTTTCCTTTGTTTCTGTCGTTTTTCTTTACGTGCCGTTCTTGAGGTTTTTTTTTTTTTTTTTTTTGGAGTTCATATGATTTTTTAAAATATAATTTTGTTTTTATATTATTTTCAAGTTTTACCGTCTTTTTAACACCACATTCTTCGAATTTCTGTCGCTTCCAGAGTCATCGTCGTTTTTTTTCCTTGACATCGTATATACTCGTTAGCGCTCCTGTTGTTATCTTTCCTTTTTTGTCGTTTCTTTCTAGTGTCGTCTAAGGTTATCACGGCTTTACTGTCCACTTATTTTCTTTTTTATTGATGTCGTTTTAATGTTGCTTTGAATTTAGTCCCACAGTTACACAGGTGAGATTGATAACGCAAGGTTTTTACTGTTTTCGGTAGTGATACAAGAACGGGCCGGCCCGACCTAGCCTCACCTGTTCTCCTTAGGCCCATGGGTAGTGATGCAAGAACGGGCCGGCCCAACCTAGCCTCACCTATTCTCCTGCGTGGGCCTGGCTGGACCAGGCTTGCCCACCAATTTTGTAGGCCGGGCTGGGCTGGTCCACATTAAAATTACCTTGGCCCAGCCCGGCCCACGGGCCAATTTTACATGGGCTGTGCCGGGCCATGCCGTGGGCCTTAAATGGGCCGGCCCATCTTAGTCCATTATGGATTTAAATGGGCCAGCCCATCTAAACATATATTTTTTTTTTGAATTTTTAAACAAGTTAACAAATATGAAAGTTTAAATAATCAAGGGAAATATAAAAAAGGATATTTTATTTAAGATTGCCTCATTAAAAACCTTTCCAAGGAAAACCCAGTGGGACAAAACCTTAGAAAGAAAAAAACAGTACAATCGGGATAATTATACATAAAATGTTTACAAAATTATTAAAAACAAAAAAAAAACATAAAAATATTGTTTATTATAGGCTGGGATGGGCCGGCTATTATGGGCCTAGACGGGCCGGCCTGGCCTATGATTTTTCATGGGCCGTGCCGGGCTGACCCATGGGCCAACATATATTGGCCCAGCCCACCAATATTTATGGGTCGGGCCCGGCCATGAACGGTGCCGTGCCGTGTTGGCCCAGCCTATCACTGTAGCAGGACGGCCTCGGCCCATTTTTACATCTCTAGTTTTCGGTTCATCTTTCCTTTTTATACTTATGCTGGAATTTAATATTTTTTACAATTATATATGTCGTTTAACAATAAATAAAGTTTTCCAAGTCCTCCATCTGCTATGACGTCAATTTTTTCTTTGGCGCCTTTTACATTTTTTGTTTTAACGTTATCTTTGTCTTACAAAAATCTTTTTGTCGTTTCACATATTATTGGTTTGTCTTTTCAAGAGATTTTCGTTTTTTCTTTTTTTGAAGGGATTGTTTATCCGTTTTTGAAATAATTTCGTGTCGTTTCTTGTTTTTGTCATTTTCAGTTGATATTTTTGGAGTTGATGACAAATATTACTATCATAATATTATGTCCGAATTTAATTTTGGTCTTGTTCGGAATGATGTCGTTTGTTGCATTCTTCTCATTTACTTTAATGGGTATTTTATTTTGCTATTTCTAAGGTTATTGTCGTTTGATAGCAAATGTCGTTTCTACTTCCGCTGCTGTCTTTTTTTTTTTGTTTTTCCTTTTTATATTATCGTGCTTTTCAAGTGCCTGGGGTGCCATGCCAGGCCCATACCGCCATCTATTATTAAGTGTGTCGTGCTTAGCTCCTTTTAAACATTAACACAAAAATTGTAATTAAAAACATTTTTTTTTATATACTTAAGAGAGTACAAAACAGGTTCTATTTGTAGATTATTTGTTTGATGTGTTTATACTTTATGACACCTTTATCGGCTTGATCGAGTCCTTAACCGTAATACGTCCTTCAGTTTTTGTTTCCTTGTTTTTTGTTTTTTTTTTTTTGTCGTTTTGGGATTTTTTTAACGTTGTTTTTCAGGGAACTCTTGTTTATTGTGTGTTCTAACGTTGCTGTCGTTTCTTGTCTATCTTAGTTTTTAATATTCTCATGATTTTTTTCATATTGATGCACTTTCTTGGGTTTTTGTCGCTTTTCTACTTGGAGTCTGTTTTTGGGATTCTGACGTTTTTAGTTGATGCCGTTTATTAACTTATTGTCGTTTTTGGGTGCTGTCGTTTTTCAAGTTGTTGTTGTTTTGCTTTGGACTCTTTACTACATTACATGGTTTGTAATAGGGTCGACAATTTCAGACATAGTACGATGATATAATACAAAAAAGATACGAGATAAACGGGTTTGGATTGTACATTTATTAATTAGGCCATAAATGGGTTAGCACGAATAATACGAAAATAAACGGGCTGATTCGTGCTAACACGCCTTAACACGTTTAGGTAAACGGGTCGAAAACGTGTCGACATGGCACGACACGACCCACTCATTTATAACACATTTAAACTTAAAAATAAAAATGTTTGAAATATTTGTAGTAGGTTAGTATTAATTAGATATTGTGTTTTTGTTAATTTTTTTTCTTGGCTTTTTTTAATTTTTATTTAACTAGGTCATAAACGTGTCATATGCGTGTTGTTATCGTGTCAACCCATTACGGAATGTTTAATAATCGTGTTAATCGTGTCATGTCGTGTTACGCATGCCATAGGCATGCTGTGTTCGTGTTTATATTTCTGACACGTTTATTAATCATGTCGTGTTCGTGTTCAGGCTAAACATGTCGTGCTGTAAACGTGCCGATACGAATATGACACGAACACGTTTATTGTCACCTCTAGTTTGTAAGGTTTATGTCTCTCTTTATCTCCCAAAAAAAAAAAAGTTTATCTCTCTCTGTTTTTTTATAGTTTCCCTTGAATCCGCCAAGTTTTTTTTAGCCCACTTTCTCTTCTTAATATTTTATTTTATTTTATTATTAGAGAGAATGATCATTTCTACAGTAAGATATCAAGGTTAGTTGTGTCTCGTTATTTTTTCTGACAGCAAGAAAAGATTTTTATGTACCCTTTTTTAAACATAAGTAAAAATTGAGTTTTACAAATAAGGTGTTTAGAAAGTATAGTTAGAGCCATAGTTGCAGTTCAAAATGCTATAATATGTGAGAGATTTACACTATAGTAATGTTTTGTTTTTTCTTATAGCACATGAGAGCTTTTTATTGTTTAGTAACTACAACCATGATTCTAACTAATGTTATCAAACAACTTATAAAATAGAGAAGATAACTTATCCTATGTTATTTGTTGATTTTAAGGTTTCTTTTTCTTTAACTTTCTATTGCAATATTTATTATGTCGTGTTTTTCAATTTGATGTCATTGTCTTGGTTTTTGTCGTTTTATATCAAATGGTGTATTTTTTTGCTGTCGTTTTTCCATTGACGCCCTTTAATACTTTATTGTCGTTTCGAGATATATATTTCGTATTTCCTACAACATTTTTTATCCTAAGGCATCATTATACTCAGGTTTTATCTCGTGGCGTTTCACAGGTTGATAAATTTCTTGTTTTTTGTCGTTTCCTATTTTGGTGTCATTTTTCCAAATGATGTCCTTTAATAGTATTGCCTTTTTCCTGGGCAAATTATACCAAATAACATATTTTTCAAACTTAATATAAGTAAATAACACAACTTTAAAAATATTAAAGTACATAGTATTTTTATAACTTTGTGCTTTTTTAAAACACTAAAATTCTCAAATTTATCCCTATTTTCTTCATCTCCTTCCCAAAAAACCCTAGATTTACTCTCTCTCCTATATCTTGTCTCTCTTCCTCTTTTCTCTCCAGCCTTGATGACAACTCTGGCAACCTTTCTCGTCATGACTCTGGCAATGAATCCAACACCTTCATCCGCAACAGCGTCTTCATCCACTACAACGTCTCCCTCCCAACTCTAGCCTTCCTTCCTCCAGAGCTCACATGTAATGCCCTTAAGTCAGGGTTAACAGTTTTTAATAAAATAAAATAAAGAACAGAAACTATAAATAAACACAAAGGAAATTTGCCTAAGACTTAAATAAAAACTCTTAAAATAAAATAAAAATATAAACAACAATTAAACCACAGTTTAATATAGCACCATAAATTTAATAATACAAAACTATCATCATTCCAACCTTCAACACATCTTAATACAGTCACAGAAAATAACATATGATGCTTACATTATCATGAAAGACATTCTTAAACAAATGAAGCAATTTCCAATGTATACAGTTACATAGCTTCCTCAACTATGTTTTTGTCACCACTTCATACATTGTGAGTCCTAAAAAGATAAAAATATAGGGGAATGAGCGACAACATGCTCAGTAAGGAAAACATTACTCACCTTTAGGATTTTATCATTGTCATATTAAAACCTACATGGTTAGTTAATTCTCATTCATTATTTAACAATATTATCATGTTCAATTCCGGTGGATACATTATGAATATTCTTATGAAGTTTCATACACATATATATACATAATAATTCAAGATTCAGTTATGCTTATTTATATCCACCGTGCCATAGAATATCATTTCACTCAACTCATCAAATCTCAAATAGGCGCGCTTGATCACCCTCCAAACATGCCAAGGGTGTTCCGATGAGGGGACATCAAGCCCCGAATCCTCACCAAGTTAATTCTTATACAGTGCGTTCTAAAACTTTCGACCCAAGGAAGCGTCATTACCTCCTCCTATTTTACCTTTTAGGGTATTCGTGCCCAAGAACGTAACCATCGCCCTCTTCACATCTTACCATTCTTCTATAATCATTCATTATCTATAGAGTTAACAGTTCAACATACGTATATATATCTTGGAATAAAACAACCAATTTTTGTAACACTTGAGAATTTCTAATGCATTAAAAATGCATTAAGTTAAGGATTATATTAAGACAAAAAATACAGTTTAAGAAAAAATACTATATAATAACATGAAAAATTATACAATATTAGAATAATGCAGTGTAAGAAAGTACACTGATAAAGTTATACAATATGAAAATTACACTACAAAAGTAATGCAGTGCAAGAATTAGACTGTTTAAGTTAAAGCAGTGTAGAAATAATATTGTTTAGAGAATATGGATAAATAAGAAATGTTATGTTTGGACTCCAAAAATAAACCAGAGGCAAGTAAAATATTTTATACTGTCTAGGAATATGATTTTGTATTGATTTGACCACGATAGTGTAAGAAAGATATTGTGTGATAAAAAATTACACAGTATAAATTTGTGGGGCCACTAAGTGGACACCCATTGCATTTCTATTGGGCCACCATGCCATGAAAGGTGGCCCAATCCCCTTGAGACACCTAGTAACCCAATGGATTACTTGATAAGTCACCTAAGAGGATAAGGATGCAATTAATGCAAGTTTAACCAAAAATTTTCTCTTCCTTCTCCAAGACCCACGGCCACCATTGATGAGCTCTCCTAAGAATTTCGTAACTTCACATTTTTTTGCAAAATAAGCCCCGCTTAAGTTCAAGAAGCAAAGCCCAAGGATTTTATCATGTTTTAAGGTGAAAACCTAAACTTTTTTCAAGGTTTCTTAGGGTTTTCTCTTGGATTAAGGAAGAAAAGTGATTCAAAGCATTTTTGTATGAAAATAATGTTTAGGAGGGAGTTCAAAGGAACCTTGGAAGGCTAGAAACTCAAAGTTTCCATTTGGGGTAAGTTTTGATTTTTGAAGTTTTGAAATAATATGGTTTTTAATTTTATTTTTATTCTTTCAAAGGGATGTGGGTTTCCAAGTGAAATTTTGGTTAAATTTCATGGAAATATAAATTATGGTATATTGATGTTATGAAATTTAGCGTTGAATTGTTGAAAATGTTAGTTTTTGCAAAAAAGTATTATTTATGTAATTTTAGTACTAATTTTGCAAAAATGATGATTTGGCATAAAAATGATTAAAAAAAGAGTTGGAACTGCCCTTGCAAGGGTAGAGATGTTGATTAAAAATAGATTTTTATGAAAATGTCCCAATGACTAAATTGAAAGAAAAAATTTCTTCTCAGTAGATTTAAAAAATGCCCAAAAATACCCTTGTACAGTGGAAATTTTGAAAAAGTTACAACATAAAAGTTGTAGATCTCGACGAAACTATTAAATATTGCGGATATTTTGTCAAAAATCTCAACCGTTTGCGAGATTTTTATTTTACAAGAATTTATTAAAATTGAAAAAAAAATTAAAAGGGCAAAAATGTCATTTTTTCAAAGGATTTTGAATATGGTACTTTGAGCAAAAATGTTCCTTATGAAAAATGGGGACTAATGGTTTAAAAAGATTATTTTTGGTTTTGGAAACAAAAACACAAATATTTTTGCATTTCGGGCCAAAATTATGAAATGGTGTGAAAACTGGGTTTTCACTAGGGAAAGTTGGTTTCCTACACTACTGTAGGCAGTAAGTACCATAGATGCAAAGTTTTTAAGGAAATTAAAGTTTAGTTTAAGGAAATAATTGAGGAAAATGAGTTGAGGGCAAAATAGTCATTTTATGAAAAAGGCCAAAACGGACTCGAAACGTCCGATGTCAAGAAACGCTCCTAAGTGGGAATTTTTCCATAATATTTAAGTAATGAAATGTTAAAATTAAGCAATAGGTTTTATAGAATTAAGAAATGGACGAAAAATTTGTTAGGGGTAAAATCGTCATTATTAAGGTAAACGGCTAAAACGGAGTTGAACACTCTGAATTAGTATAACGTTCTTAGACAGAACATGTTCCGTAATACGTTAAGTAATGTAACCATCACGTGTGACGAGAGATTTAATAAGAGATGTTTAAATAAACAAAAGGTAACCTGGTGGGTTACAAAATTAAGGAAAGGAAAGGGGTAAACCGATAGGGTACCAATTTAAGTTAAAAAGGAATGAATGTTTAAGGTTTAAGTTAAATTATCAATCAAGTGGATTGATAATAAAGAAAGTTAACTAATTAGTCGGGTGTCATATGATCAGGACATAGAAGCCGACTAATTGAAGGAAAAGGAAAAGGAACGGAATAGAGAACGCTAAAGTATAGTTCGGGTAAGTTCAAATCTCACCTACAGCATGAATAAATGATTTTTAAATGCTTATTTATATGTTTGCAATTGTTATGCAAGTTGTTTTTTTTTTAAGTATGGTTGTATTTTTATATGCAAAAGTTTTGAAGATTCAAAGCAAGATTTGCGACTAATTTGCAACTGTTATGTTTAAAATTTATTTGTATATTGATATGCATAATGTTTTTTAAAAGTTCAAGTTATGATTTTCAAAGTATTTAAAGTATGTTTTGCATTTAGAAAATGCATAACATTTGATAGTTTAAGTTATAAGTTTTATAATGCATTTGTTATGCAAAAAGTTTCAAAATAAAAGTTATGATTTGTAAAATGTAATTGCGTTATATGTTGCATTGGTTATGTAATAAGTTATATTTGTTATGTAATAAGTTTCACAATAAAAATTATGTTTTACAAAATGAGATTGCGTTATATGTTGTATTGGTTATGCGACAAGTTGCATTTGTTATGCAATAAGTTTCAGAATAAAAGTTATGATTTGTAAAATATGATTGCGTTATATGTTGCATTGGTTATGCGATAAGTTGCATTTGTTATGCAATAAGTTTCAGAATAAAAGCTATGATTTACAAAATGTGATTGCGTTATATGTTGCATTGATTATGCGATAAGTTGCATTTGTTATGCAATAAGTTTCAAAATAAAAGTTAAGATTTGCAAAATATGATTGCATTAGATGATGCATTTATTATGCAATAAGTTGCATTTGTTATGCAATAAGTTTCAGAATACAAATTATGATTAGCAAAATGTGTTTACGTTTTATGATGCATTTGTTATGCAATAAGCTACGTTTGTTATGCAATAATTTTCAGGATACAAATTATGATTAGCAAAATGTGTTTGCGTTTTATATATGTTGCATTTATTATGCAATAAGTTGCATTTGTTATACAATAGATTTTACAGTACAAGCTATGAATTGCAAGTGTGTTTGCATATGATGTGATTGCATTTAATATGCTCACTAAGGTTAATAAAAAGGTAACATAAAGATAAAAGGAAAGTGTCGTACCAGCCTCCTTGTTGTGAGGTAATGAAAGTAAAGTTAAAGTTTAACCTCCTAAATGTGAGGTACATGACCTTGAAGATCAATGGTCTTAAGTCTTCCACAAGGGAAGCATCACGTTTATGATATCATGATTAAAGATGTTGGTACGAATACTAAAGGTTATAAGATAAAGAAAGTTAAGGAACAAAGAATGGAAAGTTAAAGTAAGATAAGAAAAGTTAAGGAATAAGGATAGAAAGCTAAAGTAGGATAAGGATAGTTAAGGAACGAAGATAGAAGTTAAAGTAAAAAAAAAAGAATGTTCATAAGACACTCATAATTGAAAGTTCATGATTGAGCATGAATGGAAACATACATTTTGATTTTTCAGGTTTTCCTTGTTATGAAACATTTATATGCTATAGAAAATATTCTGAGGAATGTTTTGTATTAAATGTTTATAAAAACATAAATGACGATTATGAAGAGCAATCTGAGGATTGTTTTATGTTAAATATTTTATGAAAAACGTTACAAAAATGTTTTATAAAAAAGTTTATGAGAAACGTTTTAGAAATGATTTATGAAAAATGTTAATGAGAAATGTTTTAAGAAAAAGGTTTCCATGAGAAAAGTTTCTAAAGCATGTTTTAAATGATTTGCGAGAATATGTTTGAATTTACTGAGCGAAAGCTCATTAAAAGTTTCTTCATGTTGTATGTAGTTTTATGGGCGACCAATAGGACTCGTTAAAAGAGCTGGGTGCTGTGGAGGATTGATGCGAGAATTTAGGTATTGATACCACTACAGTAAGTTTTTGCTGTTTAAAAGAAATATTTTTCACTATTTAATATAGTGTTTTCAAAGTTTTAAGAAAAACAAAGTTTTAAGAAATATTTTTAAGTTTTAAGATACAGTTTATGAACTGTTTAATATAATTATAATGTTAAGTTTTAAGTTATGTTTTAGTAAATGTTTCTTATTAAGTTTTAAGAAACGATTTGAAATAGTTTTAAAGTCAAGTGTTGAGTGAGGTCTCGACTTGAATGGCGACCGATGTAGCAGTAGTTTTTAAAAAACGTTTCAAAGAATGTTTAAGAAAAAACCATTTAATTCAGTATTTTTCTTACTAAGTAAGCAAGATTACTGCTTAAAAATGATGTTTAAAAAAGTAAAGTGACTGTCCGAAAAGGCGGGTCGTCACAATTTTAATTCCATAAAAACCTTATAAAAGATGAGTAATAGATTTCCTACCTCTTGACAAATTACCATGCTGATAACTTCCAGCTCACAATAACAAGCTTACCACGTAAGCTCCAAGTACTCCGTCATCCTATGACGTATAAAATAACCATACTTTAACTAAATTCTTAATCCATAATCATATCAATTTACCAATTATTCTTATTAATGTACCATAATCATTTATATAAAATCTTTGGAACACTTTGTAACATACAACGGTGTAAAACAAGTGTGTTTGGAATGTTTGATCGGCCTACTGATCAACTATTTCTGGCCTTCCAAACAAACTGCTATTTTGGACTCTCTTCTGGCCTATCGATTATTGTTCATCGGCTTGCCGAATTGAACAGTGTTCAGCATGCCGATTCAGGGCGTTTGGCCTGCCGATAGATTCAGCCTACAGATTGAAAAGATTAGCTTGCCGATAGAACAACTTCTGGGAATTCCGGTTTTCATTTTCAAATTTTCAACCTTTAAAACTCAATCCGATCCTTTTTTAACAATTTTTAGGGTATAGAAAATGCATAAAAACTATGAATTAACATATTTAAATACATATAGATCATTCTTTTCAAAATTTTCATGCTCAACAAACAAATCTAAACCAAAGATCAAAACTTTTCGAAACTAGGTCAAAAACTCAGTTTAAACAAAGATCTATGTACATCAAGCTTCAAAAACGTTATATAATTACCCACAAACTTCAAGAATACATTTCTCTCAATTTTCATACCAAAATACAACATAGAACCAAGATTAGAGTTTTAGAAATCTAACCTCAAACTTAGTTCAAAAGTATAGTTTAATCTTGAAATCGTCTAAACCCCCTTGATCTTTGAGCTTGTGAGAGATTGTTTGTGGTTTTTGTGAAAGGGTCGCTTGAATTTTCCCTTTCGATTTCACTGGTTTTGCTTCACCGTGGATGTAAAGAAGAAAAAGAAAAGAAAGAGAAAGAGAAGGAAGAAAGAGAGAGTGTCGGCAAGGATGAGGAAAGAAAAGAAAGAAGGCAAGAAAAATGAGTCTCTTCAGAGACTTTTAGACACAAAATGCCAAAATGGCCTTTTTGTAAATAATTAGAAGTTCCAAAAGCATTTAGGTAAATATACTAAATAGATATAGAAAAATTTTAGAAAATTTAAAAATAAGTAGAAATAAATAACATGAAATAGATTTTAGATGAAACAAAATTTAATTGGCACACTAATAATTAATTTGATTACACCATAATACCCATGAGGAAAATAGCGGGTGTCACAGCTCTACCCCTTAAAGAAATTTCATCCCTGAAATCTCAAATCTAACTATAGTAGTAAAAATCACACTTCTATAATGATTCTGCTTTCAACTCTACTCCCTTAGTATTATTGTCTCCAAATGTGGATTATCATATCTCCTTTCACTTGCTTAAGATATCAACCTTGCTTTAAACATCAAATCTTTCAACAAGAGTATTTCTAATAGGTTCCAACTTACAACACTGTATTTTTGTTTAGGAATCTGATCAAAAAAGCACACATGCCATCATACCATTTTTCTAGTCCGTCACTATCCATGGACTGTGATTTACAATTACATTAAGGAAATTGCTAGGGAATTTTGGCATTCTTCATCTTTGGGCTCGTTTTTCTTTCCGAGTAAGGAAAACTCAAGGATAGTTGATTTCATATTCCAGTTAATAAACTAAAAAGTAATCATAAAATAAATCACAAGAACTTCTACTCAAAATCATACATTAAACTCATATATAGAGATATATTAGATGGAATCTGGTAATTATAGCCAACTCAATAGATTCTTCATTAAACGACTACCTTCATGACACACAAACATTTCTCCCACATAACACACTCATATTTTCCATGAAATATCCCCACAATTGACTTTGGTACTTCCACAAAACATTAATAGAGTACTACACATTACAAACATGATACGGATATGTTTCGAGAGTATAAGGTACTCTATATACCAGCTATCCACACTATGCATGCTTGGAGAATACAAAAACATCAATAAATAAAAGATTAGACCTTAAGTGGGATGCGTTTCGAGAGCATCAAGTACTCCGTATCCAGCCATCCTGGCATTAGGCTCAATGAATCTAAAAGTTTTAACAATGGCATACCACAATAAATACAGAATACAGGAAAAATGATTATTCGTGACACATGAAATACAGACACACATGCCTACATGCCATGGATAAAACCAAAAGATTATAGATAAAGATTTAAATCAAATGGCTGCTCTTAGCTTTTCTTTTCCCATTCAAGCTTAGACGTTGCAATGTCAGACTCTGGATGAATGATTTGTATCTTATCTAACAATTCCTCAGCGGTTGAAGCAGTAACAAAGATTTGTCTCCTCGATTCCACAATGAAGTTTTCCTCCACAACGTAATCTCAAAATTTTAAAGGATCATCATAAAAACCATTTACATTTAAAAGTACTAAGGGTTTGGAATAAAAGCCCAATAAATGCCTACTAGCAACCATGAATATTTCCTCAAGGGTACCTAGACTACCAGGTAATGCTATAAAAGCATCAGATTTATCAATCATGGTTTTATGACGTTCAGAGGTGTCTAAAACTTTTTTCTCCCTACCTATTGTTTTTCCACAAAGGTTCCCCTCAGCCAGGAGTCGAGGGATAATCCCCAAGACTTCGACACCACCAGACTGAGCTGCTATTGCCATATTTCCCATTAATCATAAACTACCACCCCCGTAGGTCATGTTAATTTTCCTTCATGCTAAGGCTTGTCCTAAGTGTCTTGCGGCTTCTAGATAAACTTTATCTTTTCCAGGGCTAGAACCACAAAAGACACAGACACTGTTTATTTACCTAGTTGGCTGGAAGGTAGACATATTTGATTTATATGATTGGTTGCTTGTGTCTACTATGTTTAGACTCGAGGTTCTACATGGGATTTTAAATATGAGGGATATGCATAGGACTAATGAGACAGATGAATAGATAACAAAAAGATAATGCAAAGGTCTAAACAAAACATTGTGTAGGCAAGAAAGTAACTAAAAGCAATTGTCGGTTATGGAAAATTTGATATACTTTTTGAAAAAGATAAGACTCGAACTATATAACTTTTGACATTTAGGAATGGCTTGATAAAAGACATTCTGACACAGCTGTAGACCTTTTGACAAATATACATTGAATCTAAAAAATCAATATATACAACACATACTATAGAACTTTTAAAATTTGAGAAATAAATCTCGAAATACCTAGATAAGTTTCAAAAATTCAAACATGTTGCAGCACCGCATGTGATGTGTCTAACAAGATAATATATTTTATTATATATATATATATATATTAAAGAAAACCATAAAGAAAATAAGATACTAACACTTACTATATCAATCTAGCAATCACAATTTTTTGGATACAGAAGCAAATATTTTGAGCACAAAATAGTTTTTTCTTATTAAAAAGAAAGACACATATCATTAAATATCAACTGAAACGATTTCAAACAAACAAAGACTAAACAACCTTTATAGAGTGATGACGTTTTCCCCATCTAGTTTTCTTATAGCTTGGCAACCAGGATCTAGAAATACCATATTCTTGAGACGTTGTCTTTCTGCATACATTTTGGGCCAAAGTTTAAAAATAGCTCCTTGAACATACCCACTAGGATGATATTGAAAAGGAGAATGGAGGTTATCCAAGTTCTCCTTGGAGAGTCCATCCCTATAAAACCTTATTTTATCCTCTCTATTTACATACACATATCCAGATGAAATACATTTACCATTACAATTTTATCATCCACATTTGTTACAAGTAACCGTGATGGCACGAGCTCTTCTTTTCATCGCACTATGGCTGGTACCTGTACCTGGTAAACTCACATCTTGATTGAAGTCACTCGAATAGATCTTCCCCTCTATCAACATTCTCACATCACAAGGGATGCCAAAACGCATAAGAATTCACAACCGAGTGATCCTAGCCTTGTATTTTTTTCTAAGAATCTTTTGGGAGAGTGATGGAAAATACTTTCTCAGGTGTTGGTACTTTGGATCCATGAGGAAATGAAAGAAGAGTAGATAAAAAAGAAAAATAGAGATAGTAAGTTGCAAAATTGTGGAAATCCTTCTTCTTTTAGAGATAAAAAAAAGAAGTTCTAGAGAGAAAGTAGAGGATTTACGATTTAGAGAGAATGACAAGTTTAGAGAGAGAATGAGCTCAGAGAAATGAGTTGCTATGCACAATAGACATATATGTGGACAATGATTAAACCACTATAGACGACACTTGTAGAGACCACGTATAAGAGATAGTGTAGATCGAACTGATTCAGGATTTAGACTAAGTCAAATGTTCTAAGTTAAAGTGAGTTAGGTTGTTTTCGGGCTTTAACACATTTAGAACTAACAAGCATGAAATTGAAATCCAACTTGTTCAAGTCTTAAGCGTAATTGCAAACCCACTTCAAATACAATTGATCAAAATAAATGCCACACCCGAATTGATAAAAATCAGGACTCCTCCTAAATATTACCCAAATCGTTTCATAACAACAAAATTATCTTATAAGTCAAATAATTTGCCTTAATTAAAACCTTATTAAACCATGCATACACGCCTATCTTATCCTTAATATTCAACATCTGTCAATATGTATTCACCCTTAACACCACTAAAGGTTTGAATGTAACTAACCTTGAAATCAATGTACTTTTTGTCTTCCAACACAGACCACATCAATGAGTAAAGACCATCAATGTTACTACTTAAGGATATCTATATCCTCATAATTTTACTTATACAATCTTTAATTTTCTTATATAATAACACCTCAAGTAACCGATAGATTCTCATCAAAACATCTAAGAGTTAAACCTTTCATCGTATAGGCCCAAAATCATTGCAGGTGCTTTAAGCATTATGATTTACTTAAGGAAACTTCTATTGGTCATTTTCACATTACATCCATTTAGAAGGACTAATATCACCACTTAAATACAAGGTACGCAACAAAAATATTCCAACCTTAGAATTCATGAATTCCTCAACTTTACAAAATTTCATTAGACCAAAGAAATAATATTTATCTCACTCAAGGTTCAATACCATGGATTCCCAACTTATCTCATGTTCCTCAAGTAAATAAAACTTTCAAGAAAGGTTATCTACACTTAAGTACTGCACCAAGTCTGCACATAATCACCATATGGGTTTGAATCAATTATGAAAAATTTGTTACAATCATACTAAACCTTGAAATCAACAACTTAAGCATTGGATTTCTCACTATTCTATACGAGTTGAAAATGCTTATAGATTCTTGTAACTATACGAATCTCTCATAAGCAATCTACACATAATTTCGTTCCATATAATTATTATATCCATGTAACCGTTAATACTTCCACTGTAGGATTTTTCCATGTCACATCCTCTTGGACTGTATAAATTAACTTAAAGGTTTACTTTGATGATGACATTAAAAATTCAACTTTAAAACCATCTCAAAAATAGATTTTTAAAGTGGTGCTACACTCCCTAGGTTAACCAAACCTAGGCCTGGATACCAAAAATTCTATAGCGTCCCTAAGGAGAGGTTAACAGTTTTTAATAAATAAAATAAAGAACAAAAACTATAAATAAACATCAAAAGTATTTTGCCTGGTACTTGAATAAAAACTCTTAAAACAAAATAAAAATATAAACAACAATTAAACCACAGTTTAATGTAGCACCATAAATTCAATAATACAAAACTGTCATTATCATCATTCCAACCTTCAACACATCTTAATATAGTCACAAAAAGTAACATACGATGCTTAGATTATCATGAAGGACATTCTTAAACAAATGAAGCAATTTCCAATGTATACAGTCACATAGTTTACTCAACTATATTTCTTGTCACCACCTCATACATTGTGAGTCTAAAAAGATAAAAATAATGGAGAATGAGCAACAACATGCTCAGTAGGGAAAACATTACTCATCTTTAGGTTTCTATCATTGTCACATTAAAACCTGGATGGTTAGTTAATTCTCATTCATTATTTAACAATATTATCATGTTCAATTTCGATGGATACCTAATGATCATTCTTACGAAGTTTCGTACACATATATATACATAATAATTCAGGATTTAGTTATGCTTATCTATATCTACTGTGCCATAGAATATCATTTCACTCAAGTCATCAAAACCCAAATAGGAACGCTTTATCACCCTCCAAACATTCCAAGGGTGTTCCGATGAGGGGACATCAAGCCCCGGATCCTCACCAAGTCGATTTCTGTACAGTGCGTTCTGAGACTTTCGACCCAAAGGAGTGTCATCACCTCCCCTCTATTTTGCCTTTTAGGATATTTGTGCTCAAGGACATAATCGCCACCATCTTCATGTCTTATCATTCCTCTATAATCATTCATTATCTATCGAGTTAATTATTCCTGACCATGCTTTTCAATTTACAACAACATATATCAAATCAATATATTCCTCGCTGTACAATACAGGACGAGTTCATATCATTATCTCATATGTGATACTCATATACTAGCAGTTCAACATATGTATATATATCTTGCAATAAAATAACCAATTTTAATTCCATAAAAACCTCACAAAGATGAGTAATGGATTCCCTACCTCTTGGCGAATTATCATGCTGATAACTTCCAGCTCTCAATAACAATTTTACCACATAAGCTTCAAGTACTCCGTCATCCTATGACGTATAAAATACCCATATTTTAACTAAATTCCTAATCTATAATCATACTGATTTACCAATTATTCTTATTAATGTGCCATAATCATTTATATGAAATCCTTGGAACATTTTGTAACATAAAACGGTGTAAAACAAGTATGTTTGGAATGCTTGATCAGCCTACCATTAACTATTTCTAGCCTTTCGAACAAACCTGCTATTTTGGACTCTCTTCCAGCCCATTGGTTACTGTTCATTGGCCTACTGATACTATTCATCGGCCTGTCAAATTGAACAGTGTTCGACATGTTGATTCATGGCGTTTGGCCTGTCGAACCTGCCGATGGGTTCGACCTATAGATTGAAAAGATCAGCCTGCTGACAGAACAAGTTCTAGGAATTCCAGTTTCCATTTTCAAAGTTTTCAAACTTTAAAACTCAATTCGATCATTTTTAACAATTTTTAGGGTATAGAACATGCATAAAAACCATGGATTAACAATTTAAACACATAGAGATCATTCTTTTCAAAATTTTCATGCTCAACAAACAAATCTAAACGAAAGATTAAAACTTTTCAAAACTAGCTCAAAAACTCAGTTTAAACAAAGATCGATGTAAATCAAGCTTTAAAAACGTTGTATAATTACCCACAAACATCAAGGACATATTTCTCTCAATTTTCATACCAAAATACAACTTAGAACCAAGATTAGAGTTTTCAAAATCTAACCTCAAACTTAGTTTAAAAGCAGAGTTTAATCTTGAAATCGTCTAAATCCCTTTGATCTTTGAGCTTGTGGGAGATTGTTTATGGTTTTTGTGAAAGGGTCACTTGAATTTTCTCTTTTTGATCTCTCTAGTTTTGCTTCACCGTGGATGTAAAGAAGAAGAAGAAAAGAAAGAGAAAGAGAAGGAAGAAAGAAAGAGAGAGTGTCGGCAAGGACAAGGAAAGAAAACAAATGAGTCTCTTCGGAGACTTTCAGGCACAAAATGCCAAATTGGCATTTTTGTAAATAATTAGAAGTTTTAAGGATATTTAGGTAAATATACTAAATAGATATAGAAAAATTTTAAAAAATTTAAAAATAAGTAGAAATAAATAACATGAAATAGATTTTAGATTAAACAAATTTTAATTAGCACACTAATAATTACTTTGATTACCATAATATTTTTTAGAAAAATAACAGGTGTCACATCACACGACTTTGGTGCCTCCATCTGCGCTCTAGTGCTCTTCCTCACATGACTCTGACAGCTTCTCCTAACTCACCGTGCAACTCTTGCCACGGATGACTCCCTACTCAACTTTGGCAATTGTTCAAGCAACTTTGCAATTTCAACCTTATAGTTTCACGGAGGTCGTGCCTTCGTAGGAGGTCCAATCTTGGCGCAATAGCTCAGGCTCAGGCTCAGGGTCATGGTCAGGCTCCGGCGAGGAAGCCATATTGGAAAAATCAAAGAAGATAGAGAGGGACAAGAACACAAAGGAGAGAAAGGAAAGAGCGAGAAACGGGGAGAAAAAGGAAGAAGGTGAAAGAAAAATTAATAATTGTTACAATTTTATTTGTTAAAAATTAATTTGGATTTTTTTGTAATTTAACTAGTCAATAAATGTGTATTTATATTTTTTGACATATTTATTAATTTGTTTTAAACTTGAACGATTGGTTTCTATTCCTCTATAAAAGGTCTATTTTCCTCATTCCCCTTTCTTATTCTTTATTCATTCAGTTAACAAATGCAGTTTTTATCCCTTGGACCGTGATATTTTATAGATTGATCACCATCTTGGTTTTTTGTTGCTTTCCTATTTGGTGTCGTTTTTCGGGATGCTGTCGTTTGTTTGTTGCCCTTTGCTTTCCCTGCGTTGTTAACGAGAATTTTTTTAATCATATTCCCCCAGAATTCCCTTAAAAAAAAATAAAACAAAAAACATGGAGACGACGAGGAAGAAAACGACGAAATGTCCCCCCGCTTTTTTTTTTTTTTAAATAATAATAAAAGATTTTTTTCCCGAAGGTCACAAACTATTTCGCTTAATTATAGGGGACTCTGTTGTAAATAACCGTAAACTGAAGGACCAAACGGATAATGAATTGACTTCTAGCGTACTCTGATTGCTTTTCGTTCTATGAATACGCCAAAAGACACACATAAGACTGCCAGCATCCAAACTCTCTCAGCGTCTTCTTCTTCTTCTTCTTCTTCTTCCAATTTATCAATTTTCTGGTATGAAGAATTTCTGCCCGTTTCTATCTTTTTTCTATGTAAATTCACACAAGATCATCGTTTTTTCTGCTATAATTTTTATTTTTGGTCTTTTGCTGTTTGATGAATGTGTTATTGATTAATATGTTTACTCGGTTGTTTTTACGCATATGATTATTTCTTTAAAGCTCTAAATCCGATGAAATATTTTTGTGGGTTTTGATCAGTTTACTTTTTTTAATCAAAAATTGAAGTCGAGGACAAATGATGGGGGTTTGTTAATGTGTTCTTTGATTGGTATATTTTGGCCAATTCTCTAGC
This sequence comes from Artocarpus heterophyllus, assembly GCA_025403435.1. Taxonomy (NCBI): domain Eukaryota; kingdom Viridiplantae; phylum Streptophyta; class Magnoliopsida; order Rosales; family Moraceae; genus Artocarpus; species Artocarpus heterophyllus. The sequence continues at coordinate 4,308,684 of CM046353.1, forward strand.
TTGTTTTTAGGCCTGATTATCACTTGAAGACACTAATTCTGATGATATATTTTTTGGGGGTTTTGATCAATTTGTTTAATCTGAGGAAGAATTATGGGCTTTGGGTCTTTATGAATGTGTGCTTTGATTAATATTTACTGGACAATTCTATAACTTGTTTTAGCGCCTGATCATCACTTTAAGGGACTAATTTTGATTAGAAACGTTTTGGGTTCTAATCAATTTACTTAATTTGTTGTTAGAAATCAAAGTTGAGGAAAAATGACGGGCTTTGGGTCTTTATGAATGTGTGCTTTGAATAATATTTACTGGACAATTCTCTAACTTTTTTTTTTCGCCTGATTATCACTTTAAAGCACTAATTTTGATTAAAAAATTTGTGGGTTCTGATCAATTTACTTAATTTGTTGTTAGAAACCAAGGTTGAGGAAAAATTATGGGCTTTGGGTCTTTATGAGTATGTGCTTTGATTAATATTTATTGGCTAATTCTCAAGCTTGTTTTACGACTGAAAATCACTTGAAAGCACTAATTCTGATGATTTTTTTAATCAATTTAATTAATTTGTTGTTAGAAACCGAAGCTGAGGAAAAATGATGGGGTTTGGGTCTTATGGTAATAATAATGGAGGACCTTATGCTTCACCATCGTCTTCCAACCTATCTGCTTCAGCCCCACCTTTTACCATCGATCGGTCTTCAAACAGTGGCTATATGCCACTTGTGGATTTACTTGAACAATCATCTAAAACTGGCGCCTTGAATAATTCTTCTTCTCTGCACAATTGGCTTCCTCCTCATTCTTCCACTTCCGAGACCAACTTCTTTTCTGATAACTTGGAGCTCAACTCTATGGTCTCCTCTCCAACTAATCCATATACATATGCCTCTTCAAATACCCATTTTCCTCATTTGAGCACTACCGTCTCCGCTTCTGCAGATGCATTTAGTTATGCTCAATCCGGGGACAATGTGGCAAAACCATACTACCCTTCATATTTGTCACCTCTGGCTCAGAAAGATGGTCCCTTGGTGGTTCCTGATCCATCTAGTTATGATTGGTTTTCTCCTCCTCCTCATGTTTCTGCCACTGCATTGGATGGGTCCTCTAACAATGATTACCATCAAAGATCAGTGGATTCAAATTACACGGCCCAGTGGGGTGGTTCGTGGAATGGATTTTCTGAATGGAAGCAGGGTAATCAGGGACTGTTTGATGGAAGTTTCTGCTGCTCAAAGGAAAGTGATGTACCTGTTTCGTCCATGTATGAGAATTACATGAACCAAGGTATTTATGCTTTGATAATTGTATGCATTTTACTAATCATGTTCTTTAATTAAACTCATAAGTCTGCGAATATATTGTTATTCTTTTACATGTTTATGCCATCCATTCCCAGCAAAAGTTTTGGAAACTAGATGCATAAAAAAATAAATAAATAAATCATTCTTTGGAATTCATGGAATATGCTGAATTGTTGCTAAACTCATATTGCAACACCCATCGTAGAAAAATGTCTCTGCATGCTAACCTGATCTGAATCTGTATATTGCTATGCAGAAACTCATATACTCAAGGGCTTGAGCAGAGGTGAGGGAACCATGCCCTTGAACAGGGGCAATGAAGGATTTCATGGCATAAACGATCTTGTTTCAGAAAAGCATAGTGGATCTGTGAATGCAGAAAAGTTCAACGATAAATCCTTCTCCGGGAAAAGTTTCAGTTTTCTGCCAGTTGACCATTCAAGATCTTTCTTGGGATCCCTTTCAGGATTTCCAGATTCCAGTCCTGAGTCAGCATCAGTTATGGGTGGCATGAGTTCTGGGAACCATCACCATTACCATCAAATTCCTTCCGATGCTTCGAGTGAGAAGCAATTGAAACAGCTTGCTAATGATAGTATAACAATTCCGAAGTGCACCACAGTTGTCATTGGGCCACATGGTTCTGGTTTTTCAGCCCTAAACAATGCTCCGTTCAAATCTGTGAATTTAGGAAGCGACAAAACTGATACAGATCTGTGCAGCAAAAAAGCACCAAGCTTTATAGATTCTGATGGTGTCAAGCGTGCTTTTGATTCAAGCCAACTCTGCATTCATCTAGAAATAGACGACCCTACCTTCTTGGGGCCATATCTGACAAAAAACGAAGAGATGTTGAAGAAAGAATGTGCCGCTAGCGATCTTCTGCGTCACGCATCCAAATTGAAATCTGGGCCCCCAATTTCTAATGTAATTCATGACAGCTTCAATCTGGACCTTAATACTAATGAATACATCAATTCTGTTGAAGATTCCTCTGAGGGTGTTGATCCCTATAACCCTGCTGTTGACTCACCATGCTGGAAAGGCGTTCCTGCTACTCATTCTTCTCCATTTGATGCGCCTGTTCCAGAAATGAAAAGGCAGGAGGTGTCAACTAATTCAAATGTTCAAGCAAAACAGATTTCCCAACTCAATACTGGTGACAAAGTTTCCTCTCAGAAACCAAATGAGAACACACCGTCTCATGAATTTGGGAATCCAGAATTTGGTTTAGATTTCCCTTTGAACACAACTCTGGTTGTGAATTCTACATCTGGTGAACGAAAATCAGATGATATAATAAAGAGAGACTGTGATTCAGACACTAAAGGGACTCAGCCATACTGAACATGGAAGCATGTCCGTAGGCTGTTCCGACATAGAAAATTCCCTGAACGCAGACCAAAATATCCAAGGAAATGGATTGACATCTGAAAATATCAATGAAGCAATGCAATGTGTTTCCTCCCATTTGCCTTTTCCTATGGAGCATGTTATATCTTCATCAGTAGATGATGCTTCTAGTAAGCTTAACAAATTAAATGAAGGACCGCCGCCTCCAACAATTGATGTGCCAGTGCTGATTAGTACAATACACAACTTATCAGAATTGCTGTTGTTCCATTGTACAAGTGGCCCGTTTCAACTGAAACAAAAAGATCTCGAGACCATTCAAGGTGCGTTAGACAATCTTAGCATGTGTGCATCAAGGAATTCTGAGAAGATAGTTTCTGCACTAGCGTCAACTTCTGAAAAAGACACTCCTGACTATCTTGGAGAAGTACACAAGCTTCACAAGGTAAGTTGCTTTGCATCTTTTGATATTTCTTTTCTCATTTTTTCTTAATCGTAGCTCACTTCTCTGATATCTTTGTCTTTTCCTTTTGCTTCTGCCCTGCATATTTAAGTAGTAGGTTATATTTTTTATTTTATTTTTTCATGCTGAAGAGTAGGATTTACGGTCGATTTTATGATTATGGCATGAATAACTTTTTTTTGCAGGGTTTCACTTTGGACAAGCCCCAAGTGACCAAGACAGCAGACCCAATTCAGGATCTGCTCAACATAATTCGGGATCTGCTCGACAATCGGAATGTTCATATAAGGGAAACGAGTATCATATGGCTGAAGAAGAAAATGATGAAATGTTTGATTCTGTCTCTGTGAGGGCTGATGTGGATATGGTTGGTGAAGACAAAACAACCCAGGTACATTATCTCCCCCCCTCGCAGGAAAAGGAAAGAGAAGAATTGTTGTTGTATTTTCCGCCCTTTACTGTTACTTTATATGCTCTACTAAGATGTGAAAAATAATTCCGAGTAGCTAATTCTTGCCATTGAAGATTGGGAGAGAGGGAGTGGGGTTTAAAAATTTTTTATTTTGGTATTTCGTCATTTTTTTTCCCAGGCTTTAAAAAAGGTTCTTGCTGAGAACTTTAATGATGAGGAGGAAACACAGCCTCAAGCTCTCTTGTACAAGAATCTATGGCTTGAGGCTGAGGCTGCTTTATGCTCTATTAGTTACAAAGCTCGCTTTAGCCGGATGAAATTAGAAATGGAGAAACTCAAGTCGCCTAAATTTAAAGGTTAATATTCTGTAACCCATGAGTCTTTTTTGTTTTTTGGGCCTAATTACCAAAAATATTTTCAACTGATATCGATGTTGTGTGATTGAACTGTTATTTCAGATGCACACGAGAATTCCATTATTACTGAGATGAACAAAGCTTCAAGGTCTGAGGTTTCTCCAGATCTAAATGGCGTCAATACATTGTCGCCCAAAACTAAAGGTTGTGAGACCACAAAAAGCGAGGAATCCTCGGTCTTAAGCACAAATGTCGAAGATGATGTCATGGCCAGATTTCAAATACTGAGGCGCCGAGCTGAGAAATCAGATCACAGTACTGTTGCCATTGTGGATAAACCATCGAGCCCCAAGGCTTCTCCTTATTCCAACAACGTTGGCAAAATACTTCCCGAAGCACTTGAAGAAACTGAGAGCTCAAAGCCTGATATCCCCACACAGGTTTCTAGCAATTTGAGCACAGATAAACGCTTGAATGACTATAACGCTTCTGTTATGGCCAGGTTTCATATCCTCAAATCCCAAGAGGACAACTGCAGTCCCCTGTCTACAGAAGGACAGTTGGCAGAAACTGTTGACGGGTCTACAATTGGCTCTAAATCAGAGGTTGAAAGCTCATACGTAGACCCCGAACCTCTTTTGCAGCATCATGGCGCTGACATTACCCAAGGGCAACTAACAGTGAACGAGTTTCACATGTTTATCGATGTTGATTCAATGTCACAATCTCACAGGACCAACAGGCGCGAGAACTCGCTGCTTGGAGGTTGGTTTGATAGGGTGTCGTCAGAATGGGAACATGTTGGGAAAGAGGAGCTTGGATTGCAGAATCGTTGAAGCTGCTTCTGGGCTTGGAAAGTACATCTAGGGGTTAAATTTGATTATCTCATATTTGCTTGACATCCACCCTTAAAATGAGCAGCCTTTCTTGTTACCGTATTCTTGTGCATAGGGTTTGAACTTGCTAGTTCTCAGCAACCTTGGTGTTTTTAATCATTATTATCTTTGAAACTCATTCTAGTCTCTCTATGAGCGCCTTTGATGGGACTTGGAACGTTGAACGTCGTTCTCCATATACCGTCAAAAGTTTGATATCCGTTCATGTGTTTCTTTTAATGCGAAAATAATATTTGCCTACAGCTTCCAAAAGGGATGATCCCATTTTAAAAAAAATAAAAAAAATAAATCGCTTGAATGGGTGAATTCGAACTTTACACCGTTAGGTTAAGCTTGCAACAACTTTTGCTTGTATTGTGTTGTGTTTGTATAGAACGCAATATATGATGTGATATGATTTATGATTTTTGGGAGAAGAGATTAAAGTTTTAATTGTATACTGTAGCATGTTAGACCTTTTACATTATAGTATATTAAACCTTTTACGTTATAATATACGAGAGTTTTATATTATTTATGATTAGAACTATTCTTCTAAACGGGTTGTTGTGTGTATATGTATAGTTTAGCTTTGTTGTTATAATAACAATAAAGATAAACAAGTACACATATAAACACAATCATATTACGTCATATATTTGTGTATATAGTTAATGTAACGTGCATATACACACAAATACATGCTTTGTTCATTTGCAACAGACCTGACCTGACCTGAACTCTGCAATTATATTTCCACGATTGCCTTGTTGCAGGTAAGTTAAGATAATGTTGAGAGACAACAAAGTTCTTAAATGTCAAACCGTGTCTGTTTGAAAACAGCCTTTTTTTTTTTTTCGGCGAACAGAAGGCATCTTCTCACAAGAGTGAAAATGACACAAAGGGTAGACCCCAGTGCATCCACAAAATCTAACATTACAAATCAGAATCTTATAAACAGGAGCTAATGCAAAGATTTAACTTTTAAACAACTACCATGTGGATTTGTTCATGGACGTACAATTGGATTATATCCTGCTCTATTGTCAACTTGGATTGATTTCTAGACATTTTTCTAATCAAATTCCGCGTAAAATTGTTGGTAGTGGCCTTTAATTTAATGCAACAAGATCATTTTTACGTCGTCATCAAACCAACTTCATTTGTCGTTTCTGCTACTTTCTCCATGGCACTTCCTCTTCTTTTTTTTTTTTCCTTTTTTTTTTTGGTTAAAGGTAACAACGACATTCCTGCGAGTGCCTTGTCACGTAGCAGTCGTAGTTGATTTTAAAAATCTGAATGTTATATATTTATCAAGAATCACTTTGAACTATATATATACTAACCATGGATTTCTTTCTCATCCAGTACGCTAACTAGTCAAGGAAAAAAAGTTACATAATCTGTGAAGAAAATGAGTCCACAAAGGCATATAACTGGCCTCTATCTAATTTTGTCAGTGATTTTGTCATTTCAAAGTGTTCATTCGCAGCTTCGAGTCGGGTTCTATAGCATTTCATGTCCTTTTGCTGAGTTCATCGTTAAAGACGAGGTTAAGAAAGGGTTTATCAAGGATCCAGGAGTGGCTGCTGGTCTTGTGAGATTGCACTTTCATGATTGTTTTGTTCGAGTAAGGATGTTTTATTATTAAAGCCGGCACTTGCTCTTTTGTTCTAGTTCAACTATGTTTTGTGCTCGACTCTTCTCCTATCACATTATACCTTCTAAGTCTAAAAATACCTCCATTTATCACTCATGGTACTAGAATTAAGAACATTTTTGTCTCTTCCATTTTTAAATTATAAATGATAAGATGCCCTCTAAGTCTCTTCCATTAAACCATGAACCATTGCTATATACAAGCTTCAAGCTTCTTTAGCCTAACAACTTTTATGTGCTTCTAACTCCACTGATATAGGGTTGTGATGCGTCAGTGATGATCGATTCCACTCCTTCAAATACAGCAGAAAAGGATTCCCCTGCAAATAACCCGAGTTTGAGAGGCTTTGAAGTCATAGACAACGTGAAAGCTAGACTAGAAGCTGTATGCAAAGGTGTCGTTTCGTGTGCTGATATAGTTGCTTTTGCAGCAAGGGATAGCATAGAATTTGTAAGCGAAGCCCGATGTTTTCAGTAATTTGAGGTCTTTTTAACTCCGATCATTTGCTTTGCACAATAATGACGCCTAAAACTCTATATGCAGACAGGAGGGCTTGCATATGATGTCCCCGCCGGAAGAAGAGATGGCAGGACTTCATTAGCTTCGGAGACATTCACAAACTTGCCTCCACCAACCTTCAATGTCGATCAACTCACGCTACTATTTGTGAAAAAAGGTTTCACACAAGAAGAAATGGTCACGCTCTCTGGTAGGAACCTTTTCTCATAGTCATCCAAATCATTCAAACTGAACCAGTCCCTAAAACTATATTGTCTTTCCTAAGTGGGTTTATAATGTAATCTTTTGGCATTTGAGCTGGATCTCTAATGCAGGAGCACACACAATTGGCCGATCCCATTGCAGTTCTTTCAGTGACAGGTTGTACAACTTCAATGGAACATCAAGTCAGGACCTCAGTTTGGATCCCACATATGCATCTCGACTGAAGCAGCAGTGTCCACAAGGCAATACGAACTTGGTGGTTCCAATGAACCCCTCTAGCCCTGCCATCAGCGATGTTGGCTACTATGTTGACATTCTAGCAAACCGTGGCTTGTTCACATCCGATCAAACCCTTCTGTCGACCTCAACAACAGCAAATCAGGTGATCCAAAACGCCCAAAATCCCATTTTTTGGATGAGAAAATTTGCTGCTGCAATGGCTAAGATGGGCCAACTTGGGGTCCTCACCGGTAGTGCAGGTGAGATCCGAGCAAACTGCAGGGTCATTAACAACTAAATATTAAGGGCTATCTTGCCATGCTTGGAGAACCGCCAATATTCTTGTAGTTGCAATCCATGACAAGCCAGTTGTACTTGTAGCTAAAGCAAATAGTCACTTTTGAGTACGAGATGCCACAATTGGTTACCGAAATAGCCTATTGAGTTCTAGGGTCCGTTTCGTGAATAAATTTAAATTAATGATTTGATTTAAGTTAGTGTGATTTGAATTAGGATTTAAGTTAGTGATTTAAATTATTATCCGAATTGATGTTTGGATGTACATTTAAGTTTTAATCTGAGTATGGAATAAAATTAAAATTTGTGTTTGGAGAAATAGTGAAATTAATTTTTAATTTATTAACAAATCTAATAAAATCTTAATGTTAATGATCCTAAAAAATATACAACATAGATCTTAATTTATTTCTCTCTTCACTAGGCACACAATGAAAAAAGAATCACTCAATTGGGTAACAAATGAAGAAGTTATAATTTTTTTCCTCAAGAATAGTAGAGAGAATTTTAGCTTTTACTGTAGTAGAGATATATGAGTATCAAAAGTTTAGAGGAGTTAGAACTTTAAAAACTTAGGGTCCGTTTGGTAAATTGATTCAAATTAATGATTTAATTTAAGTTAGTGTGATTTGAATAAAGATTTGAGCTAGTAATTTGAATTGTTATTCAAATTGACGTTTAGATGTACATTTAAGTTTTAATCTAAATATAGAATAAAAATAAAATTTATATTTGGAGAAGTAACGAAGATAGTTTTTGATTTATTAATAAATATAATGAAATCTTAATGTTAATGACTTTAAAAAATATGCAATATGAATCTTGATTTGTTTCTCTTCATTAGGAAGACAGTGAAAAAAAAATCATCTCAATTGAATATCAAATGAATAAGTTATAATTTTTTTTTCTTAAATATAAGAGAGAATTTTAGTTTTTACTGTAGCAAAGAAATCAAAGTATCAAAAGTTTTAAGGGGATGAGAATTTGAAGTCTTGATACTCAAATGATTCAGATTTTAAGGAAAACAAACACGTATCTGAAAAATTCTTGATACTCGAATCCAAATTTGAATCCATTGAATTCAAAGAACACATGAAACAAACACACCTTTAAAATCTTGGTACTCAAAGGATTCAGATTTTAAAGAAAACAAACACGTATACAAAAGATTCTTAATATTCGAATCTAAATTTGAGTCCAAAGAATAAAAAGAATTCTCGAAACAAAAAAGACCCCTGACAAAAATTTCCCTACGATTACAGAAACTAAACCAAAATTGGAAAAATCAGATAGAGGCAATAGGATCTTCGATCTATCCAATTACTTCGATATTTTCAAGAGGCAATCATAGATTAGACAGATTGTTGATGAAAATTGCCATGACATATAAGAGACGAAATGCAACTTCAGATTGAAACCCGAAAGAGCATTTCAAAAGAATATCTTTCTGTGCTCTTTACAGTAACTAAAGCCGATATGTAAAAACTAGCATAAGAAGAGCACAAAACATTTTTTCTTGCATAGAGCCAACAGTCAACCAAATTTTCTTTCCGTCATCGATCATGCCAAGAAGAAAAAAATGACTACTTTTTACCGAAGAAGATAACCTCTATGGTAGAAATGGTGATGAAAATGAAACCTTAATAAATCAAAAGTAAGAATAAGGAAATGAAACTACAGACTCTCTCACTGACTGAAAGTCTTCAGTCCAACAAAAATGAAAGCGTAATCTAGCCAGACGAGGACAAAATATAGCTGCTGGAGAAAATAAAAAGACAACTTAATTGGTCAGCTCCATAATAGCACTGACAATATCCCCGTTGGTAGCCTTAAGAGCCTTCACGGCCTTGCTCCTCGACACTCCTGCCTGTGTCATGACCAAATCAATATCCCTAGTCACCACGCCAGTTTCATCAACCTCCTCCTCTTCTTCATCTGCTGGTGCTCCGGCAGCTGTTGCCGGATTTTCAGCTTTAGTGGGCACAGAACTAATGTCAGGCATCCTGAACTGCTGGGCAGCCTGTGTCTGCAACTGAGAGCTCAAATCCTCTATCTTGGCCTCCCCAAAGATGACATATGTCTCAGAATTTGGGCTCTTAAAAACATCAGGTTTTGAGATGAAAAATAGGATCTGATACAACAGAACACAACATTAATGAATCAAGCCCAATAAAATAATCTCAGCATCGGAAAACTGAAAAGTAACTAACATTTTTGGTTCTTTTGATGGTGACCCTGCTAACACCTGTAACTGGTTTCATGCCAAGCTTCAACATCGCCTTGCGGCTCTTCTTCTCACTCCTGCTCTGCTTGGAACTCCCATTGGCTCCTGCAAATCATCATCCACTTAGTTTAACTCGAAGAAAAACAGCCATAATCTGATTAACAGACAGAATAAAATTGAAATAATAAAAAATAAAAAATAAAAACAACCAAGCAACAGTAAACCAAACAAGACACTCATTGTACGTACATAAAAACAACACTATAATTGCTTCCTCTCATCACATAAATACCAGATGCTTGTCCATGGAATGCATGTTTTCAATATAGCATAGGTGGAATTGAGGAAAAAAAATCACTTGCAAGATTTACTTCACATTATGCGAGCGAGAGAGAGAGAGAGAGAAGAATAAGAAGAGCAGCAACTTAAATTACCATCCACAACGATGCAAAAACCTAAGTTCATAAAGCAGCTATATCAGCCAGACCAGATTGAAGCCACCACAAATTCACCCAATTCCAAGCAAACCAAGTCCATGAATCAACTAAAACTAGATAGAGCAAATAAACAACATAACAAAGAATAAGCCTTTGCAGTTTGCATTAAAGCGAATAAAAGGCAATTTAAACCAGACTAAGCAATCAACCCTAGTTTAAAATCAAAGTCCACAATCGCAAGATTAGAGATTATTTATTACTCAAACAAGCCAATCATTTACTGACTACCATAACCAAGCAACTAAAAAAAATTACACCTTCAGATAAAAAAAGAACTAAGGGCATGTTTGGCACACCGTCGTATTGTATTGTATTGTATCGTTGTGCCAAACAAGCCCTAAGTAAAAGGGCTAAGTAAATAAAATTTCCGTTAAACTCCACGGAAATGAAGAAGAACGCATAAAAGCAAACCCTAGTCTCCAAAAATCAGATAGCACAACACAACAGCAAAAACTAAAAATTCCAATAAATAAAAATATAAAAAAATGTATATAAGCAAATCACCATGAGCGCCATCTTCCTCATCGTCGTCGTCGTCGTCATCCTCGTCGTCCTTAACATCCTCCACAACAACGGTCTCTTCTTCGATCTGTTTAAAAAAGAGAAAATTTTTCCAGAAGATTTACACATAAAATTGACGCAATAAATACGGGAATACCAAAAAAAAAAAAAAAGGAGGACCTGAGGAGTGGTCTTCTTGGATTCGTCGGTTATCGGAACTTCCTGGGATTGAGGCTCGGCGGCGGCGGAGGGGGGCTCGACGACTGGAGCCGGTGACATTCTGGGGGGCGAAATTGGAAGAGGATTGGGTTGTCGGAGGGTGGAAATGGGGATAAAGCGAGGGAGGTCTTCCTTCAGATTGGCTACAGCTTTCGCCGTTGTTTGTTATACGGTGAGGTTTTATCGGAATAACAAGCAAGGGTTTACAAATTTGATTGGGCTTCGGCCTTTTTCTTCGGCCCAGTAGAGTTTTATCAGTCGATCAAGTAACACTGGTCTTTAGTATTTTAGCCCATATGACAAAATCAGGCTTTTTATAATATTGAAGCATAACAAATTTTTCAGAATATTACAAGATTAATCTAATTAATTTCTTTATACAATACAAATTGTGAAACCATTATGATGGAAGAGTTGTTGGAACTAAAAATATTGGTTTGAAAACTGTAATATTTGAGAGAGAGCCTTATATGGTTATTTTTTTCTATTTTTATAGAATTATGAGCAATTTGCAAAAATTTTTACTCCATCATTGAAATTATATGATATAGTATAATTTTCTCTAAAATAAAAATATACAAGAAAAAATAGAGTTATATATTTTATTTTAAGTTTATTCAAACAATATACCTTTGGTTTTTGATTTCATCAAATTTATACCTTCAGATTAGATTTAATAAACAAATTTATATATTTTCTTAATCAATCTTCAATTTTAACCTAACAAATTGCCTAAAATACCTTCAAATTGAAATTATGATAACTTCAAAAACTAAAAAAAAAACTATATATTAAGGTTTTTACCTTAAAAATTTACAAAATACTTTCAAAAATAGATGTTTTATTTGTTTTTACTTTTGTTTTCTTCTTATTTTTTAAAAGTTTTAGTTTTTTTTCCCTCTTTTACTTATGGATAATTTGATCATTTTAAATGTTAAAATTAATTATTGATTGAGATAAAGAATGGATTAGTATATTAAATCTAATCTAAGAGTATACATTCGATAAGATTAAAAACCAACGGTATAGTTTTTAAATTAACCTAAAATAAATGATATAGATGGATTAATATCCCAAAAAAATATTTTAGAGAAAAATAGACAAAAGCAGTTGTATGTAAGTATAACTTAGTTGTAAATCAGCACTTACTGATAGAGTTCAAATCACCCACTCCTATGACTATATATACAAGCATATTTTACTCAACAAAATATACAAGCATACAAGAATCCTATTGTAAGGTGTGAAATAAGGTAACGCATAATTCTAATCATCAAATCTTATAGATTTGAGATTATTTAGAATTGTTCTTTATCAATAACGTACTTTTTATGGTATATACCATTGGAAAATTCTCTCTCAATGAATTTGTAAAAATTTGACGGTTTCTTCATACATTTGTATTCTTGATATTCTTTGTAACACTAATGAGATTGTGCTGCACATCCAACTCCAAGGAGAGTACGCGTGTAAAGTTGCAGCATTGAATCGGGCGTTGCAGAACCATTGGTGTACGATCTGAAGACCTCGATAATATAAAAATAGAAGTACCATGGTAATACTGTATTGAGCAGTATTATTTAACATTATAGCTTATAATCCCTTGCTTATAAAACATTGTCTCAGCTAAAAAATATATTATATATTAAACCGAGGCTTACTGTTATATTTGTAGCTGTGTTATAATTTCATAAAAATAAAAAAAGTTTTCTCTATCGTATTAAATCTGCAATTACTGGGATGCTTTTTAACTTGAAAATAAATAAATAAAAGAAGAGGTTCCCAGTGGAGAAGGCCAATATGAGCTTTTGGCTAAAGGACACGTCAAACAGCGCAATACCATTTTTGGGTACCATTCTCTAAGAAAAATGTTGGTAAACTCTAGCACTATCATACATCATATCTGATAAAATGTGTGGTGTTAGAGCGCCAATTCTAGCCCTAACCATCTTCATGAATTCAACAGCAATAGTCCACATGCGGAACCCCCCCACTACCAAAGGGCTAAGATTGCAATCCACTATTACGTGATATAATATAACACACTTGACAAAACCAAAGATTGCGTTCTTTCCATAAGAGCCTTCCAAAAATAGAAAAGAAAAGTGTAGAATATGCTTCAAGAAGATGTTACTACTCCATTGGAAACCTATTTAGAGCGCCAACAAAACTTGATTATAAGCATAAAATTTGACTGGCCAAGAGTAAATACCATAACCCCATTTAGTTAAAAAGCAAGAAAAGGTTATTCATTGCTTTCTCTTCAAATATCATTAGGACTTCCAATCGCCTTTGTGCTCTGAAGCATGGCAATGTGCTGGTTTAGGCTCAGTCCAAGACAAACTTGGGGCTGGTGAACCGCAAACATAGCAGTATCACTGCAAAAACCAAATCCCCTCTAATTTCAATACCTGATAAAGTTAGGTGAAATTTGCAACATATTATTATAACTAACAAGTTTTCAAAGTTCAGAAAACTCAGTTCTCTACCTAATCACAATGACTTTCATGAGATGTCTCAAAGGGGAATTTCGTACAAAGGTGCCTTGAATGTAGGTACTCTCAACAAGCCACCTCTATACAAATACAAGGTCATTGCAAATAAAATAATGAAGTTTAGAAAAATATCAAGAAAACAGGAAAAACCCAGTTCTACAATTCCAAAATACCAACTATGTATCATATTAAAACCAAAAATTTAATTCAATTTATTTTATTTTTTTAAGAAAACCCAAAGACTTAAACTTTAATGCGTGTAATACGGAGAGGTAATTACTCCAAATTCGTTCCAAGCAAAAAAGGGCAAGTGGGCAATTTTGGGTTTTCGATGAACTGACCCCATTAAAAAATTTAAAATAAAGATGGAAAATTTTCCCACAAATTTTCTCGGCAGCCAAACAGATAGAGAAAAAGAAAGGAATTTAGGCACTTAAACAAAACCTGGCCAGTTTCGGCGACGATGGCGAGGTCAGGAGCATCTACGTCGTCGTTAGCGGCGGAGACAATAAGCTTGGAAAGATCAAGTGGGATCGAAGTCTAAGATGAAACAATCCTCGGTTTCTTCGAAGCGTTTAACGTCGTCGGAGTTCTTGAGGCAGAGAATGTGCCGTATTGGAGTCCCGCTTTCGCCGCCCGGAGAAGACAGGCTAGACCCAAAAACCTTCTTGATCACTTTCTTCTTCTCGTCGTAGGAAGAAGCTGGCGATATCTCGATCACTCCGATGTCATTTTCACCCATTCTTCACTCTATTTTTTTTATTTTTTATTTTTTTTCACTGCCTTGCCGTTGGAACTCGGAGTTCCGACAGGAGAGTTTCTGTGTGAGTGTCACCAGTATTGACTTTTGGGGACTCCTGTCGAGTTTCGGCCACTAAAACGACACATGTTTGCACCCCAACGACAGGTCGTCCCATAGGCTTGGGGAGTCGCGCCTCCTTTTATAGACGAGCCCAAAAGGTTTCTGAAATCAGGCCCGGCCCAAAAAAAAGATTTTATGAGCTTATTTATAAAGAGACGAGGAGGAGGAAGAAATTAGACTATTATTAATTGAGAATAAAAATAAAAAAATAGACAAAAATATAAAAATATTTAGTAAATAAATTATTTAAGCAAAATTTATTTTTGTATAAAATGGCATAAAGAGAAACATGAACATAAGAGAAAGAATGAAAACCCAAAAAGAAAAAAATATGAAAAAAAAGAAGAAAAAAAGATAAAATTAGAAATTTAAGTGTTTAGAAAAAGAATGTAATTACATAAATGTTATGTTTTTAAATATTTTTAAAATTGTATTATTTACTTAAATTAAAAATTAAAACTATAATATTTGATGCAATTTCTTCAATTTTATGTCACTAAAAGAGAGACACTTGCCACAACTTTTATGTGTCTTCAAATTTATACCACCACTTTTTAATTATTCCAATTTTATACTATGTTTAGTTGTTCTTTGAATAGTCATTTTTTATGGTACAAAATAAGAACTCCAATATTTGTGGCATAAATTCGAAAGTAGAATCTTTTTTTTAACATTTTTCAAAATTTCTCAAAAAATATATATATATATGTATAAATAGTCTCCAATCAAACACTCAGACCGATCAAGCAATTATAATTATCTTTGTTAGTATAATATTGTTCTTAAATTCGTGTAACATCAATTTGTTCACATGTAATACTTAATAAATATAGTCTAATACATGTAATGTTGAATATTTTATTCAAGCAATTGAATGTAATACAAATACTCGAGCAATGTTACATTTATGAATGAAATAATGTTACAAGTAAGAAATTGATGAGAGACTGGATTTGAGTAAAAACATCTATATATATATATATATATATATATCTTTAGGAGATTTTTTTTTTGTTATTAATTGTTATATCTTTATGATTTAGAAGCACATTTTCCTACTTCAAAACTGGCAACGATGTTTTCATCTTCCTCTTTTTTAGGAAACATGGCAGAGTGAGGTCACTGCGAACAACTTGCAAATAAGGCAAAATTCCTAGCCCAAAACAACGGAAAAAAAAGAAGCTTGGAATTAATTTTACTTTTGACCCTTAATTAGGGGTGTCAATTCATGTTAATGGGTTGTGTTCGTATTAACTTATTTATTAATCGTGTCAAAAAACATTGACCCAAACATAACTCATTTATCAAACGTATTAAAAGGCATCAACCCAAATACAACCCAATTAATAATCATGTTAATCGTATCAATTCTCATAACTTGTTTAAATTTATATATTGAATAAATAATTGATATAATTATAACTTATTTAACACGATTATAAAACATATAATAGATTTATTAATCAATTTATTATTTATTTTTAGATTTTAAAATTCATAATATTTATATTTAATAAAAGCAAGTAAAGTTTCATAATTCATCATATAAACTTTTATACTATATCATATATAATTAAGTTTCAAATTATATATATAGTTAATCATATCATTGTTAGACATGTATGCTCTAAGGAGTAAAAATGTAATACGTTTTTGGAGACATTTTTATCAATAAAGAATTTATTCATTTATATATACCAAATATTGTCCTCTTTACGTTCATATTTGTTGAATGTATGATAAGCAAACAGTAGTCTGAGACTGTCAGTCTAAACCTTAAGAGTTGGGCATATGATGGGATGATTATGCGGTAGACACGACTCTTAAGGTGATGGTCTAAAATATATGATCCGCAATCGAGGGAATAAAGTTGGGCGCTTTATTCATGTAAAGATTGTTATGTTGTCTATATCCCTTTTGGGAGATGGTTTGTCTTAGCCATCGGAGTTGGACTCCGTGAATAGAAACATTGGCGCATTGTCATAGGTGACGATGTGTTGGATCGGGACATAAAGTGAATTGATTTGGATTAATAATTCTGTCTTGTCAAATCGATTCACTTTAGACAATCATTTGTATTGTATCTTAATCCTGAGATGAATAATGGGCCCGTTGTCTCGACTTGTGTCTTTTGATGTACCAATGGGTGACTCCCACATCTCTATAGTGGCATGCATGCCGGTACGTTGGAGGCATGACTCTTGGTAGCGTAGACGTGTTATTCATAGATAAGGAATCCATAGCTCCTCTTTAGGAGTAATGATATCCTCTTATATGCGTTGTCCTGTAATTGGAAAACTGGAGCGCTCAACCATTTGGATACATAGGTGTAACCGAATGGTATACTATCTTTGGATAGTAAGTTTTCTAATGGTGAGACAATGGAACGTAAGATAAAAATAATCGGGAAGGTAAGACAGAACTTGTCCTTAAGCCGATTATGGATGATCATATGGGGATGCGATACACTATGATATGTCATGGAGACTTAGCAACACGAGCTTCGTAATTCTATAAAGTTCGAGAGTGCAGCTCCAAGCTTTTAGTGGAGTAGCGTTGGAGTTGATAATTGTGAAATGTATATCTGGGATATTGGGTTTCATAATTATCATGAGCTTGAACTTTATAGGTCCATTTTGGTCCCCTTTGCTAGCTCACAAAATCCTGTAACGACACGGCGTGCTTTTCCAATAATTGGTGACTTATGTCGGATTTATCAGATTGGTTTAAAATTTATAAGAATCAAATAATTCATGTCTGTTTATCGGTTGAATTAATTATGTAAGAAATTAGTTCAAGATGAACTTGTTGAATTATGGCGTTCGGATAATTCTTGTCTGTTTATCGGTTGTTTTAATTTTGGACAATTAGAACAAGATAAACTTGTAGAATTATTGTGAATTAATTTATTTTCTTAGAGATTATCTTGATAAAGTTTGTTTTGATCAGATATATTTTCTATTGGGCTATTTGAATCAAAACTGAGACTTTATCCTTTAGAATCTCGGGTGGAAAATAAAAGATTCGCGGAGATTTTTTCTCGGCAGTTCGGCATGCCGGATGACGTGTTCGGCCTGCCGAACTGGCCAGTTCGGCCTGCCTATCTCACAGTTCGGCATGCCGACCGCGACAGCTAAGATTACGCGTTTTTCACGCGTATCTTATCAGATATTGATCCGAACTTGATTCTATTTCGATTTTTGAGACCTAATCTGATATGGACTGACCCCAAGGACCAATAGGTATAAAAAGGGAGTGAGTCTAATGATTTACTCAGATCAATTTGAGAGATTAAGAGTGATACTCTTCTAGTGAGCATCTAAAAAACTCCCTGAGAGCTTTTGTTCACAAATCACGAACACTAGCTTTGGGTTCTCTCTATTGGTTGGAAGGAGAGTCACCGGTGGAAGAGCTGTACGTGTGAGCCCACACTCACTCCGGTTGTGGATAGAGAATAGCAAAGAAGACCAGTTGGTTGAGGCTCTTCTGGAACGTTACTTCTCTACACAGGTCGCGGAGGTTCTTCAGCACACTGAGGTTAGTAAGATCTGTTTAATTTATACATATAACATGTCAAACTTGTGTTTTGGAAAATACTCTGATGAAAAATTTTAAAAATTCCGCTGCACACTTTGTTTCCAACATTTGGTATCAGAGCCGAGGTTTTTACATAAATTTGCAAGTTTGTGATCAT
Source organism: Artocarpus heterophyllus (assembly GCA_025403435.1). Lineage (NCBI taxonomy): Eukaryota > Viridiplantae > Streptophyta > Magnoliopsida > Rosales > Moraceae > Artocarpus > Artocarpus heterophyllus. The sequence goes on from CM046353.1 coordinate 4,326,838, forward strand.
GTTATATGCATAAATTTTGTGATCTTAAACTCTCCAATGCTTGAATTAAATTTTATAGAGAGATGGCACTCTAGGTTTCTATATAATATATATATGTTGTCATGGATTATATGGTGAATGTTTATTAATTAATTATGGTTGATTAAATTGTTGTTTAATTATTTATTAATTAATTAATACCGGTTATGGTTCCTTAGAGGTTAGAATGTGTATCTAGGTTTTTCATGTAATTAGATGGCGGACTATCATCTCCGTCTAGGAATTATTATTTAATTTGTAAGAATTTTGTAATTAAATAATTATTCGGAGAAGACGGAACGAGAAGTCGGATCTTGAAGATAGATGATGGCGCCTCCAGGTATTTCCTGAGTCTCTAATTTTATGTTTTTGAATTGTTGAAAAAAAAATTGATGAATTGCATTAAAATTGTATTTTCTGGATTAAGGGTTTTCTACTCGGTCGGCATGCCGGACCTCACAGTTCGGCAGGCCGAAGGTCACAGATCGGCAGGCCGGACGTACGGTCCGGCAGGCCGACAGTGGGGCAGAAATTTTGGTGCACTGCCGGCAGGCCGAACCTTCATGTTCGGCAGGCCGAACCACCATGATCGGCAGACCGATCACCCAGATCGGCCTGCCGACCGAGAGCTGCCAGGTGTCCAGAAAAGGTGCGATTTTTTCAGTGCAGTTTTAATTTTATTTTTGGGACGATTCTGAGAAACATTAAATTTGGATATGACCGGAAATATGAAGTGTTCGATTCATACGGGATTGAGGACTTGAAGATGGATATTACATGAAGAAGGATACAGCTTGAGGATTCAAGGATGAAGAATCGATAAATGTCTCGATTATTCTCTTGTAATCTTATTTTTTCTATTCTCTAGGGTGGAACCATAATATTACGGTTATTATTATTATGCTTGTAGCTTTGCTTGATTGCTTTGCTTGTCTGCATTATAATATGATTTACCATGTATATTAATAACATGTCATATAGAATAGGGAGTGCCGCTCATATTAAAATTGTTCATGCATAATTTTAAAATAAAACCTTGACTTCAAAAGATTGAGTGGGAGAAGGTTTTCGAAGAGAGAACCTAAGGCCTCCATCGTTGGTCCATAGGAAGAACATGATGGTCCCAACCCCTAGGAAGGGATTTCTATCATGTACCAGATTGGATCTCTGAAAGGATAAGGTATTTTAGTATGATTTATGATTGCACACCCCTAGGTGGTGATTATAAATCATGGATAAAATATTAAAACGGTGGTTATACACTCACGTTAATTTTATTATTAACCTCCCCTAGGAGCTCTGTTAATAAAATTAATGGCCAAAGAAACGATTATTAGTATATGCTGGATCATACGGGTCCTGGATGGCATATATTAATCAGGAGGGGATCCGTGTTCCTGATTGAATTTGGCATGACTCCCCTAGGAGCATGTTGAATTCTGAGTTGGGAATTATCGTTGTAAGGTTGTGATATTTTCAAGGTTTTGACACATAAACACATTTGTATAATTTACATGATTGTGTTATCTTACTAAATTATTATATATGTTTGCTTATGTTTGGTATATGACTCTTTATTGTAGATTGAAAATGTCTAAAAACGCTTTATCATCGATACTTGACAAAAACCAATTAACCGGTGAGAACTATAATGATTGGAAACGGAACCTGAACATCGTCCTTTCCTTTGAGAAACTGAAATATGTTCTGACAACTCCTTGTCCTCCCGAGCCTACGGGAGACTCAAGTAATGAGCAATTCCAAGCGTACGAACGCTGGAAAGATGCTAATGATCAGGCCCGCTGCTATGTTATGGCTAGCATCAATAACGTGCTGCAGGCTCAACATCAGGATTATGAGACTGCGAAGCAGATCTTGGATAATCTTGAGGACATGTTTGGAGGCCAGGCCATAACAAAGCGGCAAGGGGCGCTTCGGAAACTCTTAAACTGTAGACAGAGACCGGGGACATCTGTAAAGGAGCACATGATGTTGGTCATGGGTTACCTCGCTGAGGCTCAAACCAATGGAGCCGACATCGATGCTGAAACTCAGATGACTATGGTCTTTGAGACTCTGTCTAAGGAATTTATTCCGTTTAGAGCTACTTTTAATCTAAGCAATAGACGGGATATGACCTTGACAGAACTGATGAAACAGTTACAAGAGTTTGAACTGCTGATCAGGGAGTCTCCTGCTGGTGGAGAGGCCAATATGGTAGCTGCTTCTGGTTCCAATCCTAACTCTGGGAATGGAAAGAAACAACGGGCCAAGAGTGGGAAGTCTTCTATTCCTATTGCTACCAAGAGCAAGAAGAAGAAGAAGAAGAACCCAAAGAAGCTTAAGTGCTTCTTTTGTGGTAAGGTCGGGCATATAAAGAAGCATTGCAAGGACTTCCTTTCCAAGGGAGGTAGGTGTGATCTTCTATATTTAGAAACTTGTTTGGTTGAGGAATCCAGTGACATTTGGGTCATAGATTCTGGTGCAACTAATCATGTTTGTGTTTCTCTGCAGGGATTCAAAGAAACGAGAAGTCTACTTCGTGAAGACTTAACGCTTCGGATGGGCGATGGATCCTTGGTCTCAGCGGAAGCAGTGGGAGATGTCCATCTTTATTTTGATAATTATAGGAGTTTAATTTTGCGAGATTGTTTTTATGTTCCTAAATTTAAAAGGAATTTAATTTCTGTATCTTCTTTATTTAAAGACTCCTACGTGGTATCTTTTAATGAAAAAGTGGTGATTCGTAAAAACAAATCTTTTATCTGTTCTGGATGGATGCAAAATAATCTATATTTTGTCAAACCTAAGATGGACTTGTTGCTTAATGCTGAGATAAATGATAATAACTCAAAAAGACTTAAAACTTCTCACTCTAATAAGACTTATCTTTGGCATTTGCGCCTTGGCCATATTAACCTAAATAGGATTCAAAGATTGGTAAGGGATGGACCTTTAAGTCACTTAAAGGTGGAATCTATACCTCAATGTGAGTCTTGTTTGGAGGGTAAAATGACAAAAAGACCATACGGGTCTAAGGGCAATAGGGCCGAAGGGGTTCTAGAACTTGTGCATAGTGATGTTTGCGGACCGATGAACATCCGGGCACGAGGAGGGTATGAGTATTTCGTTACTTTTATTGACGATTACTCTAGATATGGGTATGTGTACCTAATGCACCACAAAAGCGAAACTTATGATAAGTTCATGGAGTTTCGGGCTGAAGTAGAAAAGCAATTGGGTAGACCCATAAAGGCACTTCGATCAGATCGAGGTGGGGAATACCTTTCTGATAAGTTCTTGGGACACTTGTTAGAGAATGGGATTTTATCCCATTTGACTGCGCCGGGCACTCCGCAGCAGAATGGCGTAGCAGAGAGAAGGAATAGGACTTTGTTGGACATGATTCGGTCCATGATGAGTTATTCATCATTGCCTTTATCCTTTTGGGGATATGCACTACAAACCGCATGTTATCTTTTGAACAATGTGCCTTCAAAATCGGTCCCTAAAACTCCTCACGAGTTGTGGACAAGACGGAAGACATCCTTAAACCATATTCGCATATGGGGATGTCCAGCTCATGTCCTGTTTAAGGATCCGAATAAGTTGGAAGCACGTTCAGAAGTTTGCGTGTTTGTAGGATATCCAAAAGGGACTAAAGGGGGTTATTTTTATAACCCGAAGGAAAATAAAGTCGTGGTTTCAACTAATGCAACTTTCCTTGAGGAGAGTTACATGAACGACTTTAAACCTCAAAGCAAAGTGGTGCTTGAGGAGTTGAGGGGTAATCCGTTTACTCCGGGGGTTCCGAACGAAACCATTCCGATCGGTGTAGAAAAACCAAACAAACCTGAACAACAACCTCAGGGGCTTCGGCGTAGTGGGAGGATCGGGCGTCAACCTGAGAGGTATATGTTCAATGGGGAGGTCTTTTTGGCTGAACCGGATGAACATGACAGGGATCCTTATACTTACGCAGAAGCTATGGAGGATGTTGATTCAAGACTCTGGACAGAGGCCATGAACATTGAGATGAAGTCTATGGAGACTAATCGGGTCTAGGAGCTTGTGGATCTTCCCGAAGGGGTAAAACCCATAGGGTGTAAGTGGATCTACAAGAGGAAAAGAGGAGTGGATGGAAAGGTCGAAACCTTTAAGGCTAGACTGGTAGCTAAGGGTTATACGCAAAAGGAAGGAATCGATTATGAGGAAACCTTTTCGCCTGTAGCCATGCTTAAGTCCATCCGGATTCTCTTGTCCATAGCTGCCGCTCTCGACTACGAGATTTGGCAGATGGATGTCAAGACGGCTTTTCTGAATGGCTATCTTGATGAGTCCATTTATATGGAACAACCAGACAGGTTCAAGGTCACGGGTCAAGAGGGTAAGGTTTGTAAGTTGCTAAAGTCTATTTATGGACTTAAGCAGGCTTCTCGTTCTTGGAACATAAGATTTGATCAAGTGATCAAGACTTATGGGTTCTCACAAAATGTGGATGAACCATGTGTTTACAAACACATTAAGAATGGGAAGGTGGTTTTTCTACTACTCTATGTAGATGACATTCTGCTAATTGGCAATGACGTTGGGGCGTTGTCATCGGTCAAATTATGGTTGACCAAGCAGTTTGACATGAAGGACTTGGGTGAGGCTAATTTTGTTCTCGGTATCCAGATCTTTCGGGATAGGAAGAACAAAATGATAGCTTTGTCACAGGCCAGCTACATAGATAAAATTCTCAGGAGGTTTGCAATGCAGGATTCCAAGAAAGGTGGGCAACCATCTAGGTCTGGAATTACTCTTTCTAAGAAAGACTCTCCAAAGTCTTATGAAGAAAGAGAATACATGAAGAAGGTGCCTTATGCTTCGGCAGTAGGTAGTCTCATGTATGCCATGCTTTGCACTCGACCAGATATTAGCTATGCGGTCGGGATTGTGAGTCGATTTCAGGCGGATCCAGGACCAAACCATTGGGTTGCGGTAAAGCATATTTTCAAGTACCTGAGAAGGACTCGTGAGTATATGCTTGTGTATTCGGGTGAGGATTTAACTCCTCTAGGATACACTGATTCGGATTTTCAATCCTGCCTGGATTCTAGGAAATCGACTTCAGGGTTTGTGTTTACTCTAGGTGGCGGTGCCATCAGTTGGAGAAGTGCGAAGCAAGATTGCACTTCGGATTCAACGATGGAGGCCGAGTATGTGGCGGCTAGTGATGCTTCAAAAGAAGCAGTGTGGCTCCGCAAGTTCCTTGGGGATCTTGAGGTAGTTCCTGGTATGGATAAAGCGGTATCACTGTACTGTGATAACAGTGCGGCGGTAGCTAATGCTAAGGAACCAAGATTTCACAAGAAGAGTAAGCATATTGATCGGAAGTATCATGTGATAAAGGACTTCGTTGAGAGCGGGCATGTCACGGTGTGCAAGATCGCGTCAGAGGACAATTTAGCTGATCCATTTACGAAGACACTTTCTGGGAGAGTCTTCGAAAGGCATGTGGAAGCTATGGGGATGCGAAATTTGCAGTATTTACTCACTTAGTGCAAGTGGGAGATTGTTAGACATGTATGCTCTAAGGAGTAAAAATGTAATACGTTTTTGGAGACATTTTTATCAATAAAGAATTTATTCATTTATATATACCAAATATTGTCCTCTTTACGTTCATATTTGTTGAATGTATGATAAGCAAACAGTAGTCTGAGACTGTCAGTCTAAACCTTAAGAGTTGGGCATATGATGGGATGATTATGCGGTAGACACGACTCTTAAGGTGATGGTCTAAAATATATGATCCGCAATCGAGGGAATAAAGTTGGGCGCTTTATTCATGTAAAGATTGTTATGTTGTCTATATCCCTTTTGGGAGATGGTTTGTCTTAACCATCGGAGTTGGACTCCGTGAATAGAAACATTAGCGCATTGTCATAGGTGACGATGTGTTGGATCGGGACATAAAGTGAATTGATTTGGATTAATAATTCTGTCTTGTCAAATCGATTCACTTTAGACAATCATTTGTATTGTATCTTAATCCTGAGATGAATAATGGGCCCGTTGTCTCGACTTGTGTCTTTTGATGTACCAATGGGTGACTCCCACATCTCTATAGTGGCATGCATGCCGGTACGTTGGAGGCATGACTCTTGGTAGCGTAGACGTGTTATTCATAGATAAGGAATCCATAGCTCCTCTTTAGGAGTAATGATATCCTCTTATATGCGTTGTCCTGTAATTGGAAAACTGGAGCGCTCAACCATTTGGATACATAGGTGTAACCGAATGGTATACTATCTTTGGATAGTAAGTTTTCTAATGGTGAGACAATGGAACGTAAGATAAAAATAATCGGGAAGGTAAGACAGAACTTGTCCTTAAGCCGATTATGGATGATCATATGGGGATGCGATACACTATGATATGTCATGGAGACTTAGCAACACGAGCTTCGTAATTCTATAAAGTTCGAGAGTGCAGCTCCAAGCTTTTAGTGGAGTAGCGTTGGAGTTGATAATTGTGAAATGTATATCTGGGATATTGGGTTTCATAATTATCATGAGCTTGAACTTTATAGGTCCATTTTGGTCCCCTTTGCTAGCTCACAAAATCCTGTAACGACACGGCGTGCTTTTCCAATAATTGGTGACTTATGTCGGATTTATCAGATTGGTTTAAAATTTATAAGAATCAAATAATTCATGTCTGTTTATCGGTTGAATTAATTATGTAAGAAATTAGTTCAAGATGAACTTGTTGAATTATGGCGTTCGGATAATTCTTGTCTGTTTATCGGTTGTTTTAATTTTGGACAATTAGAACAAGATAAACTTGTAGAATTATTGTGAATTAATTTATTTTCTTAGAGATTATCTTGATAAAGTTTGTTTTGATCAGATATCTTTTCTATTGGGCTATTTGAATCAAAACTGAGACTTTATCCTTTAGAATCTCGGGTGGAAAATAAAAGATTCGCGGAGATTTTTTCTCGGCAGTTCGGCATGCCGGATGACGTGTTCGGCCTGCCGAACTGGCCAGTTCGGCCTGCCTATCTCACAGTTCGGCATGCCGACCGCGACAGCTAAGATTACGCGTTTTTCACGCGTATCTTATCAGATATTGATCCGAACTTGATTCTATTTCGATTTTTGAGACCTAATCTGATATGGACTGACCCCAAGGACCAATAGGTATAAAAAGGGAGTGAGTCTAATGATTTACTCAGATCAATTTGAGAGATTAAGAGTGATACTCTTCTAGTGAGCATCTAAAAAACTCCCTGAGAGCTTTTGTTCACAAATCACGAACACTAGCTTTGGGTTCTCTCTATTGGTTGGAAGGAGAGTCACCGGTGGAAGAGCTGTACGTGTGAGCCCACACTCACTCCGGTTGTGGATAGAGAATAGCAAAGAAGACCAGTTGGTTGAGGCTCTTCTGGAACGTTACTTCTCTACACAGGTCGCGGAGGTTCTTCAGCACACTGAGGTTAGTAAGATCTGTTTAATTTATACATATAACATGTCAAACTTGTGTTTTGGAAAATACTCTGATGAAAAATTTTAAAAATTCCGCTGCGCACTTTGTTTCCAACAATCATTTCGTGTGAATCATGTTAGGATAGTTAACCCTAAACTAATATATTTAATAATCATGTTAATCATGTCAACTTGTTATCAACCCAAACCCATTTCTAGTAAACTCAAACCCTCTAACTTTGTGTGGGTTTCGTGTCGTGTTGTCGTCTCATGACTCAAATTACCATCCCCACCCTTAATCATATTTCTTGTCCTATTTTGACCCTAAAACTTTAAAGTCTTACATATTACACTTTAAACCAAGCTCCTCGTTTCATGTTTGGCTATTTAGTCGCAAATATAAGCAAGAACTTAACAAAAAACAACTGCAGGCTATAAGATACATCTAATAAATTTAACCTCACATGTTTCGTTAGCTAACGAGCTCGATTAAGAGGAAAATGCTATGCACTTCTAGTTTTAGTGGAATTGTATGAAATTGTAAGAGAGATGCATCCACTTAATGTTGGGTCAATGTTTTTTTATTTCGTGATTAATTTTTTAGATGAATTTGTGTAACCTAAGAGTAAAATATTTAGTATTACACATAAATTTGAAAAGTCCAAATATGAACTTAGAAAGTCGAAAATTTTTGTTTATTAAAGGTTCATGTATTTCAAATGTTCTAGTGCCTAGAAAATGGGCTTTTATTTTGTTAATGGAAGACATAAACGATAGCGAAAACTCCAATCAAACAGACAGTTTTTTCTTTCTAATTTCTTAGCATTTGTGGAATCAACACATGGTTAATGTTTATGCGACAAACATTTTGTGCGAATTAACAAGTTTATAAATGCCCTATTTTTTGTCTTGTACTAAGTGAATGAACATATTTTAAAAAAGATTTATCTTAATTTTCCTTTTATTACGTACTCATGATAAATGTTAAATTCCACAATTTGAGTCTATCAATCTGATTTTTGACTGATCATTACCCACTTCTCCTTGGACTTTAGCATTTCTCACGTAATACAAGTGTTCACGTTCTTTTGTTTCGTACAAAAAGAGGATGAAAAGAGAAGAATTAGTCGTCAAAGTTTTCATAAATAATGTGTTAGTTGCTATTACCTTTCTCACGCATGGTTGAATTAGTGCTAAACGAAGTTTATAAATTTGGCGTGGTTTACAAATGAAAGCATCGTCTAGACTTGCTAATGATGCTACCCTTCACCAAACTTTTGGACTGATATATAAGTTATCATTTGTACCAAGAACAAGATTTATTCGTTCTAATAAACAATATCCCAAAATATAAACTTTAAATATTGTTTTTGGTGGTACCTACATGCATCCTACGTATCAAACATTGTAACGTGATGTAATCGCACAGTTACTTAGTCCTGATCGGAGGCGGTTGGTACCAATTGATTAGAACTAATATTGATTACAAAAAAAAAAGAGGTTAAAATCAATATTTATGGTTAGAACTTATGTTTGGAAGATTAGTCAAAATATTGGTTTGAACTAAAAATACCTTTAACTACTGTTTTAGTTGGAAGAAAAAATAGTTACTAACTACAAAGACTCGGTTTTAAATGCTATTGGGTCAGATAAGAGTTTCAGCTAAAATTAAAACCATCCGTTGAAACTGAGTTTCTTGTGACAATCAACGGGGGCTAGATTTTTTTTTTAAAAAAAACATTTGTCTTAATATTTTATGATTTTATCAATGGATGAATCCTCAGTTTTGCCCCTCAGGTGTTTTAATTGAAAACGTGTCTCAACTAAAGTTTTTCCATTTCAGTGTAAACTCTCATATGCCCCATTAAAATTTTCTAATTTGTACATTCAAAAATTCTAGTCATATCTCCCTCTAGTGATATAATTATCAATTATATTTTTATATTCTAATTAAAGAGTTAATTATAGCGCAATATTTTTCAACTCCATAAATTTTTGCAGCCTGAACTTAAAAAACTCGATCAAATTTACTTAGTATATACTTGAAGAAGAAAAAAACATAACAGAAGCAAAAAAGTAAAATAATTCCTCACTCAATTAAATTCTGGCATAGTTGCACATATATTTGATTAGCAGAGAAAAGAAGTAAACCAGTGTCAATCATACCGAACTAGTTGTCGTATTTGACTTCATGTGGGAAAAGATATATAAAATCAAAATCATGTAGATTGTCAGACTGTTAGTGTATGATTTCTAGCTAGTGGCGGCCACGAATTGTACTAATTAATTATTGAAAAAGCTGGCGTGGTTGGTGGGAGAGTTGGTGAAGGTGGTAACGTCTTTGGATGTCCGACTCTGAAATTTTTTGGGTTTTGTCTTTCTCCTTCAGAAATTTTAAGGTACAAATATTATTTTTATTAAATTATATGACAATTTATTTTGTAAAAACTAAAATGATACCCATTAACGATAAATATTTATTTTTTAGCTATTAGATTTATAAAAAAAATAATTTCTATTAGATATAATGATTCTAAAACATATATTATTATTATAAGTTTTCATTCTAATACTCTTTTGCACAAACAATATTGTAGAGTATTATGCGTATATCATTTCGATATGAATTTAGCATAATTTAATAAACGATGTAGGAGTTAAATTTTCCCAATAGCATTATCACCACAATACTTTTGTGCCTCATTAAAAATATTTTCTTTCTTTCTAAAGAAAATTTGTTACTTGGAGCAAACTAACACCATTCAAGTGAAAGAAAAACAAAACAAAAAGAAAAAAGGAGTGGGGTCAAGCAGAGGCTTTCCATCCATCATTCTCAATACAAATTAGGTGAGATGTTATCTTTTGATTTGTCAATACCCCCTACCCGTTTCTATACAAAGGCCACACTTGTTCTGAAAGAAAACTAGAAAAGGTTCATTACGACTTTCAAGAGATTCTTTAAGCTTGCATTTTCAAGGCAAATGGGAATCCATAAACAAACATTCAAAGGTTAGTTGTGAATTGTGATAATGTCAAAAGCTAAGATAAAATTAATTAAACACGTTAATTTGGAGGTGTTGAAATCTCAACTCAATCCCAAGATCATAGTTAGGCTATTGATGGATCATTTCAACTCCAAGTCTCTTTCTTTATTAGAATGATGTTATACACAACAGTACATCCAAATTTTTATATAAAATAACAATAATAATAGATTATTTTTTAAAAACAAAAATTGACTATGCTTGTCGCTACTTCCATGCTGTACTAATTATAACAGCAATGATTAGCAAATATGTATAATATATAAAATATAAAATATATGTATGTATATTATAATAGCAACGTTTGTTTCCTGAGAAGGGACTAATTAGTCATATTATTATGAACAAACCACAATAAATGAGTTGACTAATTAAATGGACTCTATATGATCATACGACATAATTCTGATATAACACGAGCTCATATATAATTGTTGTCTAAAGGTTTAAGTAACTCCACATATAAATGTATATGTCATCAACCGGGTCCACTTAGGGCCAGCAATTTTGAACACGGTACGATGACATGATAAAAAAAAGACATGAGATAAACGAGTTTAGACTGTAAGTTTATTAATTGGGCCATAAATGGATTAACACAAATAACATGAAAATAAACGGGATAGATTCATACTAACACGTCTAACATGCCTTAACACATTTAATTATATGGGCCGTAAATGCGTCGACACGGCACGACACTACCCGTCCGTTTATAATACATTTAACTTAAAAATAAAAATATTTGAAATATTTGTAGTTAGTTAGTGTTAATTAGATATTGTGTTTTTGTTATTTTTTTATTGGCCTTTTTTTATTTTTTTTTTAATTTTTAGTTAATCTTGTCATAAACGTGCCATATACGTATTGTTATCATGTCAAACCGTCACGGCCCACTTAATAATTGTGTTAATTGTATCGTGTTGTGTTACGCGTGTCATAAACGGGTCATGTTCATGTTTGCATTTCTAGCACGTTTATTAATCGTATCGTGTTCGTGTTCGGCCTAAACATATTGTGCTGTAAACATGCCGACACGAACACGTTTACTGTCAGCCCTAAGTCGACTAGCCTGATAATTGTATTGTTGTGATAATGGCTTAAATATAGAATATGAGACTTGGATAAAGTAGCTATTTTTACTCATGACACTTGGCCCGTTTGGTTTTGTTTTGAGAATTTTTGAAAATATTTTTGCAGGTTTTTTGAGACAAAAATTTCAAAAACATTCTCAGTGTAATTCCTAAAAAATTCTCATTTTCCAAAAAAAAATCATTTTCATCACGCTAAATATTAAGGCTTTTTTTTATATATATTTTTTACATTTGTTAAGTGTGTAAACGTTTAAAGATCATACTAAGGTCACTAAAATGTATATATATATATATATATTCATACACACACATATATATATATATATTATCTGGTTAGCTTAATTTGATTAATTTTTGTATACAGACTTGTTATGCCCTCATGAATTTTCAATGCGTGCAGCTGTTTATAAAGACTAATTAATAGAGATCAATATCTGGCAGACATCCTTTGTTGTTTATTTGCTTAATTCTATTTTATGTTTCTGTAATTTGTTTGCTTGGATTTTTGATGGGTTGTAGAGGCTCCACAATAGTGTAAATCACAATATACACGGCTGTTAATCGGTTAATTAAATGAAGTTATTCATTAAAAAAAAAAAAAAAAAAACCTAAGTCAATTAAGTTGCTTAGTTAGCAACGAGGGAGACAGAATGTCGTATAAACCCATAATTGGAAAACGACTTTAAAACATGTAAGTTTCAATGCACATATTATTGCAGCCAAAAAAAAAAAAGGTTGCACATATACTCTAGGCTTAATATTAATTTATTAATTTTATGTGTATATGCACGAATCTACAACTACTTTCCAAAATTCAAAACACCTTTAGGGCTAGAAATTTTATGCCATATAATGCTAATATATTATTATTTACGCCAGAGGTCAGAAGAAAAATATTCAAAAACACAACCAACAAGAATATATTATTTTATAATGATATTCTTATAGAAAGCTTATGAGACTTCTTAATGGAATATCTATATCATAGTTAGAGGTTTTAAATTTCTAATCATATATTATAGTTCAACCGAACTAAAAGTGCACATATTTTTTCCAATTCTTACTAGAAGAATTCTTAAAGTTATCAATGTTTAACTCCAGACGGCAATCTACAAATAATAATAAAAAATAAAAAATAAAAATAAAAATAAAATCGAGACAACGAAAAAGATTACTGGAAATGCGGAATAACAAATAGTTACCCAACCCTCGTTAACATTTTCAAAAAAAAAAAAAAAAACAAAACTAAACTAAAACCCTCATTAAACGTAATATGAAAACAATGTATTTATCACTATTGATCATCCATTTAGCACTAAATTAAAACTATAACAGTATATTGTAAGGCCTGTTAATAAGTTTTTTTTTTTTGGGTTATGGGACAGATTTAATATTCTAGGATCACATATAGTTATTTATTGTTATTAACAATCAACAATAATAATAAATTGTCTTAAAAATTGAGCAGCCAGAACATGTAGGACGAACATATAACTCATAAGTGATGTCTGCAACATTAACAATGATATAAAAAATCCTTGAAGCTATTGTGCTGCTATTAAGTGGCTTAAGAACATAGTTAGAACTTTATCTTAAAATAATAAATACTGTAGCGTATAAAAAACACTATAAAAGAGTTCGGTAGAATTGAAAAATTATGGGAGCAATGCTTTTCTTAGAAACACCCTTTACACTCCATCTAAATTTCGTGTTACGGGATCCACTATTTAAAAGTAGGTGACAAAGAACAACAAATAAATTCCCTCCTAGCTCAAACCCATCTTTCCAAACATTGATCACCTCTCTCAGTTCTCTCCAATATCTCTCAATATACAATTTCTTACTGACAAAACTTAATATCACCGGAGATATATATATATAATTTAAGAAGCATGGGTTCGACCGGCGAGACCCAGATGACTCCGACCCAAGTCTCCGACGAGGAAGCGAACCTCTTCGCCATGCAGCTGGCGAGCGCCTCCGTCCTGCCGATGGTCCTCAAGGCCGCCCTCGAACTCGACCTCCTGGAGATCATGGCCAAGGCCGGTCCCGGCGCGTACCTCTCACCTTCCGACATCGCCTCCCAGTTGCCGACCAACAACCCCGACGCGCCGGTCGTGCTGGACCGGATGCTGAGACTCCTGGCCAGCTACTCCATCCTGACCTACTCGCTGAGGAACCTTGCAGTAGGAAAGGTCGAGCGGCTGTACGGACTGGGACCGGTCTGCAAGTTCTTGACCAAGAACGAGGATGGCGTCTCTATTGCCCCTCTCTGTCTCATGAATCAGGACAAGGTCCTCATGGAGAGCTGGTAAGTTGGCTCTTTTTTTTCTTTTTTTCATAAACCTTCGAGTTCATATTAAAATTATAGGCACAATCTTAAATCCGGCGCTCATTTTAAGGATAAATTATTTATTTATTTTAACATAGTAAGGTTTTGTTTGACAAGTTAATTAAAATTATAAATTTTAACTCGTTATAATATAAAGTTTTAATATGTTATAGTAAAAAATAAAAATTTATTACAGTATAAAACTTTTACATATTACAATATTTAAATTTCAACTTTAAATTTTAATTTTGTTTTCAAACACCCTGAGACAATAAATATGTAATACTTAGTGTTACCATTACTGGACTACATTTATTGTATGTTATACTAACAAAAAAAATTAAGTATTACACAAACACAATAACAATGTTAGTCTATCAATCAAAAAATGTCAATAATAAAATTTCTTAAAATTATAAAATACATCAACTTAATAAAATTTGTAGTTTTATTTATTAGTTTAGTAGTAAATTTTTATCTTCTAGATGTGGAGTTTAAATTTTCCTACTTTAAGGTTAAAAAAATAATTAAAATTTGATGGTCTAAATTAGGATTGAAGACCCTTTTTTTTACACTGTAATAAAATGTTCTTTCTTTCTTTTGTTTTGTTTGTGTTTGTATTGGTAGTGAGAGAGGTGCAGCAAGTCAACAACTTTATTTTTTTAAAAATTAATGAATTGATAAAAGGGGCATGTGAGAGAGAAACCAATAGGGTAGAAGTTTCAACCACTAATTGGACGCCCTATTGTTTGTAACAATTGTCTTTTTATGAAGTGAAATCATCGCCAACAACTGAGCAACCTTTCCTTTTTCGGTACGTGTAAATCGATGTAATGTATGGAAGGGAGAAGGACAGGTGGAGTTGCTTAAGCTGCACGTCTGGAAAGAAAATTAATAATTATAAGGGAGAAAAAATAAATAAAAAGATAGAAGATTCCGTCGGAAGCTTACCAACTACAGTGCTTCAGCAATATACATTTCAGAGCAAAATGATAATAATAAACAATATACGTTTCATTTCCAACCAATATATATGCATATGCATTTCAAAAATATATATTTTTTATGCCTCACATGCATGGTGGAAAATTAAATGGGGACCACTTAAAGACGATAATTGGAATGCATTGAGAAACACCAACTTTACCCACCAAGAATACCACCAAAATTTGTCTGGGTTTATCTTTTTTTGTGATTGGCCTCTGTTGTTATCTAATATTAGTGGTGCTTACAAGTTTTAGTGGAAGCCAACTTTTTTAAAATATTTTCTATTATAAAATTTAAATTTTAACCTAATTTTAATTTAAATTTTGATTTGAACCATCATCTCAAAACTCAAAACGATATTGAGCCTGTTTGGAGGCTGATTTTAGTTTCTATAACCTCCTATAAGAGATATGCTGTAGCTTTTGATGCCAGCCAGGTGTCATGATATGCTTGGAAAAAGGAAAATTAAATACTTAATTACTTTTCTTTTAGCAACTCGATTTTTGATGAGTTTTTTTTTTTTTTAAGAATTAATAATTTTTTTTTCAGGAGTAAATTTACTTTTGTTTTGTTCCCTTTTTTTGTTTTTACTGGCAATTAAGTTCATCTGACATTTATAATAATGACCCACAATGACAGGCGTACATATAAAATTTTTTGAGCATATATACATGCATATAATATCTTCTTCTCTCTTTTTTTTTTAACTTTTCTACAAACAGACAGGTTTGGCAATATACATATGCTTGTCTTAGTATATAACAAGAAAATATGGCATATTATTCCAAGAACCGTTTGGATCTCTTGCGAATCTAACCGTAGAAAATTTGGAAAGAGAAAAATCATAACAGTTGACCAAGTTGCCAGTAGTCTTTTGAATATATTAGTTGAAGAACTTCTCCAATAATTCCAAAGGCCTTTTATGAATGACAGATAATAAAAATACATATAGAACTTTACTAGTAGGACATACACAACTACAACTATTAAAGACTGTAAAAGAAACTGAAACTTTTTATCATTTCAATGTGTTAACAAACCCCACTTGTAAGGATGCTTATAAGTCCGTATTTATTATCGTATTAAGACGATGTGGGACTTGAGTTTCTTTTATTCTTTACACATGCAAAATCCTAATTCAAAAAATACTTTGGTAAATTTAAAATGACTGACATGATTATGGTGTTAATTGAATACACAGGTACCACTTGAAAGATGCAGTTCTTGATGGTGGAATTCCGTTCAACAAAGCGCACGGAATGACATCATTTGAATACCATGGAAAAGATCTGAGATTCAACAAGGTTTTCAACAAGGGAATGTCCAACCACTCCACCATTACCATGAAGAAGATTCTCGAAACCTACAAAGGCTTCGAAGGCCTCACCTCGGTGGTTGATGTCGGCGGTGGCACCGGAGCTGTGCTTAGCATGATCGTCTCTAAATACCCTTCAATTAAGGGCATTAACTTCGATTTGCCTCATGTCATTGAAGATGCTCCCCAATTGCCAGGTACTTTCATAACCAATTATCCTATAATACTAGGATACAACAAATCTATTAGAACCATAGGCTTCATCTTAAAAGAATAGGCTTCCAATTTAATAGGTTAACCTATTGAGTGGAGTAGCCCACTACCTTATAAACCCATCATAGCTCCCATTTGTTACCAATGTGAGATTGTGTTTGCACCTCTAATAATCCCTCCTTCAAACGAAGTACCACGGCCCCTCCTTTGAATGATAGCTCATTCCATCCATTGGATCCTCCGTCGCACCTCCATTACGTTACATGAAGATCCCACCACCTTGTGCTCTCCATTGCATATCTCTCTGTTTCATGGTCTGCACAAAAACCTCAAGGTCTTGACTACATCTTTCGCCTCGCGTTACCTTGGAAGGAAGGTGGAAGGTCTACCTTGAGCGTTCATGGAATTCTTCTCCATCTTGACCAGGGGCCCACACCTTCATTTGACGCATTAACGATCCATCTCGTGTGTACACTTGGCAACATCTGGGTCCCAGCTCTGATATAAATTGTTAAAACTATGGGCTTTACCATAAGAGAATGGGGTTCTAACTTGAAAGGTTAACCTATTGAGTGGAGTAGCCTAATCTCTTATAAACCCATCATAGCTTCCATTTGTTGTCAATATGATACTTTATTTGCACTTCTAACAAAACCTGTGTCAGAGAATACCTATTAGCAGAAGTGGATAGCCATAATATTTTCTTAGTGGAGGTACTACCTGAGAAATTTTAGATAAATTTTTTACCATGCATGGATGTATTTCAAAATGTTAACTATTGAGCAGGGCATAAATAAATATTTTCATATTATGGTGTGCAATTGTGTGTTTTTTTTTTAAAATTGTTGTAAAAATTGAAATTTTAAAAGCTGAATGGGGCAAATATAGGGTAGTATTTAAATTTCTTTTAAAAAAACTAGGTATGAAAATTGAAATTATAAAAGTTAACATGTCCCAGTTAACTATAAGTAGCTTCATTGCGATTTATTCTTTAAAATATTTTTTATAATCATATAATATTATTGTTCGATAAAATTTGTAACGTCCACCACAAGGACCACAAATGTATTGTTAAGATGAACTGTGGGGGTGATACAGGTGTGGAGCATGTTGGAGGAGACATGTTTGTGAGTGTGCCAAAAGGAGATGCAATTTTCATGAAGGTCAGTTCTAAATATTTTGATCACTTACCTTGAGTTGAGGCCACTAACAATACAAATTAGCCGAATATGAACAACTTTTATATTGACATTGTAACTGTGTCAAACACAATTGTGACGCAGTGGATCTGTCATGATTGGAGCGACGCGCACTGCTTGAAATTCTTGAAGAACTGCTACAACGCACTCCCGGAGAACGGGAAAGTGATAGTCGCCGAGTGCATTCTTCCCGTGGCCCCTGACTCCAGCCTTGCCACCAAAGGAGTTGTGCACATAGACGTTATCATGCTGGCACATAACCCCGGTGGCAAAGAGAGGACGGAGAAGGAGTTTGAGGCCTTGGCTAAGGGTGCTGGATTCCAAGGCTTCCGAGTAATGTGTGATGCTTTCAACACCTATGTCATGGAGTTTCTCAAGAAGCCATAATTCTAATCAAGTCCCTTATTATTATAAATGTTCAATTTGCTTGTTGGTTTGGTTTTTTGACATTTTGTTCCTCTCCTTGTTAACAGGTGGGTTTGCTGATGTGTATTGAGAAAAAAGTACTGTTTTCATGTTTCTTGTGATGTGTAATAAAATTTCAATGAATTTATTGAATTCCCTTTTAAAAGCCGTGAAAATTGAGGCTGCAGGATAAACCAATTTAAGGTGACAAACTACAAAACAAGAAATCGCAGTAGAATGAAGAAGATATCTCTAAATTATTTATTTTCCGTAATGCTATTCCTAATCCATTTTGAGCCCAGCAAGTTTGAAAATTGCCAATTCACAGAGGTAAGAAACGACTAACACAAAAAAGAAGAAGAAGTTGAAATGTACGATTCTTCCCATTTTGGAGTACTTAAGAATTGATGGTGATGACACATTCAAGAAACGCTTATGGATTGAGTACAATTCCTCAGCCTCTATGTCGCTATTCGTTACTTACTTGTCTTCCATTCATTTCCGTGTTTCTCGTAATTACAGAGAAGGTAATTAGAAATATCAGATGTTTAGCTAAGTTGGACTCTGAAATCATAATCATGCCATAGGATTAGGAATAAATTTTGACTAATATATCTTCTAATTGTTGCTCATTAAACCAGTCGAGTGATTTTCAATGTATGGAGTTCAGAGTTGGATGGTACCTTTTTTTTTTTCTTTTCTTTTTCAGGAAAATTCGTAAATTGTTTATCTTTTTAAATAAATAATTGAACTTTTCCAAATTAAGGAAATTGTCGAATTTTTTGAAATTTTTTTTTACAACAATACATCATTGCTAAACACCTTATATCATTAAGCTCCGTTTGGCATATTGTATTGGTTGAATTATAGAAAGGATTGGACTGGACTTAACAAGATTGCGTTGAATCCTATTTAGTGTTTGGTACACATCATATTGAACTAAATTAGACATAATTATTTTTTAAACTAATCAAATTATGTGAATAAAAAAAATACTCTATACAAATACTTTTGTATTAAATAAATTAAAAACAATAAAAAAGAAGCTAAAACCCATTATCCTGTCAAAATCAAAAACAAAAAACAATACTTAGTATTAAAAAAATTATAAAAACTTCAAAAAAAAAAAAAACTAGGCAAGGGATCCAAGCAAGGGATGGTTGGAGGCGGAGGGTTCTAAGTGATTTGGCGATAAACGAGAGGGACGGTGAGTGAAGGATCTAGGCTTGGTAGGCTTGACGATGTCTAGTTCGCTTTCATGTGTTTGTTACATGGGATTAGGGCTAATTTAAGGATAAATAGTCCTAGTCCCAATCCCATGTTTGGTGCTAATTGTTGACTGGATAAAGAGAGCATTGACTTGATAAATAATCCCCCAAATCTCTGCCCCTTCCCCAGATGTAGACCTGTAGCCACAAAAACCCACCCTTTAAGTTCGGCAACGACACCGAAGCCCTGCCTCCCCAATGACGACTATGAAGCTCCCTTTCCCAGAGACAGTGACAGAACTCCATTTTCCCGCAACGACAACTGAGCTCCTCCTCTCTCGTGATGGTGACGCCATGATGGACCCTACTTCACTTCATCCTTGTCACTTCTAGCCTCCGAACCTCATTGCCAACCGAGCATCGTGCTCCTTTGTTTTGGTCAAATAAGGTAAAATAAAGATCTTGAACGTTCCAAAAGAGTACCACCAAAAGGCATTCAAATACAAAGAACACAATTAAAAATCCCAAATCTAGAATTGGGACAAACAAACAATGAACAAGAAAATCCATATCTATAATCGACTGGGACAACAAACCATAAATCTAGCTAGAACTTAGGATAAATACACCTTCACATGTATAGAGGAATTATTGAAGCCAAAAAAAGCAAGAAAAATCCCCACCAAGAAGAATAAGGAAAAACCTATTTCATTCATTACAAAACCAAGTTAAAACAAATATTAAACTTTTGTTGCAGGCCTTCACGTATGAAGGGTGCAAACTTTGTGGCTTCTTTTTATTGGCTCGGGTTGTCTAACAGGAGCTAAAGTGGCAACATGACAGGTGATGGAGATGATGAAGTCCGTGGCGGCTGTTCTGGCATTAGGAGTTGCCACAATGGGCTATTTAGGCTCACCTTGTGGTGGCCTCAGTTGGGTTACAGTTATATCTAGGTAGTCCCGAGGACGATCAAGTCCGAGGGTGAGACCTGTAATGATTCTAGATCTGTTAGAGATGAGAGTTTTGCTAAAGAGAACCTTCAACCATACACATGATGTGGAAGGGAAACATGAACAACTATAGAGGAATTCTCTATGCACTTAGTGATGGGGATATGTCCATTTGGTCAAGATGTGGTATTTTGGTGAAATGACAGGATTTAGTGGTCCTAAGGGTGCAGCAACTTCTTGAGAAATGGTTCCTAACGGGTGGAACAACTTCCTAAGAAAGGGTTCTTGATAGGTGAAGCAGTCCTATAGAAGAGCGACTTCGACGGGTTGGTTAGTTCAAAACTTAAAGAGAGGTTTTAGAGTTAGAGAGAAAAGGTGGCAACTCATTGATGGTGGGTTTGATTCTCTTTGTTCATGGGGGTTATTTGGGTCATAGAAAGGCATAGTTTTAGAGAGATTTGGTGGTATTTCTGAATTCAAATGAGGTTGGACAAAGATCTTAGATGTTCTTGGAGTTCGCCAGAAAGTATAGAACTTGAAGTTTTCCGCTGATTAGAGATGGTGGACTTAGGTCATGTTGATGCTTTTTTTTAGATGGTTTTGAGGTCAGAGATGAGGTTTATAGGTGTTTTAAAGCGGTTTTGGGAGGTTGGAATGGTTGTATGGATCTTGGACTTCTTTAGGACTTGCCAAAAAATATAAAAGCTTGAGTTTTCTGACAAGCAAGAATGGTAGAGTTGGGTCTTCAAACCATCTTTCCTAGGTGGTATAAGGTTGGCAATGAAGTTTATGAAAGCTTTGAGGCGACTTAGTAGCGGTCTAAGATAGAGGCATGGTTTTAGAGAGATTGGACTATATTTCCGAGTTCAAATGAGGTTAGGCAAGGGTCTTAGACGTTATTGGAGTTAACCGAAAAGCATGGAAGCTTGAGTTTTCCGGGATTATTCTATTCAAATAAAGACAGTTGAAATAGTGTATAATCAAATCCTTGAACGACATGGTGGGTAGCTCTGTGTAGTATCGTGGAAACTTCATGTTAGAATAATAACATTCGTCAATTGTGATATTAAAATTGGTTTGGGTGGCGTTAAAGGAATTTATGTATAATAAAATTGCATCAAATAACACAGTTTCAATTCTTAATATAAGCAAATAGTATAGTTTTAAAAATATTTAAGTCAACAACGTTTTTAAAATCTAGTACTCTTTTAAACACTTGAATTTTTAATTTTACCCCATCTTCTTTCTTCTTTTTCTTCTTCTCTTTTTTTTCGTTTTTGGTTTTTGTTATCTTGTTATTATTTTGTGTTTCTCTCTGTGTCATTCTGTACAAAAATAAATTTTGTTTTAATATAAGTGTGCTATAAACTAAGCACTATTATATTTTAGACTATTTATTTTTATTCTCAATTAACGATAGATTAATTCCATCATTCTCTCCTTTTTATAACCAAAGAAAATCCTCAAGTTCGTAACCAGCAAGATGAGAAAGGAAAAAAAAAAGAAGAAAATTTATATCAAATACCATAGTTTTAATTCTTACTGTAAGCAAATAGCACACTTTCAAAAATATCTAAGTACATAACATTTTTGAAATCGCGTGTTCTTTTTAAACACAAATTTTCAATTTACCTGTTCTTTTTTATTCTTTTTCTACTTCTCTTTCTTTTTATTTTTTTTTCTTTTCTCTTTATTGCTTATGTTTTTATCTATGTAATTTTATATCAAAAAAAATTTTGTTTTAATTTAAGTAGGCCTTTTACTAAACATTGTTGTATTTTAGTCTATTTACTTTTATTCCCAATAAATGATGGTCTAATTCCCTATTTCTCAAAAAAAAAAAAAAAAAACTTCTTTTTTGAGAAAAAGAATTGAAATCTATTATAATCGGCAAACATAGCATATGTAAGTGGTTAATGGAATTGAGTTTTCTTAAAAAACTTGCTCAAAATGAGAAGTCTACATATTTGTCAACAAATAAATTTAGTCATTTATCACCATCCTACAACATCAAATAAAAACCGTCCAACAAAACAACAGAAGACGTTAAGGGCTCAAGTTCGAAAATGTGGGTGGGCTCCACATAGGAGTAGAGGCCGGTGTGTTGTGGGAATTCAATGGAACGCGATGGACACTTGGTAATGACGTACTGCAGAATCTTGATTCTAGGATTTACTCAATTATATGTTCTAATGTTTTTATATTACTTATAATGAAAATGCATTTGATTGAATTGGGTTTATTGGATTTTTATAACCCAAATTCTGTATCTAATCCAATCCAATTGGATGAGTAAAAATATCATCCAAATTCAAGGAATCAATTCATTAGTTTTTCGTTTTATATATATATATATATATAGGTAATCATAAACTTATAAACATGCATAAGACAAATCACAGGATCATTAATATAATATATGATATTGGACTACATATGTGCAGGTACCACTTGAAAGATGCAATTCTTGAGGGTGAAATTCCAACCAACAAGACATACGGAATGACAACATTTGAGTAATATGGGATAGATCCAAGATTCAACAAGATTTTTAATAAGAGAATGTCCGACTATTGTTAGAATTTTTAATTTTAGATATTCATAAATCTGTAGAATCCTAGAATAACTATATCATAGTCCTAGAATTATATCATACCGGATTATTAAGAAACTGAATTAAGGATAAATACATAAATCTACGGTAGCAGCTATCAATTCTTTTACAGAATTTCTATGATTATAGACGAACAGGATGAACATGTTATTATCTTCCTTAAAAATCATTTTAGTCTTCAATAGGATCTTTCTCTTCTTGATGTGGAGAGAAAAAAGCTTTAGAATGATCTCATGTGTTGGAAACCATA
Source organism: Artocarpus heterophyllus (assembly GCA_025403435.1). NCBI lineage: Eukaryota > Viridiplantae > Streptophyta > Magnoliopsida > Rosales > Moraceae > Artocarpus > Artocarpus heterophyllus. The sequence goes on from CM046353.1 coordinate 4,349,942, forward strand.
ACCTATAATTTCTTTATATACTTTTTTGCTAAGGTCTTATAAAATCTAGTTAGGTCAGTATTAAATAACTACTCATTAAACTCATACGCGATTAATAGCCTATAAGTTTTTCATAAATAGACCACTTAACTTAGCCCCATTATAATTAAATAACTATGATATAATTGTTAGATTAATACGTAGGAAAACTAAAATTTCTCAACCACTACTTCTTCTCCACCTTTATCACGAAGAAGCTTCTCGAAACCAGCAAATTAAGGCCTCCAAGACCTCACCTCGGTGGTTGATGTTAGTTTTGGCATTGGTCCTATCCTTAGCATGATTATTTCTAAGCATCCCTCAATTAATCGACTTTGTCGTGGTCGTGTTGAGAAATCAAACAAACTTAATTGTTGCTTGTGATATGTCATATTACCTTAAATGAATTTTAGTATTCATTCTGAAATCAATTAGGTGGAAAAGCAAGATGTAGCAGTGTTATCCTCAAGGCTTATCCATTGGGAAATACATGAAGAAAACAGCAACATTCCAAAGAATATTAACAAATAAAGAAAACGACAGAATTTTCAAACGACAGCGCACACTAAACACGACACAGCATTAAGGAAATAATATGGCATAATGTGAAAATAATGTGACTCTCTCTCTCTCTCTCTCTATATATATATATATATATGTCACTTGTAAAAATTTCACGTGTCCTCGTGAATTATGTCACTTGTATTTATGTGTCCTCTAAATTTTGAAATGCATATATTGTGCTCTCTAAAGTATATTTTTCCAAGTTCACCTCCTAAGCGTTGAAACATTGTTTTTTGGATGGAACTACTGAATTTTTGTTTGATTTAAAATTAGATTTATATGATGCTTTAAGAGTTAATATGAATGTTCTTTTCACTTTAAATTAACTACTTAGGTACCAAGCTCTCATATATTTCTGCATTTAAAGTACCTGCTCAAAAGCAAGAAAAAGATGGAAGAAAAGTGAAAAACTACCATAATTTAAGTTGGTTCTTTAAGGTTTTGAATAAACCAAATGAATTTATCCTTTTAATAAAAGTAACAAATATTATTTTCTCTAAAAAACAACACGTTTCAAAGTTCAATGAGTGAATATGTAGAAGTATTATAGTTCAGAGAGTGCAATGAGTACGTTTTAAAGTTTGAGGGATATTTTGACACAAGTGATATAGTTTAAAAAACATGTCATTTAGAAATTAAAATTGAAATTAGTCTTCTGCTTAGTAAGGTTTTCATAAAATCAGCCAATAATTAAGCAAGCAAACTCTAGCTAAGGAAATGGCCAACTAGAGTAGCTTCTGAAATCAAATCCACGGCATTAGAGATTACATATTGTTAGAAATTAAAGCAATAAGCAACAAAAATAGAGAGAAAATTGCACATAAGATTTACATAAAAAAACCCTAATGAAGGGTAAAAAAACCACTGGTAGAGAAGAAGCAATCTACTAATCACAAAACGAAAATTACAACGGTATTTAGAGTGCTCAAATATAGAAATTCGCTCACTCAATTACTCACAAACTCACAAGATTAGGTCTCTGTATCACTCTCAACATTATGATCTCTATGAAAATTTATGACTCCTTTTGTAACTCTCTAATGTGTCTCACTATAAACTATGGAGAATATGACATATTTATATGTATGGGGACTCAAACCTTAGCCCAAAATAACCCAAAAATGTGTAAAAACGTGAAATATATAATCAATGCCACGGCGCCCCAAAATATTTATATGTATATGTCTCACTACTTTCAAGCGTCGTGGCACTGGTTTTCCCTAATTGGAGCATCACGACTCTACTTTCAAGTGCCACTGCGCTACTTTCAAACGTCGTTGCGCTGCTTTTCTGCCTTTGCCTTTGAGTGGGTTTTGGGTCACACAATAACAATCTCTACCTTGACACAAAATCCACCATAAAGAACTCTAACATGTGATCAACCAAATTCTCTACCTCTTCCACAAAGCCCCAACGGGCAACTAATCGACACAAGCATGAACTCCAACCAAGTTTAAGCAATGCTCAAACTTAGCTGTAGGTAACGACTTAGTCATCATATTAGCAGGATTATCATGTGCATTGATTTTGCTCACAACAATATCACCACGAGCAACAATATCACGAACAAAGTGATACCTAACGTCAATGTGCTTCATCCTCTCATGAAACATTTGATCTTTAGTGAGAAAAATAGCACTCTGACTGTCACACATCACCATAGAAGTCTGCAAGTCTTCACTGAGTTCTCCAAATAGGCCTTTTAACCAAATAGTTTCTTTGAAAGCCTCTGTAATAGCTATATATATAGCCTCAGTAGTAGACAAAGTAACAGTAGCTTGCAAGGTAGCATTTCAACTAATAGCACAACCATCAACTATAAACACATACCCAGTAAGCGACCTCTTCTTATCCAAATCTCCAGCAAAATCAGAATCAACGTATCCCACAACACCATCTCGAGTCCTCCTAAAGTGCAAACAAACATCAGTAGTCCCACGTAAATATCTGAGAATATATTGCACCGCTTTCTAGTGCTCTTTACTTGGATTTGTCATGTATCTACTAACTGTACTAACTGTATATGATAAATATGGGGCGAGAACATACCATAGAATACATGAGAGAACTGACTACACTAGAGTATGAAACACGTAACATGTACTCAATCTCATCACCTGACTGTGGAGCTAACACAGCTAAAAGTTTGAAATTTGCTGCTAATGGAGTGCTCACTGGTTTTGCTTTCTGCATGTTGAACCTGTGCAAAACTTTTTTGATGTATCCTTTCCGACTCAAATATAGCTTACCTGCCTTTCTATTTCTCAAAATCTCCATGTCGAGAATCTTCTTGGCAGCCCCCAAGTCCTTCATTTCAAACTCTCTACTGAGTTGAGCCTTTAACTTCTTAATTTCTCCTTTATCCTTAGCAGCAATCAACATATCATCAACATATAAGAGCAAATAAACAAAGGACCAATCATCACCCTTCTTGAAGTAGACACAATTATCATAGCTACTCTTCTTAAACTCATGAGCAGTCATAAATGAGTCAAATCTCTTATACCACTGCCTAGGAGACTGTTTCAAACCGTAAAGAGACTTCAACGAGCAAACATAGTCTTCTTTACATGTAACAATGAAACCCTCGGGTTGGTGCATATAAATGTCTTCCTCAAGCTTTCCATGCAAAAATGCAGTCTTCACATCTAACTGCTCAAGCTCAAGATCATAAGTGGCCACAATATTAAGCAAGACTCGAATTGAGCTATGCTTAATTACAGGAGAAAAAACATCTGTAAGTCAACACCTGAAACCTAACTGTATCCTTTTGCAACCAGTCTAGCCTTGTACCTAGTATCTTCAACTCCTGGTGTGCCTTCTTTTATTTTAAATGCCCATTTGCAGCGAAAAGCTTTCTTCCCTTTGGGTAACTTCACCAAATCCCATGTGCCATTCTTATGTAGGGATTCCATCTCCTCTTGCATAGTAATCATCCACTTGCTAAAGTCAACTGAATTAACCGCCTTTGAATAGGTAGAAGGTTCCTCACCAGACTCAATACCTTCTGCCACTAATAAAGCATAAGCCACTAAGTCGGCCTCAGCATACCTCTGTAGAGGCCTAACATCTCTCCTCGGCCTATCCTTAGTAATAGAGTACTGTGGTGGCGGCGGTGATGGCGATGGGGAAGCACTATCGCCTTGACTCTCTAAACTTGACTGGGAAGTCGAATCGGATGATGTACCTGTCTCAATTTGAAACTCCACCTGTCTGCCAGATCTCTCCCGAGCAACATCACTAGATCCCGTAGTAGATGTCCTACGTAACATGAAAGTCTCATCAAATACAACATCTCTACTGATAATAACTTTCTTGGTTTATGGACACCATAGCTTATAGCCTTTGACTCCAGGCTTATAACCAAAAAATATGCATTTCAAGGATCTAGGCTCCAATTTTCCATTGTTAACATGAGCATAGGCAAGATAGCCGAAAATTCTTAAATTAGAGTAATCTGCAGGTTCTTCTGACCACATCTCTTGTGGTGTCTTCTTATTAATAGCGATGGAAGGAGAGCGATTGACCAAGTAGCAAGCTGTAAAAGCAGCTTCAGCCCAAAATGACTTAGGTAGCCCAGCATTGGAGAGTATGCAATACACTTTCTCCATCAACGTCTTATTCATCCTCTCGGCCACACTATTTTGCTGCGGAGTATATCAGACTGTTAAGTCCTTTAAAATTTTCTCTGATTTACAGAAGGTATTAAATTTATTGGAACAAAACTCCAAGCCATTATAGGTGCAGAGACGTTAAATAGGCTTACCGGTCTGTTTTTCTACCATGGTCTTCCAATCTTTGAATGTAGCAAAGACATCATTCTATTGCTTCAAAAAGAATGTCCATAACTTTCTGGAATAGTCGTTTCCAATCTTTGAATGTAGCAAAGACATCATTCTTTTGCTTCAAAAAGAATGTCCATAACTTTTTGGAATAGTAGTCAATAATTGTAAGCGTATAACTAGCACCACCATGAGAAGGAACAGTAGACGGTCCCCAAACGTTAGAATGAACATACTCTAAAATATCTTTTGTGTTGTGAATGCCTTTGCTAAATCGAACTCTCTTTTGCTTTCTAAAAACACAGTGCTCATAGAACTCCATCTTACATGTGCACTGTCTATTAAGAAGCCCTATTTTACTCAACTCTGTCATCCCAAGCTCACTCATATGCCCCAGTCGCATATGCCATAACTTAGTGAGATCATCATCAGACGTAGTGGATGTAGAAACTTTTGCATCACCAACAACTGTAGTACCCTGTAGAACATACAAACCAGCAGTCTTCTTCTGCCCTTTCATCGTCACAAGAGTGCCTTTACTTACTTTCAGAACTCCACCTTCACCGGTGTACTTGTAATGACCGAGAAAACGTCATCAATAAAACCTAATATTTAATCAGGTTTAATGAATGAATTTATTCTTAAAAATTTGAAATTTTGTAAAAATTGTAATTTATGTGAAAATTACAATAAAATATGAATGAGCGGCATTGATTGTAAATTTTTTTGGCATATGTAATGCAATTGTGGATATTGTAAAATACAAATTTTATGAGTTTGATGACTTAGAGATTTATGCATAATATCCATAAAATGAATTTCATGTCACAATTAATTGTTAAATTGTGATATAAATGAATGGATGATTAGAATGTAAATAGGACATAGAGGTGGTCCTAACCCTAACCGGGGGTAGAAAGGAGGCCAGAGCAGTATAAGAATACTGCTAAATGAAAACGCAGATACGAAAAATGTCACGATTAGCCTCAAAAAGTAAACGAAAAGTAAGTTAAATATTTTTATACAGTCTAAGAATAGAAAGTACACTAATTTGACCACGGCAGTATAGGAAAAATACTGTGTGGTAAAAAATTACACAGTATAAATTTTTAACTCCACAAAGTGCACACTCCTTGATTTTCTATTGGGCCACATGTCAAGAAAAGTGGCCCAATCACCTTGTGACACCTAGTGGTATACTCATGGGTTACCATGAGTCACCAAATGTGATAAGGATGCATTTAAGGCAAAGTTATCACAAAAATTCATTTTATGGATATTATGCACAAATCTCTGAGTCATCAAACTCATAAAATTTGTATTTTATAATATCCACCATTGCATTACATATGCCATAAAATTTGCAATCAATGCCGCTCATTCATATTTTATTGGAATTTTCACATAAATTACAATTTTTACAAAATTTCACATTTTTAAGAATAAATTCATTAATTAAACTTGATTAAATATTAGGTTTTATTGATGACGTTTCCTCGGTCATTACAATAATAATTGTGAGCATATTAATGTGTACCAGTGTGTACAAGATGTTATGTACCTGTGTGTACAATAATGAAAATGAGCATCTGTACCATGATTTTGTACCTGTGTGTATTATATGTTATGTACCTGTGTGTACAATAATGAAAATGAGCATGTGTATCATGATTTCGTACCTGTGTGTACAATGATAAATACTTGAGTATGTATAAAGTAGGTATTTGGGTGTACATTTTATGTTAATGTAACACCCGTATTTTTAACGGGCATAATTTTGTAAAATTTAATGAATAAAATGTGACTATTTAAAATTACTAAGTTGTTTATGATCATTTAAAAAAAATACCATTTTAGTATTTTCTTACCAAGTCTTCCTAAGAAACATTCAAAACTTACCAACACTTACTTCTACCAATCTTGTCTCCCTAAATTATTGCTCAATTATATAGACTTCTTCTCATTTTGCTAAAGGTATCCGAAGGGGACATTGAATTATTTTCCGTCAATTCATAGAAGACATGGAGATATTTCTCAACCACCTAATTAATTATTTCCTTATCTTCTTCTATAATTCACTCCAATTATCCCCTCAATTATGTTGGCATTATTTGCTAAAAGTCTTCATGGGAGACAAGATGATATTTTCCTTTAAGACTCTTTTGTTTCTTCTTACAACTTTTCCCCGTAAACATCTCATTCCTCTTAAGCATTTTGATATCTTTTTATTTAACTATCACCACCTTCTTCTCTAGTTCTCATTCTCTCCCTTCTCACTTCAAATTTCTAACTAAAGACATAGAGCACAAAGCTCTCTTTGTGGCCAAGACAATTATAATTCCCAACGATGATCGAGGCGGTTTTAAAGTTAATTCAAGCTTGATTGATAACCCAAACTTTGGTGCTTTTCAAAGAAGTTTTGAGGTAGGTTTTCTTTAATCTAAACTTAGTTTTTAGTATGCATTTTCTCCATGTTTAATGCATAAAAATACTTTAATGGCACTAGTAGACGGGTTTACACATAACTCACTTATGAATGTGATTATACGTTGTGCTTTAGTTTTAATTGTCCTTATGCATGCCTTAGGGTCAAGGATGTGTGGAGCTAACGTTAATTGATTCCAGGATTAAAAGATTGTTGATAAGCTTGAAAGGTAGGGATTCTATTACTCATTTTTGTGAGGTTTTTATAGAATTAAAATTGATTGTTTTGCCGCAATATATATATATCTATGTTGAACTGATATTATATGAGTATCACATATGAAACTATGACATGGACTCGTCTTGTATTGTACGGCGAGGAACATAATGAATTGACATATGTTATAAATTGAGAAGCATGGTTAGGAAAACTGACTCTATTAATAATGATTTAATATAGAGAAATGGTGAGACATGAAGAGGGCGGCGGTTACGTCCTTGGGCATGAATACCCAAAAAGGTAAAATAGGGGGAAGGTGATGACGCTTCCTTGGGTTGAAAGTCCCAGAACACACTGTACAGGAATTGATTTGGTGAGGACTCGGGGCTTGATGTCCCCTCACCGGAACACCCTTGGAATGTTTATGGGGTGATCAAGTGCGCCCATTTGGGTTTCGATGAGTTGAGTGATACTCAATTTAACATGGATACCTAGGAACAATGATGATTGGTAATATTTGTATAAATGTGTAATTATGACACTTGGTAATGATTAACTACGGTATCCATAAGATGTGATCATAATAAACCTCATAATCTGGAATATGATGTAACCTACTAACCATGCAGTTTTTAATGTGGTAATGGATAAACCATAAGGTGAGTCATGATTTCCCTACTGGGCATGTCGATGCTCATCCCTATCATATCTTCATATCTCAGGTGGAACTCAGTGCAACATATTTGAAGAGGAATAAGCGAAAACAATCCTGCTGTTTTCGTGTTAGAAGACCCTGTTTAATTACAACTTATCTACAACATGTAAGAGTTGTATTATTTTTTTTTATGGCTGTGTTAAGTTATTTGGGAATTGTACTATGGTGATGATGACTGTAATTATATATATTTGGTGCTACACTAAAAACTGTGGTTTGTATTTAAAACGTTTATTTTTATTTTTCTTGTTGTTTAAAGACCCATGGGCATTGTTTAATTGATTTAAATAATATAAAATTTAAAATTATTTTTATTTATTTAAAACTGTTAACCCCCACATAGGGGTGTTACAGAATTTTTGGTATCAGAGCCTAGGTTCGATTAACCTAGGGGGTATAGCACCACCTTAAAAATTAATCTTTGGGAATGGTTTTAAAGTTAGGTGTTAATGTCATCATCATTTGGTACTGATCCTAGTTAAATTTTCGCAGCCAGTAGAAACTATGCCACCAAGACGTCAAATGCAATCGTCTGAGCTGTCACAACCGGTTGAACATGCTCAAGAAGTTGAGCAACCGGAACCGATGGAACAAGCTCAAGAAGATGAGCAACTACGACATGCAACACAATCCCCGCCAGCTGCACCAGAAGTAAATAATTTAGGACAAATTCTTCAAGCATTACAAAATGTGCAAAGACCTGTGGAGGTTCGTGATCCCGAACAACGACATCTAACTCTGTTGAAGGAGTTTATGAAGCAGAAACCACCCACATTTAGTGGAGAACCTAACCCGGTCATAGCAGAACAATGGCTAAAGGCAGTCAAAAAGAAGTTGGACACCTTGAGGATTCCACGGGAGTATTGGGTTAGCTTTTCAACATATATATTTGAGGGTAAAGCCGAAGAATGGTGGGATCTTCAGAAAGACGACTATGATGTGCCGAATCTTACATGGGAGCAGTTCGAAACCATTTTTCGCAACACCTATATTCCTCAGAGCCATAGGCAAGCAATGATGCGAGAATTTGAAAACCTGGTGCAGGGAGATACAACAGTTGCTGAATACCATGCTCGATTTATAGAATTGTCTCGCTACAATCCCGGGGCTGTATCGGATCCAATGGCGAGATGCGAAAAATTTAGAAATAACCTGAGGCCGAAAATCAGACAAATGATAGCTGCTGTTCCATCAACAGATTTTCTTGATCTTGTAGCTGCGGCACAGCGGGCAGAGACAGAACTAAATAACTCCTATGGAGAGTATAAGGGTTCTGGTGGGCGTCAAAGGAAAATAAGTAAGAAAGAGAAGTCACAAGGGCAAGTCATTCAGCATAGTGGAGTGACTATTGGTGGTGGATCTTCTGGCAGTGGTCGTTTCCAACCGTATGCTTGTCATAACTGTGGACAAGTGGGACATCTGAGGAGAAATTGCCCTAACCGCCCTACACAATCATCCTTTGGACTAAGGCCACAAGGAAGTCATTTTGGCTCCACTGTTTGGGGAGGGAGTCAAAATCGTGGAGCGCCTCAGCAAAACACTCCAGCTTCCCAAGTCTCAGTAACTCAACCTCGAGGGTTCCAGCCTCAGTACAACTATCAACAGCGGCCACAGGGTTCCAATTTTTATGCTAATCAGAACTTCCAACCGACTCCACAAGGCTCAGTGAATCAAAGGCCATATTTTTCTGGGAGAAATAATAATAAGGCTAGTAGTAGCCAAGGAAACCGAGGAAAAAGTGATAAAGGAAAAGCACCAGCACAAGCTTATGCAATTACGGCTACAACTGGACAAGGAAAACAGGCTGATCACTCAGTTGTAGACGGTATGATTCACGTGTCTCATTCTTGGGCTCATGTATTATTTGACACTGGTGCCACTCATTCATTTATATCTATGTTATTTGCTTCCGTACTACAATTAGAAACTGAGACATGTAGTTCATCATTAACCCTTAGTACACCAATGGGCGGGATAGCTGAAGTATCCATAATTTGTAAATCAGTGTGTATTGTTATAGGAGAACATAAACTATCGGCTGACCTATATGTAATAACTATGACAGAGTTTGATGTAATCTTAGGAATGAATTGGCTAACTAAATACCAGGCAATAGTAGATTGTCATAGGAAACGTGTCTCTTTATTCACCAAGAATGGACAAGTCATCGAATTTCAGGCAAAAACAGGAACAGTGACGCCAGCCCCGGTGCTAAAGGCTTGTATTGGAGGACGAAGGAATTTCACCAATCTTGGGACGATCTTTGCTTCAGATGGAGAACTAAAGAAGAGTGACCTATCCTCTCACACTCCTGTGGTGGATGAATTTTTAGATGTTTTTCCAGATGAATTGCCCGGACTTCCGCCTGATAGAGAAATTGAGTTTGTCATCGACTTAACTCAAGGAGCAGCGCCTGTTTCTATTGCCCCGTATCGAATGGCACCTGCTGAGAAAGTGGAATTGAGGAAGCAGTTGGACGAATTACTGGAAAAAGGATTTATTCGACCAAGTACATCACCTTGGGGAGCTCCAGTACTTTTTGTGAAGAAACATGACGGATCGTTGAGGCTCTGTGTCGATTATCGCCAGCTTAATCGATTGACTATCAAGAACAAGTACCCTCTACCCCGAATTGATGAGTTGTTCGATCAGTTAGGAGGATCTTGCTATTTCTCAAAGATTGACTTACGATCCGGATATCACCAACTGAAGATAAGAGAAGAGGACATTCCAAAGACAGCTTTTCGGACTCGCTACGGTCATTTTGAGTTTCTTGTCATGCCTTTCGGGTTGACTAATGCACCAGCGGCTTTCATGGACTTGATGAACCGTGTCTTTCGACCGTACTTAGATCAATTTATCATTGTTTTCATAGATGATATCTTGATCTATTCTAAAAACGAAGAAGAACATGCTGAGCATTTGAGGATCGCTCTACAAACGTTGAGAGAACATGGTCTTTATGCAAAAAGAGAAAAATGTGATTTCTGGATGACGAAGGTCAAGTTCCTTGGACACGTTGTCTCTGAAGAAGGCATCTCAGTGGACCCCTCCAAAATTGAAGCAGTGCTAAATTGGGAACGACCAAAGAACGTGTCAGAGATTCGAAGTTTCCTCGGACTAGCTGGATACTATCGACGCTTCGTAGAGAATTTTTCAAAGATTGCTTCTCCATTAACAAAACTCACAAGGAAGAATGTCAAGTTCGTGTGGGATGATAAATGTGAAGAAGCATTTGAGGAACTGAAACGAAGACTCACTAGTGCACCTGTGCTGATCATACCTAACAACGAGGAGCCTTACACAGTATACACTGATGCCTCAGGAAACGGTTTGGGTTGTGTGTTAATGCAGCATGGACGAGTAGTTGCCTACGCCTCACGCCAGTTGAAACCCCATGAGAGGAACTACCCCACACATGATCTTGAGTTAGCTGCTGTGGTTTTCGCACTCAAAATTTGGAGATGTTATCTATATGGCGCAAAGTTCGAGCTATATTCAGATCATCAAAGTCTGAAATATTTGTTTACTCAAAAGGATCTCAATCTAAGGCAACGAAGATGGACTGAGTACATGGTGGACTATGAATTTAGTATCCAATATCATCCTGGAAAAGCAAATGCCGTGGCAGATGCTCTAAGTCGTAAGAACAACGGACGTATAGCCAGTTTAGCATTGGAAGATTGGAGACGAGTCACTATCGCCGACTTCAACTTGCAATATTATGAAGATAACGAGAGAGCTTTCTTATTCAATGTGATAGCAACTCCTACGTTAATTCAGAAAGTAAAACAAGGACAATGGCACGATGAAGGATTACGTAGGGTTTGGAAACAAATACAAAATGGAGAACAACTGGATGGATGGCAGATTGAGCCAGAAGGATTTTTACTTTACAAAGGAAGATTAGTTGTTCCAGAGGATCCATATCTCAGGCATGCGGTGCTAGATGAGGCTCACCGTTCAAAGTTTGCTATTCATCCTGGAAGCACAAAAATGTATATGGATCTAAAACGACAATACTGGTGGCGAGGAATGAAACGAGATGTAGCAACCTTTGTCTCTAAGTGCATGACGTGCCAACAGGTTAAAGCGGAACATCAAAAGCCTGGAGGCGAGTTGAGGAGCTTACCTATTCCAGAATGGAAGTGGGATCATGTGACAATGGACTTTGTTACTGGATTTCCTAAGACTCAAATAGGGCATGACGCCGTTTGGGTAATTGTAGATCGTTTAACTAAGACAGCCCACTTCATCCCAATCAGAACTAATTATAGTGTCTCAAAATTATGTCAATTGTACGTGGAAAAGGTAGTGACATTGCATGGAGTGCCAATGTCAATAGTTTCCGATAGAGATACACGTTTCACGTCGAAATTTTGGAGAGGATTGCAGAGGGCCTTGGGAACTCAATTGAATTTTAGTACAGCTTTTCATCCTCAAACAGATGGACAATCTGAACGTGTCATTCAGATTCTCGAGGATATGCTTCGGGCTTGTGTGCTGGACTTTGGAACAAATTGGGCTGCACAGCTGCCATATGTTGAATTCGCATATAACAACAGTTACCAAGCAAGTATTAGAATGGCTCCATATGAGGCCTTATATGGTAGACCTTGTAGATCTCCATTGTGTTGGGCTGAAAAGGAAGAGCGTCTTGAACTTGGGCCTCAGTTTATCAGAGAAACAACGGACAAGATCCAGATTATTCGCGAACGTCTTCAGACAGCTCAAAGTCGACAAAAGAGTTATGCAGATAAGAGGAGGCGACCTTTAGAGTTCATGATCGGAGACTTTGTGTTCTTAAAAGTGAAACCAAAACGAGGTGTATCTCGATTTGGTGTTAAAGGAAAGTTAGCACCAAGGTATACAGGACCGTTTGAGATTGTGGAACGCATTGGAACGTTGGCATACCGTTTAGACCTACCACCACAATTGTCTCATGTACATAATGTGTTTCATGTATCGATGTTGAGAAAGTATGAACCCGACCCTTCACATGTGATCATGTGGACAGATGTGCCAATTCAAGGAGATACGAATTATGAAGAAATTCCAGTTCAAATACTGGATCATGAAATAAAATTATTACGTCGTCGTGGAATTCCTCTGGTGAAAGTGATGTGGCAACACCATGATGTGGAGGAAGCCACATGGGAACTTGAATCTGAAATGAGAGACAAGTACCCACATTTGTTTTAACATTGTAATCAGTGTACGAAATTGCGAGGACGAAATTTTTATAGGAGGGGAGAGCTGTAACACCCGTATTTTTAACGGGCATAATTTTGTAAAATTTAATGAATAAAATGTGACTATTTAAAATTACTAAGTTGTTTATGATCATTTAAAAAAAATACCATTTTAGTATTTTCTTACCAAGTCTTCCTAAGAAACATTCAAAACTTACCAACACTTACTTCTACCAATCTTGTCTCCCTAAATTATTGCTCAATTATATAGACTTCTTCTCATTTTGCTAAAGGTATCCGAAGGGGACATTGAATTATTTTCCGTCAATTCATAGAAGACATGGAGATATTTCTCAACCACCTAATTAATTATTTCCTTATCTTCTTCTATAATTCACTCCAATTATCCCCTCAATTATGTTGGCATTATTTGCTAAAAGTCTTCATGGGAGACAAGATGATATTTTCCTTTAAGACTCTTTTGTTTCTTCTTACAACTTTTCCCCGTAAACATCTCATTCCTCTTAAGCATTTTGATATCTTTTTATTTAACTATCACCACCTTCTTCTCTAGTTCTCATTCTCTCCCTTCTCACTTCAAATTTCTAACTAAAGACATAGAGCACAAAGCTCTCTTTGTGGCCAAGACAATTATAATTCCCAACGATGATCGAGGCGGTTTTAAAGTTAATTCAAGCTTGATTGATAACCCAAACTTTGGTGCTTTTCAAAGAAGTTTTGAGGTAGGTTTTCTTTAATCTAAACTTAGTTTTTAGTATGCATTTTCTCCATGTTTAATGCATAAAAATACTTTAATGGCACTAGTAGACGGGTTTACACATAACTCACTTATGAATGTGATTATACGTTGTGCTTTAGTTTTAATTGTCCTTATGCATGCCTTAGGGTCAAGGATGTGTGGAGCTAACGTTAATTGATTCCAGGATTAAAAGATTGTTGATAAGCTTGAAAGGTAGGGATTCTATTACTCATTTTTGTGAGGTTTTTATAGAATTAAAATTGATTGTTTTGCCGCAATATATATATATCTATGTTGAACTGATATTATATGAGTATCACATATGAAACTATGACATGGACTCGTCTTGTATTGTACGGCGAGGAACATAATGAATTGACATATGTTATAAATTGAGAAGCATGGTTAGGAAAACTGACTCTATTAATAATGATTTAATATAGAGAAATGGTGAGACATGAAGAGGGCGGCGGTTACGTCCTTGGGCATGAATACCCAAAAAGGTAAAATAGGGGGAAGGTGATGACGCTTCCTTGGGTTGAAAGTCCCAGAACACACTGTACAGGAATTGATTTGGTGAGGACTCGGGGCTTGATGTCCCCTCACCGGAACACCCTTGGAATGTTTATGGGGTGATCAAGTGCGCCCATTTGGGTTTCGATGAGTTGAGTGATACTCAATTTAACATGGATACCTAGGAACAATGATGATTGGTAATATTTGTATAAATGTGTAATTATGACACTTGGTAATGATTAACTACGGTATCCATAAGATGTGATCATAATAAACCTCATAATCTGGAATATGATGTAACCTACTAACCATGCAGTTTTTAATGTGGTAATGGATAAACCATAAGGTGAGTCATGATTTCCCTACTGGGCATGTCGATGCTCATCCCTATCATATCTTCATATCTCAGGTGGAACTCAGTGCAACATATTTGAAGAGGAATAAGCGAAAACAATCCTGCTGTTTTCGTGTTAGAAGACCCTGTTTAATTACAACTTATCTACAACATGTAAGAGTTGTATTATTTTTTTTTATGGCTGTGTTAAGTTATTTGGGAATTGTACTATGGTGATGATGACTGTAATTATATATATTTGGTGCTACACTAAAAACTGTGGTTTGTATTTAAAACGTTTATTTTTATTTTTCTTGTTGTTTAAAGACCCATGGGCATTGTTTAATTGATTTAAATAATATAAAATTTAAAATTATTTTTATTTATTTAAAACTGTTAACCCCCACATAGGGGTGTTACAGTTAAGTACTTGTGAGTACATTATGCTATATACCTATGCGTATATTAATGTGTACCAGTGTGTATAAAAAGTAAGCACCTGTGTGTACTATGCTATGCAAGAGAATTTATGTTTCATGAATAATATGTGATTATTACTTCATGCATGGTATGTCAACCATAATAAATGGATTGGTAAATGTATCACCAGAAATTAAGAAAAGTGTCGTACCGACTCCTAACTCAATGGGAGTTTAAAGGATATGTTACGGTCACGGTGTTACGTAGACCTAAATGAAATTACGCAATGGTACGAACACTTGGGCCCTAATAAAGATAAGAAATGATGAGGATAAAGAAAGTTTATAAGAAAGCATAATTGATTCATGCATTCATGTGAAAATCCATGTGGGATTCATGGGACTTACTGGGCGTTAGCTCATTAAGTATTTCATGCTGTAGGTATTCCGACGAGAAGGTCAGAATAAATTCAAATGGTGAGCTGGTAGAGAGATGGATGGTGTGCAGATTGGGTATGGAGTCCGCTGCTGTAATGTTTTCCACTACGTATGTTTAAAGTTATTTTGATATGAAATGTTTAAAAGAAAGATGTTATGAAAGTAAAAGTATTAATTATGTAAATACAAGTATGTGAAAGTATTTTAGGAATTACCAAAGTTAATGTAAGGCAATAATTTATTCCCGTTTAAAAAAAAAATTTCCTAAATTTTTGCCCTAAAGTAAGTAAGAAAGAGTTTTATCAAAGCCCGAAAAGGCGGGTTGTGACAGTACTTGTACCCTTTAGCATTAAGAGTACCTAAGGAAATTAAATTCCACTTAAGATCGAGGACATGCCTTATTTCACCTAGTGTCCCTACTACACCATCATGTTTCTTAATTCTGACAGTACCAATACCAGCAACCTTACATGGGGTGTTGTTTCTGATTAAAACAAAGCCCTTAGGAACTGTTTTATAAGTTGAAACCAGTCCCGGTTGGGACACATATAAAACGTACATGTAAAGTCAAGAGCCCAATCCTCATAAGGTTTAGATTTACCATCAGAAATTACCAAAAGCTCACCACCAGAGCCTTCTTCAATGACACTAGCCTTAGCAGAGTCCAGTTTCTTCCCTTTTTGATTTTCAGTCCTCTTGTTTTTGTTCTTTAGCTTATAACATTCAGCTTTAATGTGCCCTTTCTTCTTGCAATAGTTACATAACTTCTCCTTATTTCTGGATTTAGACTACCTCTAATCTCGGTCCTAGTACTTCTCTCTTGGGTTATACCTCTAACAACTTGTAACGCCCCGAAATTAATTTAATGATGTTATAATGTAAAATGATATATTAGTGTGCCATAATGAATATTTTAAACCTAATTTGATCATTTAATGAAATTTTGGGTTTAAAGTTGTTTTGGTTATCTTAATGACTTCTAGCTGTTTTTAATTATTTTAAATGTTATTTTGAACCTTTGGGACACAAAAATTTATAAAATGTCAAACATATTCCGTTTTGCAAAACCATGGACGGCACATAGTTTTCACACAGTAAAAACCATCCATTATTTTTTTCTATTTATTCTCTCTCCTCTCTCTCTCTCCTCGTGAGTCTCTCTCTCTTGGTCTCTCTCTTCCTCTCTCATTTTCCTCAAAATTTTGAATCAAATCAAGCTCAAGCTTCGGGTTTTGGTGGATTGGAAGCTCGGGAGCTCGATTGAACAACCAAAAACGTGAATTGAAGCTTAGATTTGAGGTTAGTTTTGAAATTTCTAAATTTTTTCAAGCTTTCAATTTTTCATACATTTTTGAAATCTAAGTTTGTTTGAGCTTAGAAAACCCTTGATTTGAGTTAAAGGAACTTAGAACAACTAGAATCTAAGCCTTGTTTGAAGAAAAACATATTTGATTCAAGATTTTTTATTTTTTTTCTCATTTTCTTTTATCTTTAGATTTTTGGGATTTTGTGTTTAAATCTTGCTTAAATGAGTTCAAAAGTGTTCTATTATGTTTTTCTATCATCTATGATTGTTTTCTATGCCTGGGATTTGAGAAAAACAGATTAAAATGAAGATTTGAGTTTTGGGAGACCCAAAACCCGTGCCTGAGATTTTTGAAAATTTTTCAGTTCGGCAGGCCGGATTCATTCGTTCGGCAGGCCGAACCTGGGAATGTTCGGCCGACCGGGCATGGTCCTCCGACAGGCCGAACTGTGCAGTTCGACAGGCCGAACCAGGGGACCGGCAGGCCGACCGAACTAGGGCAAGTTTTGTGACTTTCATCCGTTTTCACTGTTTTGAACTCCGATTGAAATCCTAACTTTATAAAATAATTTTAAAGATACAAATGGCACACTAGGACATCATGAAATGGTTTAGTAATGTAGGGTATCTTAAACTAGATATTGATCGACCTAGTTTGTATTTAGGATCGTTCGTGGTTCCGCGGAGCTAACGTATAGCGGACCGAGATTACGGTGTGGTGCACCAACACGAGTATCGAGGTAGGATTTCTACCCCCTTCTTTGGTAGCCTAAATTTTAAATGATTTGGCCGTGAAAAGGGTTTCCATAAAAATGTTTTCAATGGTTGATTGAAAATGAAATTTATTGGTTATTTTTTTTTATAAACCGTGATCTGAGATGAACTTCATAATGAACTTCATAATAAATGATAGTGAAAATATCTGGTAAATGGGTTTGAATAATGTTAGAAATGGATATAAGGGCATGATGTCATAACAGAGATCGGGTCGTGTAGCGATCGACATTGGGGGCAGGTCCCGAAACCCAGCTGGGCCACCACGGTGGTGATATTCATATGGTTTGCCTAGAAAAAGGAAATTATGATGTTTCTGGTCGACCAAATAAACTGTTTTGGATAAGAATGATTTTAATTAAATTTATTTATTTAAGTCTTCTCTTAAATAATCTTTTGAGTAACGATATTTCTTTTAAATTAAATGTTTTCTTAAAAATATAATCCTACTGAGCCTTTCACTCACATATTACTTGTTTTCAAACTTCCCCCTCTAGGTGAATTTCCTCTTAGGTTCAGAGAGGATTCAACGGACAGAACTCAAGAGTTGTAGGAGAATCCATAGACTGTTTAAGTTATTAAACAAATGCATGTAACAAATTTATTTTCCCTTATTTGGACTGTGTATGTAATGGAATATTGTCAGTATTATGCGTGTGCACAAGATGTGAGTCCGTGGGATCCATCCTCGTTCATCCTATTTAATTGTCGTTTCTTATTACTTGTTTAATGAACATATTTGTTTAAATTATCGAAAATGCTTTTTTAAAAAAAGGTTCTAGATTTTCCACCTTTTAGATTTAATTTAGCCCTTAAACTTATGTTTTTAACTAAATTCTTATTTAATTAATTCAAATAAACTGCCACATCACCTCCCGTACTCCGGGGCGTGACACAACTAGACCCTCTCCTTGTGTTTTGAATCCAGTCATTAACTGCTTCATCTTTTCTTTAGAAAATAAAGCCTTATAAACCTCATCTAGGGTAAGAGTGTCTCGACTATATAAGATAGTATCCCTAAATGTGGCATACGATGAAGGCGGTGAACATAATAAAATTAACCCAAGGTCTTCTTCATCATACTTGACTTCCATAGCCTCCAAATCAAACATAATAACCTTAAACATAGTTAAGTGATCCTTGAGAGACGTACCTTTAGACATTCTGTGAGAATATAGACGTTGTTTTAGCTGAATTCTACTAGTCAGACTCTTGGTCATGCATAATTGCTCTAGCTTGAGCCATAAAGTAGCAGCAGTCTTCTCTTTCAGTACATCCTGCAAAATCTGATTTGACAAATAAAGGTGTATTTGGGACAGAGCCTTTCGGTCTTTATGCTCATTTTCCTCCTTTGTCCATGATGAGGGCATTTTATCAAAACCTAATAGCGCATCATCAAGGTCCATCTACGCTAGAACAGCCCGCATCTTTACTTGCCATAAAGAAAACCTTGTCGTGCGATCCAGCAGTAGAATATCGAATTTCATGGTTGCCATTACAAATTAAAGCCAAATTTCTGATACCACTTGTTAGAAATCAAAGAAATAAGCAATAAAAATAGAGAGAAAATTACACACAAGGTTTAAGTGAAAAAACTCTAATGAAGGGTAAAAAAACCACGAGCAGAGGAGAAGCAATCCACTAATCACAAAAAGGAAATTACAGCGGTGTTTAGAGCACTCAAATACAGAAATTCACTCACTCAATCACTCACAAACTCACAAGACTGAGTTCTCTGTATCACTCTCAGCACTATGATCTCTATGAAATTTTGTGACTCCTTTTATGACTCTCTAATATGTCTCACTATAAACTATGGAGAAAATGACTTATTTATATGTATGAAGACTCAAACCCTAGCCTAAAATAACCCAAAAACGCGTAAAAACGTGAAATATACAATCAGGCTGCATCGGAGCTCCACGGTGCTGCTTTCAAGGGCCGCGGCGCTGGTTTTCTTGAATTGGAGCACCGCGGCGCTGGATTGCGCTACACTGCTTTTTTGCTTTTGCCTTTGAGTGGGTTTTGGGTCACACAATAACACACACACACACATATATATATATATATATATATATATATATATATATATATATATATATATATATATATATATATACATGAATGAGAAAGCTGTGAGGGTCATAAGGATAAGATCCGGCCTGGTATATATAGTTAAAGGGATATATACACACACAACATTGTGATCATGTACAGTGAATAATGATTATAATTAATGAATTCGAGAAACTACTTTGAGTTTCTTACACTGCTCGGTTCAACCAAGTCATTTCAAACTGTATGCTGCTTGTAACAAGGAATAAAATCCTAAGAATTTGATGAAATACTTTAGTTGAAGTAAGTAATTCTAAATCTTATACTTTTGTTTCATTGAGTTTCTTCCTTAAGATACCATTATCTCTAGAAAAAGTTAAACGAATTCTTGTAAGAAATAACTCAGATCTTTACCAATGGTGTCTATTTGTTAACTACTAGTCCCTCTAATCAAATATGCATTATGAGATTATGTATCTGTCGTGTTGAAACGTATTTCAAACTTGGTTTAAAATTTAAATTTAGTAAAAGAAAATATTGTAACAAAATTAATTTTGAATACTGACTTTTGAAAGTTTGAACTATGTCTTTAAACGCTTAGAAATCTTAAACCTTTTTTGGGCCACATAAAATAAGTGGCCAAAGCGCAAAATGCTAAAGGTTTTGTTCAATAACAAGTAGTGAATCATACAGATTATCTCCAATATGCTTCTTCATGGACCAAGATCCAAGAATAAACAACCAAATATACCAAATGAAAGAGTTACAATTTATTTTGACTACAAAATTAGACAAGTGTTATTCATTAAAGCAGTTTCGCAATAGATGATATAGTTCCCTCACGCCATCAGGAACAGAAGGAAGATTGATTTTAAATTAGCTTCCCCTAGAGCTTACCCTAAAAGTGAAATATTGAAGAAGATAGATGGTAATACCAGAATTGGAAGTACTACCAGAAGGATATTTGACTAGGCTATTAGCTAGCTACTTATATTGGGTCTTGAATAATTCCAAACAATGCTCTTGGTCTAAGTTCCTGCTCCAGAACTTCTCGTAATACTCTGCATAAGTGAATCCCCTGTAAATGGCCCCAGATCCATCTTCCCCGCTAAGCGCTTTCGGCGGGCTTATCAGCGCATCGCCATACGGGCAGAGGAATGAAGCCACTGATAGCCTTGGTTTATCAGCATTCACAACGGCCCGGTGCCACACACTCTTGTAAATCCCATTACTCAATGCCTGTAGTCACTTAAATTGTCGTAAATTTTAACAAACTTTTTTTTTTCTACTTAGCTAAAATAGTGTATCATATCATATAATCAGGATTGGCGTAGTTTCTTGATCTTCATTGTGTGTTTACGTCAAAGTGATACTTTTAATTGTCCATCATCCTTTGATTGTGTTAAATTTAGCTGTTTGCATTTAGAGTATGCTTAGTAACACTATTCCAATTGTGTTATTTGGTGCTACTATTATAACTAAACATGTGACACTTGCATTGAATAACTATCATATATGCAATGTTTTTAGTTAGCGCATCACCGGTGTCCTTCGGCATATTTTCAGTGATTTAATACCGAGATTAGCGCTCTTTTATGCACGATATGATTTGTTTTCCTTTTTGGTTTAGTAAATTGTACCTGTAATTGGTCACCAATGTTAACGACAAAAGCATTAGGATGGGGATTGACAGCAACCCACTGCCCATCCTTGCGGACCTGAAGGCCAGCAACTTGGAGGTCTTGGAGTAGGATGGTGAGGGCATTGGGGTCCGTGTGGCCCGGCAATCCGTAGGTCAGCTCCGGCTGCGGACATGGCGGGTAATAGTTGACAGCCATGTGTTGCCCTTGCTCCCCCAGCACACTTGTAATGTAGTCCTTCTCCAGCCCCAAGCTCTCTGATATTAGTTCCTCTAACCTATACCCAAGTTCTCGAACTTCCGTACAATAGTGCTGTACAATTTCCCTGTCAATCCAACACAAATTTGCATTAGAATATTGTGCTGTGTCATTGCATAAGCTGTACCTTTGGCTTGTTTGTTTATTTATTAATTTTTGTACAAGTTTTACCTGTTTTAAAACACAAAATTAATTATCACTTGCAGTGATCATCGTTATTAGTTTTTTAACCGATTAAAGATTGACATGTAACACAATGTGAGATTCATGCTATAATTAGTGGTTTGTGAATTTTGGATTGATTGAAAAGATGTTTTCATTAACAACGGTTAATATTGCTCGGAATGCATAGAACACGAGGTGATGTATGCGGCTATGTAGCAGTAATGTATATGTAACACTAACACTCAACAAATATAGTCCGCACTGATAATGTTGAGTCTTAAGCTGAAACAAATTAAGTGCTACACGGACTAACGTGCCCACGATCTTACTATATCGCATGTAAAAGAATAGTATCATCCAACTGTTCTGGTGACAGTGCCGATAAAGGTGAGGCCTATTAGCAATACAGAACTGAAGAGCACGCCATTTTGGGCTTGTACTGTTTCAGCCCAATTGTGTTAAAAATCGTGATTCACCTGTCTTATGTCTTCTCTCTAAACAAATTTTAAAGAAGTGCAAGGTTTTGCTATTTCGGAAAAAAAAAATGCAAAAACATGCCTAATTGTTTAATTAAGATTGACCATATCAAAGATTTGACCCAAAATGAATGAGCTGGCTGAATAATTATATTAGGGTGTTTGGAAAGGTGGTGGGAACCAGTGGTGGGAACCACTTTTACTGTAGCATGTGAGAGTTTCACTGTAGCATATTTTTTATTGTTACTGTAGCATGTGAGAGCTTTACACTGTTCATAACTGAGATTGTGGTGGGAACTGAGTAGTTTCCACCACTCCCAAACACCCCCATAGGGTCAGATTCAAATGAATGTCTTACGAAAAAATATATTAAGAATGGAAGAGTCGTCAGGGCACCATTTATCACAAGCAACGTTCTATGAGCATAATTTAATAATGATAAAACAAAGTAGAGGGTGACAGAAGTTTCGTTAGAAACGCTTGTTTGAAATGGTAAATGGTAAACTTTTTGGTTTTCCCATTACTCGGTTAAGGCCAGAAAAAAGTAATGTTCACATATTTTTATTTTAGATGACCTATAGTGGCGTTATACGTATATCTATGTCATAGAATATTACAAATTAAACAGCATGTGAATTTAATAAAATGTTATAGAAATATATAAGAATATTTAGATATATTGTATTAAAATTTTTTATGACATTTAAAAAAACTTTTTGGTGTAAATGCAATTATAGCTTAGCCATAATTTGATACTTAATTTTGATCAAAAATGTAGAGTTTAAATTTTTTTCATTTTAAATTTTAGAAAGAAATTTCTCCCATGTATTGAAAATATAATCGATCGATAATTTGTTTTTTAACTGTCAAATATACACAACAAGATTTAATGGTTTGAAAATATATACATTCTCAACAAAAAAAAAAAAGACCCTAAAGCAACTTTTTTTGTACTTCATCGCAAACTTCTCTAAATATTTGGGAAGAAAAAAAGGTAAGAACAAAACTAAAAAGGACAATTTTTATGGTAAAAAAGGCAATTATCAATGGAGCGTATGTGTTTTAATCAGATTAACTTTTTAACGATATAATCTGTAATTGAAAGTAATTTTATTTTATATATTATAAATTTTTAACATGTACAGTTGCAAATCAAATTGTTACAATCTTAAATCCAATAATTAAAATATTTTGTTTCATCAATAAAGTAAAATTGTCTTCTCTATTATAAAAATTCTCAATAAAAGTGAGCAAACTTGAGAAAGTAACGAATTTGTACGAACCATTATATATATATTTATTTATTTATTTTTGTTATCAAAATTTTTAAAAATATTATCTTATGTTTTTTAAGAAAAAAATTTTAAAAAATCCCTCAACATAATTTTTTTAATTTTTTTTAAAACAAAAATATTTTTATCTATTTTAAAAATAATACTACACAACCCCCAATGTTTCTTTTTCAAGAAAAAAATAGTATATCGAGGCACCAATCAATCATCAACTACGTGATAAATGAAGTGATGCTGTCAACACGGATTAATCGAATGACGTCAGTGCTCCAGAAGAATCGAGTAATCCAACAAAATGATGACGGTAGATGCTGATGTAGGCAAAACATATACGGAATAGATTATTTAATATGAGTGCCACGTGGATCTACTAGGCCAATCACATCCAAGATAATTTAATTTGAAAAAATATTTTAAATAACAACGCCGTGGATGCGACAACAACATTGTAGTCCACCTTTTGCCTTGGGATTTTGACAAAGTCAACTATAAGGCCTCGAGCACATTCCATTTTTGTCCCCTTCCTTTTTTTCTTTTTAAAAAATTATAATAAATTCAATTTTTTAAAATTAATTATAACCTGAATCTTTATTTATTGGAAAAATATTTTTATTTATACATTAAATAGATTTAAAATAGATATAATTTATTTACTTTATTTTTTAAGTAGTAAATAAATTATTTATATTATAGATCTATTATTTCTCTTATTTTCTCTCTTATTTTCTTTTTTAAGACAATTTTTAGTCCCTATAGTTTAATTGTATTGAATTTTAATTTCTAAAGGATCCCCTTCCTTTGCTTTTGTCAGCATCTATGTCCGACTACTAATAAATTTTCAAAAGATATTTATTTTCATCTATATAAAAAATTATCTGTATTACATATTTTTAATTTGATATAATTATAACCAAATTAAACAACCAGAAACTTGCGCTATTAGTAATATATATATATATATATAAATCTACTCTTGAAAGCGACCCAAAGGAAAAGAAAATTGAAAAATAAACAAAAGAAAAAGAAAAAAAAAAGTGAAGCAAATCTATAAAATAATATTCCTACGTGCTTTTTAACATTGACTAGTTCAGCTATAGCCTATAATTCCAACAATATGTCCAAATGTCAGAATTATTAACCATTTTGGCACACACTGTAAAAGTAAATTCGTGCCCGCTTTTTCCACTACTTTTTTCTGTTCCGCATGTGTTCAAGTATTTTCTTTTACACAATTTTCATCGTTGAAAGACTGAACTAGCCCTAGCCTAATGTCTACAACACATGTAAAAAAAAAAAAAAAAACAATTTTTTTAGGGGAAAAAACAAGTTTTTTTAGAGGAAAAAACAAGTTTTTTTTTTTTTTTTTTTAAGTTCTCTAGAAAACATTAATGGTTTGATGATAAAGTAGCTAAAGAGAGGCAATTACTCCCCTAATATGAAACAAAGAAAAAGGGTTTTTAATTCACGCCAAAATAAATCAACAAAATCACCATGCTAGCGATTTAATTCTCTACTCAAATTTCCCTTGAGTTTAGACCTTGAAGCACTAAAAATTTAGCTAAATAAATATATATATGCTATATATACACACCTATTTAATGTGTGTGTGTGTGTGTGCAGTTGGTTAGCGATATATAGAAAGAAAATGGATGGTTTTTTGGAGAAATATGTTTGTATGGAAAAAATTATTGCACGTGAACATCTTACACATGATCATATGAGCTTTAAATCGTTAAGGAATAAATAGCATGTGTGTGCACATGGGAGCTGAGTCAGCATGTTCATAGTATACTGTGTCTTAAAAATGGTTAAATGCTTCACTTTTCTTGGTTAGGGGTGCAAGGAAAGTTCAAATTAATCAATTTTCAATTTTTCACCCCATTTTTTTCATGATATTTAGTGATCTTTCACATATAAGTTAGATAGATGACAAAAAGGTTCATGCTTTTGATAGAAAGATATACGGAGGACTTTGTTTCCATGTTTCAACAAGAAGAGGAAAGGGACAAGGCAAAAAATGTATGGGTTTAGATAGGTTATTTTGAGACCCAAAAAGCAAGCCAAGATGAGGGGTCGGAATTGACTATTGAACCCATTCCCTCATGGTGAAGTAGAATAAAACTAACATGGAATCCAAGGACATTTAGGACAATAGAAAACCCTAGTTCGTCTATATTATATATGTCTATATGTATAGGTATATGTATAATGTGAGTTTGTGTATCAAGCACTAATCTTACAGAGTACTCTGCCATTAAGAATCCTTCTGACTTAATTTAGTCATACATAAAAACTTCTATTTCCTAGCATAATACATGCATTTCATTTCTTCACATAAAATACATAACGTGATTATAAAAATATCTTAATTAATAGAATATAAAAATAGCTAAAATCAGTCTTTTTCGGTTACATAGATTCTCCTTACGGTTACAATTATTTAAAATCTATATAATCATGATCTGACATATCATCTATACCTAGATATAAACAACTACGTCATTTGACAGTATCACCTTACTATATCTTTTGAGATAAAAAATAATTATGTCATATGACATGAAAACGTGCAAATATAAACCTGTTACGTATACATAATTACCTAAATATACTGATACTATACACGTATATATTAAATTAAACATACTTATCTCTTCTAGTAAGGGGACAAAATACCGTCATAAGCATTATTAACAACATTTGCCGGTTGTAAGAAATCCTAACATTTGACTCAAAAGAAGAGTTACGTAGGAACTAGAAACTAGCTAAGATTGAAAAATAAAAACATTAAAAAAAAAAAAAAACTTACTTGAATGAAGAAGGAATGGTGGGCCACTCAGGCATATACTTGTCTAGAGGATAACAATGAAGTCTTAGATAATCCCTCCAATTATGCACCTTCTCTTTGTTAACATTGAAGCTTGTTGAAAGTCTCATAGTCTTAGAAGGGTCATCTGAGTAAAGCTTCAACTTCTCCTCCACAGGAAGACTGAAAAACTCATTTGCCACGCCTAACATTTTCTCTGTTGCTTCGTTAGATACCCCATGATTTATAACCTTAAAAGAAAAAAAAAATCCACAAATAAATAACTAAATATACAAAACATAAACACAAGATAAAAGGGTCATATTTTTTTTTTTATGGTACCTGAAAAAAGCCATAAAATTTGCAGGCATCACCAACTTGCTTGACAATTTGGGGTCTATCTTGAGAACCCAAATCAATAACAGGGACATTTTCGCAATCAGAGACTTCAGAAAGACGAGGGCGTTCAGATTCTGGTCTGATATAACTCTCCGGCAAGTTTGAGTAACGGACTCCAGAAGACAGAACCTTGGTTTCCATTTTAATACTTCTCTTTTTTTTCTTTTTTTTTTTTGGGTATATGAACAATAATAGTAGATGTTTAAAAAACAAAGTTTAGCTCAATAAGATTTTGAAAAATGACATTGGCTCTGCCAGAGAGACTGAGTAAAACTCTCAACAGGAAAGTGAGACAGTCTAGGGATATTTATAATAAAATATGGCTTGTGTGGGTCCGTACCCCGATGCTAACATATATCTACTATTTCTTTAGAAAATTACGGGCAATAACCAATAGCGTGTTTCAAAATACGGGATTAAAATTAATTTTGGTTAAAAAAATAGTAACAAATAAGAGTTATATATTATAACAAATTTTTTTACTTTTTATTATTATATACGTAAGAGTTTTTATTACGATGAGTTAAAACAGTAAACATTTTATAAATTGAGCGATTTGTTTGCAAAATTTATTCAAAATTAAAATATTATTTTTATTTATTAAAAAATGTAGGGAAAGCAATGAGGAGGGAGAAATAGAGAGAGGAGGGGGGTTACTCTTGATTTAAACCATGGAATGCGAACTGTGAAAAGGAGAAGAGAAGAAAGAGAATAATGTAGGAAAGTATGGTGGCTCTTATCATAAAAGCTTAGACAATTTTTTTTTTTCCTTTTGTTTGTGGGGGGCAGGAAAAAGTTCTGGAAAGCACACTGATTTTGTAGAACTCAGAAATGGTCAAAAGCTTGAGCTGAAAGCAGCTTTATAATCACAAAAAGCACAGAAACAGAGTTTGTTTTTTTTCCTTTTTGCCTTTTTAACATTCTAAAAATTCGCTCAAGAGAAACGGTGTTTGATCCACATATAACCACTATAACTGTCTAATTGAATTTCTAATATTTATTTCTCAAAAAAAAAAAAAAAAACTGAGTATGGATCCAAATTAACCGGAAAGAAAGTGAGCAAGTGCTCAATTGATCATGGACCCTTCTTTTTCTTTATTTATTTTTTCAATTTGGCACATTTCTCGCATGAAAAATTGATTGAATGAAATTCCGCAGTTCATTCACTTTCACACTTTTTCTTCATTTTGGAATATACGTGATTCTATTTGCATACGTTAAACATGGACATTTATTTACAGAATAACAGAGCCGTGATTTATTTTACTTTATACATTTCGCATGCTTTCATTGTTAAGTTTTTATCTTTTCTTTATTATTGTATACTTGACTGAGTTAGACAGGTCTTTGTTTAATATTTATGGATCTTGGGATTCTTTTTTCTTGTGGGATTGAATAAGTTTAATAGGGTGTTTAGAACAAGTAGTTTAAATCATTGGTTTAAATTGTGAACAATATAAAGCTTTCATATGTTATAGTAAATTTCACATGCTACGATTTTCAAACCAAAACTGACGGTTTAAACTACTTTTTCAACTGTCCTTTTAGAGTAGTATAATAATAAAGGAAAAAAAAGAAAGGCATCAATGTGGTTGAATGCCAATTATTGCATTAAACATGAATCATGTAAATATTAAACATGTTAAGAAATGATCAACGCCTTGACAAATTTTATAATGGGTTCTTATTCTTTCTCACGCCTCATCCCCATTTAACTTTTTTGATGGAATATCATTTCATATGAAATAATGTTAAATTCACCCATCATAAAACTTGCATCAAAATTTTTTTATTTAGAAAAAGGAAATATTTTAAATGATATCCCTTGTGTATTCTGCATTGTTTTTCCGACCATGTTTTAGAAAGAGAAACACATGGCTAAAAACCAAATTAAACTAAATAACGAATAAATATTTTGAAGTTTTTTTTTTTTTGCTAGAAAATGATACAAATGGTGGTTGCCTGTCCACTGTTGAATGTCTTAGTGTCTCGCCAATCACAATATACGACACTGCTTTACGGTCATGAAAAGGTCAAATAAAAAAATATTTTTTTATATAACGTAACATAATATATTTGATTAGACATTAATAAAAAGATAAATGATCTTTGTCTATATAGGTTATACTATAGTTTAAATCATGTGTGGACAATATGACAAAAAAATTAACTTTTTAGAGGTGTATTTTTCCACCGCTTGTTTCAACACATGCGAGTTAAAATAAATAAATAAATCCCACGAAGGAAAAAATAAAATGCAACAAATTAGAGGATACGATGAAAAAACAAGTGATTAGAAATTGACAATGGCTATAACATTATCTTAATTGGTTAGGATTTAGGCTTTTTTTTTTAATTATTTTTTGCGTGTGATTTCTCAGTTTGGACGGGACAAATAGAATGATCTATATAGAACCTAAGCCATGTAAAGCGAGAATCTATTTATCTTTTTCTTTCTAGCCAAAGCCAAGTACGTGGTATGTCTGTCCAACATCTCTTCCTTAGTGTAAATCTTGTGGAATCCAGAGGCAGTCTACTAGATAATATCTAGAAGATATGGATAAAAATTGAAAAGCACTTATAGCCTGTGGCATGCCTCAAATTGACCCTCACACTTTAGAATTTTATAATTAAGCCTTTTAATTTTCGTAGACGTTTCAATACAATCTCCAACTTTCCCTAAAAAAAAAAAAGAAACTTTTGCAAACGTTTCAATTAGACTTAAAAAGTTCGTTAAAAAAAAAACAGATTGCTTGTAAGTAGTCTTCTTGATTCACTTTGTTTAATTGAAAAATATAACAAATGGTTATTTTTCCTGTTAGCGCCTGAGGATATACGCTTATCTCATTTTAAACCCTAAAATTAACTTGTTCGGAAGCTTAAAAATAAAAGCAGGAGTCAAAATGAGACAAGTATATTCTCGAAAGCCAATACTTTATAACAACTAATGAGCTGCACTTGTTAGACTTCAACATGATGTTTCAAAGCCTTAAACCGGTTTATCAGGAAGCTTCAAGAGCCTTTAATATTTACAAACATTTAAAATGTCAAAAACATACGTTTATCTTTATAAGAGGGGCAATCATCACACATGTGACAATACATTAAAACTATCACACAATATATCATAACAATGACACTTGATCTTTTACCATTTTTAATATGTGAAACTTTTATTTTGAGGGCACGGGCGGTGAATCGAGTGTGATGGTACGTTATCAATACTGGTGAATAGTAGTGCTCTTAATTTCTTAAATGTTAAGTTTAGATAGAAAGTGTTTAGAAAGAAAGTTGAAACTAAAATACTATAGCAATTTTTTTCTTTTCACTGTACTATATGAGAGCTTTATATTAAAACAAATTGAGACTTAAAGTTTCAATTAACTTGTGAAACTAAACCATATATGTTTTACTTGGTCAGACGTTTGAAAAGGTCCAAAGAATAGATGAATAGACATATCTAGTGTGAGTGGTTCCCTCCGTCTCGTTCAACCACGCATGTCATGTCCCTTCCACTCATCTTACTCTTGCCTCATCCGTGAATAAAACGCACTGCTATACATACATATATATATATATATATATACACACACACACACACGTTGTTGCTTTGCCGTTGGAAATTAATTCAATCGCCATTGCTAGATGAAATCAATTCTACATCACCAACGTGTAATTTGGTTCGCAGACTTTTAGCTCTATATTGAGTGAAATTTGGTTCACAAATTATTGATAAAAAGGAGGAAGGAAAGAAAACAAAACTAATAAAATTTTTTTTTTTTAAAGGAAAGAACAAAAGTAGATAGAGCTATACTAACTAGGACTGGGGCACATTACACATGCTTTGCATATAGCTGTTACATGCCCAATTGGCGGCCTTTTGTCAATGATCGCTCACGCGAATGCGACATTCTAGATAACTGTACATATTCGAGCGTGAAAACTAATATATCAATATGATAGAAAGAAATGATCTCTGCCGTTTAAGAAAAAATATCAGCCTTTAAGTAAAGAGTTCAAATGATATCCTTTTTGGGGCCTATTTGCCTTCCTAGGACTCAAATTAGTGTGGTTTTCAACCTTTATGGTTTAAATTTTTGTGATTTAAAATGTTATTTGGATTGAGCCAAATAAGCTGGCCCGGCTCGTGGCCCGACCGCTCGAGACTTTTAGGCCAAAACTAAAACTAGGTTGGACCGGTTAGAAATTTTTTTTTTTTGAAATTTCTTTAAAACTCCTAGGGACGGATTAGGCCTCTCTTTTCATGCCGGTCTGCTTTCCATTTCGGCCTTTATGAGCTCAGCCGGGCTAGGTCAGGATCGGGCGGCCCGTATTAACACCTTTATTTGAAGTATTGATATTTTGAAATATAAAGGTCTAAACAGAATATAAAACATTACATCATGGAAGTGTTTGGAATTTTGATAGTTTGCAAATTATAAGGGAACCAAGATTATAAATAGTAGATAGGTTCAAAACTATATAGTGACTAAGTTTAGGGTAAGATGTCGCCAAAAAAATTGACTTTGGATAAGTTTAAATATTATATTAGGATTCAAAACCATATCAATCAATATATGTTTTATAAACGCCAATGTAAACCAGGCTCGTATGTTGAACCGCATGAACTGCATAATATGTAAAATATGTCATAGCTTCTTCTATATTCGTAATATTGGTCCGAGGGAAGTAAAAGGGATAAAAAAAAAAAAAAATCACTTTTGTGACAGATATAATTCAACTTATGGAAAACGTTTTTGGATCTTAACCATATCAATATTCTCCATTCATGACGATCACAATGTGTCTATATTACCTTCCAAAAAAAAATTGTCTACATTAATTATCTCAAGAATATAATTGGACATCATGGGTTTGCTAGAAAACCAAAAGGATATTATCTACCCATATTGAAAAAAAAAGCCGCCACCTTCCACACGTGGCCTTAAATGTTAGGCTGGATTGCATTCATTTTACAATAAATTTCCAATTCTTTGTCTCCATTTTGCAACATATCTCATTAACTTTTGCAATTTAAGTGCTTCTAGCTCTAATTTGACATCCAACCACATATATATTCGTTATTGTGCTCTTCGTTGTCATCATCCTAAACCATCGACGTTATCATGGTTTATCGGAAATTACACATTCCACGAAAGGTTCTTTGGACATATTGAGATACATTGATCGGTAGCACGTGCTTAGAACCTCAAAATGACTTGTCATAATCGATAGTACATAAGCACAATCCCATTCTATTGTTTTTAAAATTCTTTTAGCAAGGAAAAAAAAAAAACCCATTAAAATTTGATTGTCAATGAAAAAATGAGCTATACTGTTGGCTGACGTTTGGTTTGATAAAATAGAAAAGAAATAGGAATAGAAATAGAAATATTATGAAATGAGAATAGGAATGGATTGAATGGTTTAAACACGTTCTTTTGTTTAGTTAGACATTGAAATTGATATTAGAATTACAATTATTATATGTTTGCTCAATCATTAGCATAGAATGGAATACTAATTGTTTTGACATAAATATTCTTTTTATTTGATTATTGACAGAATAGTAATTAAAGTAATTTTAGAATATTAGGAGGATTATTTAGGGAAAGAGAATTTTAATTAATATTAATTGTGAAATGGAATGATCATTCAATTAGTTCACTTTTAGAATTGTCATTCAAATATTTTGATGGAATACCAATTCCATCGGAATGCCTATTCCTATGACTATATGTCCAACCAAATGTAAGAATGATTAGATTTTAAGTATTGTCATTTCATTGTTATAGTCATTCCATCAAACCAAACGCATTTGAACCTTTGCTGCATAATTCCCAATTATTTTAAGCCACATAATAAAAGTCCTTAATTTAGTTTAAAGGAGTGAAAGTTAAGTTAATAACAATATATATGGAATTTAACAAGTCATATAAATGTCACTATTTAGCTAGAAAGTTGAAGAGGAAAAATTAATAAATTAATATCCTAGTGCTTGATGAATTAGGGGTAAAAATAAGGATAGGATATGGGTACTATCCTTCTCCTTAAACAAGGCAATCAATCCTGCCAAAATAGTTGGGGTATGAGGATGAGTCCACACATATGACATGTCGAGATGCACATGCATCTCATAGGTCTTATGCCCGAATAAATCTTGCTGCAATAGTTGGGGTGTCTGGCTGAGTCTATTCATATGACATGCCGAGATAGACCTCATCTCTTCAATTATTTCTGATATGTTGGCCACTGTGTTCTCAACTGTTCCCGAACTTGTAAGTCGGAGTTAAAAAAGAGGGTCCCACCCTCTGCTAACCCCAATTGCTAAAACCTTAAAAAAGAAAATCACTTGTGGTAAATATTTTGACTGATGAAACACTTACTCCGTCTATTTGGTGCATAGAATGAAATAGCATTAGAATGTATTGAAAATGATAGAGGTAAGGGCCTTTTGGTACACTTTTTTTTTTTTTTTCCAAAATGGAGTCAAATTGTATTTTTTTTAAAATTAGAAGGGCAAAATATAATTCTTACATAGCATAAAAATTACATTTTTGATCCCTAATTTTTTAGAAAATTATCATTTAGTTTCAAATTTTATAATTTTTTACAAATACGTCCTTAAATTTTTTTACAATATACAATGATTGTGTTAAATCCCATGTTTTAACAAATGATCGCTTAATTCTCTTTTAAAAAAATTCACGCATAAAATAAATAAGGGCTTATTCAATCCACTAAGTTTTTTATAAAATAAAATATTTAGATTTTATCAATACAACTCTTTCTAATAGTACCCACCAAACATGTCCTCAAAAGACTCAACACATGTACAAATACTAAGTCAAAAACAAATATCAGAAAGCATTAAAAGGGCGGTGGCGTGTGGTGAAGTAAACGGGTTGTTGCTATTGAGACGGCGGCGAAGAACCCAGTGCATTGAATTTGCTTTAGGAGTTACTGTTCTCCATGTGCACATTTTAATTTTAGTGGGGTTCTCAGTTGTCAGTTACTGTTCTCCATGTGCACATACCCCAGAGCTGCTTTCAACTGGAAGTCTTCTCTCAACATATTAAAATTAAAAAAATAATAATAATAATAAGAAAAAAAATTTGTGGTCTCTTGATTGCCTTTAGAGCTTCAATTGTTTATCCAATATTAACAAGGAGTTTCACATAATAATTAAAATTATTGATTAGAATTGTTTTTATTGTAGCATATAAGAACTTCATGTTGTAGTAATTTTTTTCTTTACTGTAGCATATAAAAGTTTTACACTGTTTATAACTAAGATAATGATTAAAACCGTCCCTTATCAAACAAACCGTAAATCTTCCTATCCAAGAAAGGAAAGAAAATCGAAATTGAGACCAACAATTCATACCTGCACTATCTCTCTTTCTTAGCTAGATTGCAAATATGAATTTGTTTTGCGGAAGGGATATAATTTAGGTGCAAAAATAAAAGGAAATAAGAGCAAACGGAAAGAATGTATACATCGTCCTTTTTTTAAATAATAATAATAAACTTCGTTTAATATTAAAGCATATTCTCAAACTAATATTGGTTCGGTCCAACTTATAGAATTTGAATTGTTGTGATGTTTTTAATTTAAAGGGGTGATCTTATCAGATAATTAAAAATTTATCCTCTTCACTTCAGGCTTCAACTAGGATTTCTTTCGCCTCTAATTGCGATAGGGAGAGTTAACATGTGTTGTGACGCACCAGGATGTACTGATGTCAAAGTCAACTTTAATGACTATAGTTTTGTTACTAAGAAAGTACACTTCAAGGCTGCTTAATTATAGTTACATATTATTTGTATGGACCAGATGCAAAGGTGGAAAAGAAAATGTTTCAACATTTATCATACAAAATATAATTCGTGTTAAAGACAGTATTATAAATCTATCTTAACGTATAACAATACTTGTACATTTAAAATAATAGAAGACGCGTAAATTCCGAAATTCTTCTATAGATTAAAATGATAATAACCATCCCGAGATCGGAAGAATTTGAAGAAAGGGCCAAAAAAAAATTAGAATTGAGGAAATGACCTTTTTTTTAACCAAAAAACACGTTTTTTTATGCAGGTAAACTGTCTCAGTTTTTTTTAAAAAAATAAGAAAAATAAATAGAACAAGATAAAAAACCTCAACATTATGAAAAAAAAACCGTTTTGATGTCTAAAAAGCTTTTTTTTAATGCTAAAAACTGACAAAAAAAAATGTCATTGACCAAAAATTTTTTTCTCAAAAAGTCATTTTTACAAATTCCCCCTGGAGATCTATATTAGTTCTTTTTTTTTTTTTTCAGTTTTTGGGCCCTTCTCTCTGAGATGTTCGACAAATTAAACCTTAAGCACTTTGAGGTCACTTTTAAGTTTTAAAATTACACCTCATATCTTTAGACGTATTCTGGTATTGCTTAGTAATTTAAACTTTTTATTTTTTTATCAATTATGTTGTTTAATTTCCTTCTATGATTATTTCATACTTTTTTTTTTTTTGAGAGGATATGACTATTTCATAGTTGAGATAAACTACGGCTCACTTGTTAATTTTCCACTAGTTCTAAATCCTACCAAACAAACTAATGTTCTTACCTCATTCACTTTTTTTGACTCTCATCTTACCAAAGGGACGGATAAGGTTTTATTTAAGATTGACATTTGCTAAACAAAGTAAGGATGTTAACCAATTAGTTCAAGTATAGCAGGCTTGTTTTTCTTGATCTAGCGTAGCATTAGTTCATACCTAGACTCTAATATAATTTTTAATCAAAACCGAGCTACAAGAGCTTGTTTAGTAGGAGGAAAAAGTGAAAGGAGGGATAGAGATCGGGGAATTAGTAGACGAATTTCTGAATTGCTGATGGTTTGTTTAGTAGAAAGAAAACAAAATTAGGAAAGAATAAATTGTGTAACTGATTTCAAATCCTTCATAACAGTCTAATTTTCATCTCTCCCAATATAAAAGGACTAGTGGCAATAATCTAACATGTCGTTTGGTATTAAGTGCTAACCGTTTGAACTTATGCCCCCAGCTTGAACCACAGTTTGATAAATAAAATGAAGCAATGATTCACAACAACGAGGATGGTCTAAAATGAGCTAAACTGTCAGTCTTCAAAACTTGACACCCTCTTTAAATTTTAACTATTTCGAACTGTTTTGTACAGTTCAAAACCTTTCCCATTTTGACCATTCTTTCTAAACTATAATTTAAATTGATGCTTCCAGAACCAATTTTTTGTTGTAATGTTATATTCTTTATATTTTTACATTCTAAAGGTCAATTCAAGACCATTGTTTAAACTATATAGGTTTCAAACTATTGATTCAAATAATAAAGTTTAAAACTATACTAATTTAAACCAGCATACTAAGTAGAAATATTCAAAACTTAGCAGGAGAAAGATCCTCATCTTTATCACCATTTTTCTCACCTAAGTTGTATATGCCATTTCTTTGGATAATCAATTTTGCCTACCGCTTGTCCCGCCATTATTGTTGGGAGTTGGGACCGGTCCTTTTATTTTTCTGATTTATAATTATGGCTTTGTCTACTAGCTTAAATACATGGGTCTTGTTTCAAATATTATTTAGACTTAATAGACTTAAATTTAGATTCAAGTATCAAGAATCTTTTAGATACGTGTTTGTTTTTCTCAAAATCTGAATCCTTTGAGTATCAAGAATTTAAGTTTTTAGAATTCTCATCCCCTAAACTTTTGATACTCGGATATCTCTGCTACAGTAAAAACTAAAAATTATCTCTCCTATATTTGAGAAAAAAAATCATAACTTTTTCATTGGATATCCAATTAAGATAATTCTTTTTTTATTGTGTTCCTAAGAAGAGAGGAATAAATTAAGATTCATATTACATATTTTTTAGAATCATTAACATTAAGATTTTATTAGATTTGTTAATAAATCAAAAATTATTTTCACTATCTCTCCAAACATAAATTTCAATTTTAATCCATACTCATATTAAAACTTAAATGCACATCCAAACGCTAATTCGGATAACAATTCAAATCACTAACTTAAATCCTAATTCAAACCACACTAACTCAAATCAAATTACTAATTCGAATTCATTTACTGAATCGACCCTATATGTTTCACTTTCCTAGAAAGCTGAAAGCTTTGCCTCCATTAAAAACATGACTAACTAGCTAATGAAAGTTGGCCAAACGACAAGCAGCCAACAACTGACGTAACTTACCTCTTTCAGTTCACACTTGATTCAAACTTTGCAATTATTTCATGCATTAATGAGAGCTTTCTATGCGACTTCTTCTAGATGATCATCAAGTCGTTAGATCTTTTAAACAACTTGTAAATTTGGTCATTACCCAATTCACATCTCTAGCTAGCCACAAGTAATTTTTTTGTCTTTATACAAATTTTTGGTTTGTACGTACTAAATACTTTTTTTTTTTAATTTTTGTCCGTAGATAATATTTCTATTGAATGTGTTACAAAAATAATACAAAACGGGAAAAAATCACAAGCAGAGGAACATAAAATTACTAAACTTAAAAGAGATTACAAGACAACAACAATTAAGGAAGCTAAAAGTCGAT
This sequence comes from Artocarpus heterophyllus, assembly GCA_025403435.1. NCBI lineage: Eukaryota > Viridiplantae > Streptophyta > Magnoliopsida > Rosales > Moraceae > Artocarpus > Artocarpus heterophyllus. The sequence continues at coordinate 4,387,099 of CM046353.1, forward strand.
AATACAAAATTATAATGCAATACATCATATATATATATATATATATAGGTATAAATAAAACCCTAATATGTGATTTAACCTAATGGGCCTAAAACATAAACTAAACGGCCCAAAACGCAAAGGACTGTATTAGCCCGGTCCCTTCACTATCACCACAGATTTCATGAAAAATCTCATATTTGTTCTTTCACCATAATTGTCGTACTATGGGTTTTTCGTGTCAGACTAAACTGAATTCAAGACACCATACTTTAACAGAATGCGACAAGAATATGATTAAGACATAGGTGGGACATGAATATGAGTAAGCTATTTACGAAACCTATAGTCATAAAATATAAACAAGTCCTACACAATTATCAATAATAGAAAATTAGATGGTATGTCTTTTTCTATGTCTTCATATTTATCACTGCTTCTCTTATGATTCGCGTTTATATCACATTTTATTGACCTTTGATTAGTGATTTTATGTGGCAATAAAAATACAAAGTTTCAAAACATTTGCATGATTAGTGATTTTGTTCAGCTCAAAACATTTGCGTGATTAGTGATTTTGTTCGGCTCGTTGATGAGGTGTTTGGATGCGCTTTCAAGAGGTAATTTTGAACTTAACTTGACATTTTGAATCAACAAAAAAAAAAAATGAAAATTTTAAAAACTTACGCCTTTCAATAGATTCCACCGATATAAGCCTCACAACTAATGTTTTCAGCACTATACAAGTATCAATTCAAATTTTATTTCTTATTCAATGTCACACTTATAAATTTAAATTGTAGTTTAAACCACACAGCTGGTAATTTACCTTCAAACTAAAAAGACTCAAAACCATGCACAGAGCTAAATCTACACGTTCATGTCAATCCACAAAACCGAGAGCTCAGGTGTAGTTTTCTTTTCTTTTTCTATTTCTTTTTTTTGTTTGTTTACTTATTTAGGTAAATGTCAGAAGAGGGTATTATCTTCTTTTCTTTTCTTCTTCTATTTCTTTTTTATGTTTCACTTATTTGGAGAAATGTCAGAAGAGTGTCGTTACTATCTGTTTGAGGAAAAATTTCTGCAGAGAGATGGTGGTGCCATTATTGCTTCTCTGAACGACAGTGGTGGCTGATTTTGGTGAATTCAATGCCTCCTGTCCATGCATTTATTATTACATCTTCGTACGTACGTCATGAGATCTCGACCTGCTTACATCATTAAAGCAACTGGGCCAAGTTGCATTGGGAAAAGAAACTTTGACAAACCCTTTTTTATTATTATCAACCTATTTATTTCTTTAATTCATCGTGAATCGTAACCAGCTGGTTTTGCAAAACAAAAAACTAAAATCAATTTTATTTAACTTCCCGAGGATATAACCTACCCTGTTTGGTATTGTGGTGAAACTCAATTATAAACAATGTAAAACTCTCACATGTTACAATAACAATTTAAAAAATTACTACAGTGTAAAGCTTTCACATGCTACAATAAAAATTGTTCCCACCAATATATGCCTTATTAACTTTCTTTAAAAAATAATGATAATAACAATTAAAGGGCTATCCATGCAATTTCTCTATTTTGGAACAACATCTTTTCCTTTCCTGTAAGAAGCATGTGATTGAAATAATTAGTTTTGTTAACTAACTATAGTACAAAATTTTTAATAGTTACAATAAAAAACATTTTGTTATAATATAAACTTTCACTCGTTATAGTTTTTAAAAGTTCTAAACAACACCTTAGAAGAGAATGAAAACTGAGATCTCTTTTAGAAGACTTTGACAATGGAACCTCTATTTTGTTGGGGGCTTAATTTTATCCTTTCAAAATCAATCACAAGCTTTGTTTAGTAGCTTGTCACTACATTTTCTTTTATTTTTTTGTCACTACATTTTCTTTTATTTTTCCTTTCTGATCATAAGTTTTTGTCTTGACTGCAAGTTGCAAAATTACTACATGCTTACAAAAATTCTAGGAGGATGATAATAGTCTAGCCGACTTTTGTTTGGCATTAATCAAACTATATTCAATCACGAAGATATGACAAAATCTAAACTCATGATTGAAGTAAGCAATTTTCTAACTAATCGGCAGTAATGACCTCAATAACGAATATCCATAAATTTAGGATAAAATAACAGTCTAACACAAGGAGAAAATGTCAACATAAAAGGAGAGTTTCAAAGTAAATCATCATTTTTCAAGTATTATTTTTTAATAAAATGGCCTAGGTTTTATTAAATTAGGGAAATGGTCCTTTTTAAAATTGGTTAATCATCGACAGACTTATTTTATGCTTTATCAATTACCAACTTGATTGTTTGTCACCAATGTAGTGGTCTACCACTGATAGGCTAATACTAACAAGTGATTAACTAATGTCAATCAATAATTTACCGGTCTCTTATTGATAAACTTTTGGTAAATTAGTGATAGACTATTAGTCTATTAGTGATTGGCTATTACGAAATCTAGTAAATATGTATATATATATATACACATATATAATACTGTTTAGTTAAGAAGAAAAAATGATCATCAAAAGTCGTGGCTAAAACCAACCCTCCACCTAATTTCTCTAAAAACAAATTAAGAACTTTACCGTGGCGGCAATGTGCCTATAATAAGAGACAGGAACACATTTTGAGAAGTTTAAGGAGGAGATAAAGATTTAAAGGTCGTATTATGTGCTTTTGTTTGTACCTTTATTCATATAGTGGGGGCTGCACTCGATGCACTTTCTTGTAGCGTTTATGATTATTGTTTTTGAGCGTGATCTATGGGAAAAGAAATTCGTTTTCTTTATTAAAACCCAATAGAAAATAAGTTCCTTTTTCTGTTTTTTTGGTTAACTATCTTCTTATGACGGAGTACTAGGTACTGGGTAGAGAAAGGTCTCTCATAATGCAAAATAAAACAAACAAAAAGGGGAAAAAAGAAAAAGAGGATACTCTAATCTTTTTGCTTGAAAAAGTGCAACTTTATACAACTATTTTCATCCAGTCAAATGGAGTTTTCAACAAAATAAGTGACTTTTGAGAATTGTGTGGAAGTGTCCAGCGCCAAATAGGACCTGTAGTAGTAGTTCTAAAAAATCAAATCATAATCAAACGAACTCTAGGCTGTTTAAAAAATAAATTGAAACTAAAAACACATACAAGAGAAAATACTATTAAAAATTTAGTTAGAACCAAACCATAGTTCAAACCAAGGCTCGGAAACAGCCTATTAATCTTTTTTTTTTTTGGTTAAGAAAAGATTTAGCAATTTCTTCGTCAAAGCCCAATTGAGCAGATAAGAGCCAGAATTTGGTACTCGATGTGGAAGCCTTGAAGTGTACTGTCGACAGTCTCGCAGATCAGGCCGTGCAATAAAGGGCCCATCATACGTGGAAAAAGGGGTAAAAGGGGACCCCGAATGTTTTACCATCACAAATCTTCTATCCATATTCAATAAAATAATATTGGTTGGGACAGTATATCGGTACAACGTTATTGCATGATGTGATTGAACTCAATCAAAAAGCTAGTAATTAAAGCAGTAAAAAATTTGACAAAAAAGAAAGAAGTGAACAAAATAATAAGGAAAAATAGTAAGGGGAAATGTGAAATAATTTTAGTAATTAGCTGCTTTGGCTACCCATTCTAGTCAATGTCAGAATGAAATTGGCTAGTTAATGTATTTCTTTCTTGCTTTCTTTCTTTCTTTCTTTTTTACTCTTGCAGGTTTTATTAATTTCACTGAAAAGGAAAATTTTGAAATAAGCTCAGCTTAAGCATCAAGCAATATTAAAGTTGTGTTACTCTTTTCTAGCCAACCAAAAAATAGAAAAGAAAAGAAAATGTATCCCCAAATCACCTCTCTAGTTTGGTCGTTGATGTTGTTCACTTGAGAAAGTGGAGGCAAAAGTCTCTGGTGTACAACAACGAAAATTAGCAAGCACTTGAAAAGTGACTTAGAAGTTGGAATCGATAGTGTAGGTGCAAAACACTGTAGTGATTTATATTTTTTGGGAACTAAGTTTCAACACCAGTTTTTCTGCTAATACGGTGTAAAGCTTTCATATGCTAGTGTTTAAGTTTCAGCCAGGTTTTTAAACATTCTCAAAATACTGTAGTAATCTTGGTCCGAACTAAAGTTTTCAAATGGGCTAAATCTTTATGCATACCTTATTTTCCTGTTGGGGGCATTCCTCTGCTCCATATTTTCAAAAGCTAAAGGAGTGTCACGCTTTATGGATTCTTGACGCATTTTTAATCGAGAAAATTACAAATCGTGTCATATTTTTAAAAATTGTATTTATTTATATTTTATTTAAAAAATATTATATTGTATTATATATTAAATTATACTATAAATGAATAAATATAGTGTTTATAAAAAGTAAATTTTGAAAGAGAATGTTTACGAAAACTCCCCTTTTTTATCAAGTCAAGTCTGCACAATGTCAATGCTTGGGCTGAATGGTAGCAAATTGATGATCCCGGTCCGATTGGAACTGGCCCAGGCCTTTTTAGGATCAAATCTTTGCAGTCTCCGGCCAGAAAGTCAAATCATGCGTTGGATTAAGGACCACACGACTAGTCTTTTGTGGAAAAATTAATAAAAAAATAGAAATGACTATTCTGCTTTTGACTGGCTGACCAAATGAATTAGCTAGCTATTCTTTTGCTAAACTACGTCGTTTCTTTACTCCCCAAACCATCTTTGGTGTTTCACCATCCCGCCTTCCTTTCTTTCTTCAACCATACCATTTCTATCTCTCCCCCAAAACTTTCCCGAGAAAATCCCTGCAAATTTTCCGTCCTTCTTTCTGGTGAGAAAATGGAGAACACGACGCAAGAATCCCATCTCCGATCCGAAAATTCCATCACCTACGAATCCCCTTATCCTCTCTACTCCATGGCCCTTTCCTCCTCCTCTTCTTCCTCCTCCTCCTCCTCCTCATCCTCCCAATCCAGATCCCGCAACCTCCACCGCATCGCCGTCGGCAGCTTCATCGAGGAATTCGCCAATCGCGTCGACATCCTCTCCTTCGACCCGGAAACCCTAACCCTAAGCCCTCACCCCGAGCTTTCCTTCGACCACCCTTACCCTCCGACGAAGCTCATGTTCCAACCTTCCTCCTCCCTCCAGAAGTCCTCCGACGTCCTCGCCTCCTCCGGCGACTACCTCCGCCTCTGGGAGCTCCGCGACACCTCCATCGAGCCGATTTCCGTCCTCAACAACAGCAAGACCAGCGAGTTCTGCGCCCCCCTGACGTCATTCGACTGGAACGATGTCGAGCCGAGGAGGATCGGCACCTCCAGCGTCGACACCACCTGCACTGTTTGGGACATCGAGAAGGGAGTGGTCGAGACGCAGCTGATCGCGCACGACAAGGAGGTCTACGACATCGCCTGGGGAGAGGCTAGGGTTTTCGCCTCAGTCTCCGCGGACGGATCGGTCAGGATTTTCGATTTGAGGGACAAGGAACACTCCACGATCATCTATGAGAGTCCTCAGCCCGATACGCCATTGCTTAGGCTCGCTTGGAACAAGCAGGACTTGAGGTACATGGCTACGATTCTCATGGACAGCAATAAAGTTGTGATCTTGGATATTCGGTCTCCGACGATGCCTGTGGCGGAGCTGGAGAGGCACCGAGCGAGCGTCAACGCCATCGCTTGGGCTCCGCAGAGTTACAGGCACATTTGCTCTGCAGGGGACGACACTCAGGCCCTGATTTGGGAGCTTCCCACGGTGGCCGGACCCAATGGGATTGACCCTATGTCAATGTACTCTGCCGGCGCCGAGATAAACCAGCTCCAGTGGTCTGCCGCGCAGCCTGATTGGATTGCTATAGCCTTTTCTAACAAAATGCAGCTCTTGAAAGTTTGAAGGTGAGGTTTTTATTTATTGTGCTTGCTTTGGGAATGAATGAGTTTTAACTAGTTGTTAGATTTTGGATTGAAAAATGCTGTTGATAGCTTCATATAGGTTAGCGTGTGAAAATTGCCATATCGCAGCGTGAGACCCATAATTCCCTTAGATCAATTCTACATCCACCAATGATGATAAAAAGTAGTGTTCTTTCGAGTTTGTCAATGCTTTGTAGTTTCTAAGCCCAGTCTTGTTGGTCAGTTGTGCTTGCTTTAATTTTTATTTCTAAATGGTTGAATTGCTATAGTGAGTGTAACTATGAAGTATGAACTTTGAATTATGCTAAATGTGAAGTTCTGAACTATTTATTTAACTCTGTTTGGAATTGGTTGGTCACTGTGTGATGTGAGCTGACTTTTCAGTCCATGTGTTTGAAGTGAATATCTTTGGGAGCATGAGTTACAATTCAATATTTTGCTTCTCATAAACATTCTCGGGAGGTAGTTTTGCACTGCTTTTATGAGCTTTGGCGAACCTTCATTGCATCAAGACTTTTTGCACGAAAAGAAATGCACATTTGATTTTAGCCTGGGCAAGTGAGGAGACGGTGAGACGTCCACTGATGTAGCTAATTTGCTGGAGGGACAAATGGTCAGAGTGAAACAAAGTTTAGAAATGTTTATCTACTAAGAGTTAATTTAATGCATGTGAACTATGACTGGATCATAATTTCTGGTTAGGTATCGTTTTTACATAAATTAGCCGTCGAACAAGCCAGCTTATGTGTAATCTCAATATTCATATAATCTCTTTGAATCCTATTGCTTTGTTATTTTGTCTCTGTGATAAACAAAATCATCGTTCTCGACAGGAACAAACTTATAACTGTATTGCGTTTTTATGTCTGGTTTATGGTTGTTTTAGCTTTCTAGGTCTAATTAGTGTGCCTTGGAACGATGCAGGCCTCCTGTTGTAGACGAAGATGATGTTTCATGGACGTGCAGTGAAGTTAGGCAAGCAGTAAATGTTTATTCACGACTGGCAAGATATGTTTTGACACTTTTAGCTCGTCCACAGGATATCACTTTCTCAACGTATGAAAGTAGATCATTGTTTAGTTGTCAAATATTCTTTTCCCCGATGTTAGTCTAATATTCTCATGTAGGTATTGTTTATCCAACTTTTCCACAGTCGTTGTTGTTATAACTTATATGTTCGTTTTTGACCTCCCTGCCTCTGATCACTCTGTATGTAAGCCTGTGTCGTTGACATTGTTCTAGAGAAAGAAACGGTCAAAGATTGAAATTTAGTGCAAGATAGCAGCAAGAAGAGATTCCCTTTGGCTGCGGACTTGATAAAATCTCAGTTTTTATTTTAGCGTTTTTGCTCTCTAAATTCTCAAGTTTCAATCTGTGTGTTTATGTCCACGCAAAAAGTTGGACGACAAGTCCTTGGGTCAAATATGTCGTTTTAAGCTTTTATCCAATAGACACCGCATAAACGATATACCGTTTATTTTGGCGCCTTTTCGCTTTAAAGAATAACATTTTATTTTATTTTTTAACGTAGTTTTACTCATACCGCAAACCTGATGTCAATTACATCGAATAAAATGGAGGTGTCGTTTTTTTTTTTTTACATTTTCTTGTCGTGTGACACCCACATTGAAAACGACGTCTGTTCTTCGTGTCGTTTCTGTCATGAAAGGTAAACGACATATCGGTGTGTCTGATATTGAAACATATGTATTTGTTATTGACGAATTTATATTAAATGAGCGACACGCAGTTTAGTGATAAAAATGATAAGTCGCTTACATGCCAGAAACGACAACTCGTTTTGTTAAAGGTTAGTGTCATGCGGTTAGTCGGTGTTCGAGACAAAATTGTCTCCTTAAATTGAAATCAACGAACCCAATCAAACCGATAAAAAAAAAAGAAAAAAAAATCAATTTGATCAAACTAAACCGATTAAAAATGAATCTAGTAGATAATGGTTTAGTTTGGTTTGATTTGATTCGTGCAATTTTTGAAGATTTCTTTTACACCCCGACTCCAAATTATTAATTGTCGTTTCTGTTCACGACGTTTTAGCGAGAACACAATCGCTATCTCGTTTATGTACCAATACGAGGAAGATGTCGTTTCTTTACGAAGTAATTTTTAGTGTCGTGTGAGGCACAGACAAGCGACATGTTGTCTCCGAGATGGAAGAAATTTCGTTTTGCTGTTTTTGTAGATAAATTGACAAGAAAAGTTTAACACTGGTGAAAAAATGTCATTTATTTGTCAGATGCGGCACGTCTTTTCTTAAACTTCATGCAAGTACGGTTCGTGACCTCGTTAATCATTGGTCATACAAACGTGTCGTTTAATGAAAAGTGCCGTAGTTTTTGCCTTTCTGACATACGAGTAGTTTTGTGGTGGTTTTCAGTTGTGTTTTATGTCGTTTTGTGTTTCTAAATATCATTTTAGGTGGTTTTCAGTTGAGTTTTATGTCGTTTTGTGTATCTAAATGTCATTTTTCCTAAAAATTAGGCAATATTAAGCTTCAGTATTGGCGTCGTATATAGTGAGTATACTTCTGCATTGGTATCACTATATAATTAGGTAGTCAGAAAATAATAATCAATGTCGAAGTTCTATTTATGTCATCAGAAAATAATGTTTAAAATTAAGTGAAAATTAATCATTTGAGCATAAGTTACCCATGTATTGCCCTTACTTTTAAAATGCTGTTAGCTGATTGGTAATTGTGAACTTGTTACTAAAACTCTCACACAATTTCAAAATCTATTTTAGAAGTGTTTTGTGGAGAAGTCATATTTTGTGGTTTTTGATTAAAAGTACTTCTAAAAAGTTAAAACATTAACAGCTTTTAGACTCAGAAAACCAAAAGCGACTTCTAAAAAGCTCTCCCAAATAGATCTTCTGTTTCTTAAGAGTGCGTTCCCTAATTATATATTAACAAGCTAGGAATCCTAGTTAGCATAAACTTCACAATCAAAAGCACTACCGTTACTTTCATGAGCAGCTTGACACATTAATATTACTACTATTAATATTGTCACGAGTAGGGGAACTACTTGGCACTACTATGTCTGTCAACTGTGATCCTAAAGGCTCAGAATTTGTTTTTCCTAGTTCCTCTTCGACTTCCATAGTTTCCACAGCAATGTTTCTTGTTCCCCACCAAAAAGAGTACAACCCAAGTATGATAAAGACCATGCCAAGCAAACTGCAAAGAAATTTCAATTTTTCCAATTAGAAACTATCAAGTTTCTATATAAGATTCTTTTATAAAAAAAAAAGGGCAAACATTGTCATTCACCACTGATGCAATCATGAGATAAGTGACAATACACTAAAATAATTGCAATCAGGAAATAACTGACAACACCTATAATTGCCTCATAAAATAGTGAGATCTAGTTCTAATAATGTATTATGAATATAGTGATGAGCTAGGAAGAAAAATAAATCATACATTCCAACTCTTATGGCTTCACCAAATATGAGAGCTTCTGATAAGGCCACAAAAATTAGAGCCAGAGGATTGAACATGGAAGGATAGGTGGGACCTCGTTTTGAAATTACCCATAAGACTAAGCATGATGCTACAGTTGAGACTACTGATCCCTGTACAAGTAAATTCCATACGTTATATATATCATACCTTATACACTTCAAACGCATATAGTGCAGAAACTTGTAATTAATCTATCATAAATTGAAAATTTGTAAGAGAAACATGATTCAGAGTGAAATCCAAAAAATAAGTGGGAAATATTTGAATTAGGACTCACAGAGTAAACTATAGCACCTAATTGTAGATTCCAACCCAACTTCCATGCGGCTGAGTTTCTATCTAAACACAGGCCTATAACCACCGACTCCAAGGATACCATAATGCATGTCATCATCGTTGCCCAATATTTGAATGGAAAAACTTTTTGTAACTTAGCCTGTTAACCAAAAAAAAAAAACAAAAGTGGGTTAAACTCATTGGCCTAGCTAGCTCGTCCCTACACTGTTCAAGGCCAGGTCTAGCCTACCATTATAAGGTGGGCAGGGCTAGGCCTTAATACTTAGGCCTATGGGTCAGCGCAACCTACCCCATAAAAAATCACAGGCCAGGATGGGATTAGGTCGGGTAGAACCAGCTCGTGTAAGCCCATAATGTGCCAGCCCATGCAGGTTCACGATATGCATGCCCATCTAGGCCCACCTCTTGAAAAGTATATATTTACACAAAATACATAGTAAAAATTACATAATCTGACTCTTTTTTACAGAGTAAATTATTATTTGTCTTTGTTGTATAAATTTCACTTAGATATCCATTTTTTAAAATTAAATATATTGAGAATCCTAAAATACTCTCTAAATAGATATTATCATGTATTTAATTTTTATAACAAAATTTCTTATTTTTCAAATAGTTAAATTGCTAAAGGAAAAATATGCACGTAATTTTTTATTTTCCTTATTACATTAATATATTGTTTGACCATCCAATTTTCAAAATTTCAAATTTGAAATCTGTTTATATCATCAAAGGACTATCATTAATTTACAACACAAAAAGCAGAAAGCCAATAAAAGAATATCATAATTTAATGAGATATAATTATATTAATAAAACCATTAAAGCACGTTAATAAATTTTTTACAACACAAGAAGCAAAAACTCAATAAAGGAATATCATTAAGTTAATGAGATATAATTACATTAATAAAACCATTAAAGTCAATAATTTCATTAAATTAAAAATCATTGAAAGAGGGCATATTATTAATTTAATTATATTTTGGATACCAATCTGTAGGTAAAAAATTCATCTTTTAGCCAAGGAAATTTTAAAATTATTATTTTGAATACCAATTTGAATTTATGCAACAAACAACCTAATTCTAAGGGTTTTTTTTTAATATAATGATATCATAATCCATTTAAAATGTTAAATATGTATATTATCATTATTCTTAAAAGAATAAATTAAAAATAGCAATATTATTATTAAGAAAGAATAAATTAAAACTAACAATATCATTATTAAGGTCATTAATATCTTTATACATATACATTACGATATATAAAGAATATTCATAAATTGGAAACATATTTTAACTCTACAAATATACATTGTTTAAATATTAGGACATTTTAGAGACTTCCAATGATAGTAATAAATTGTAATTATGAACAATATTTGCTTATTTATTTATTTTTTATTTTTATTTGTATTTTTGTAATCTTGAAAACATTTTATGTTTAATTATCCTTATTGTGCTCTTTTTTCCTGACCAAGATTTTGTCCAGTTATGTTTTCCTTTGGAAGGGTTTTTTATGAAGTAGTCATGCGTAAACTATTTCTTTTCATGCTTTTTTTTTTTAACTATTTAGATCTTTATATTATTAATATATTTAACAATTCAAAAAAGTAAAAAATTAAGGAGGTAAAAAAAAATATTGAAAAACTTCAAGGCACACCCAACTCAACCTACAAAAAATGGTTCATAGTGTGGGCGTGGTTAAGGGGTTATCTACATGTTCTTGCCCGGCTTGACCCACAAAGGTAGCAGGCAGGGTCGGTCAGGCCTGGGAAAGGGCTTAGGAACAATGGGCTAGTCTAAGCTAGGCCAGCTTGCATCTCTAATTTAATCTTGTCAACTCATGTATTCAAAATCGGTTGTAATTTTTTTTTTTTAGTATTTTATGCACTCTATGTGCCCTTCTCTTCTAAAATTGTCCCTCCCAAGATCGAATCCTGACCTCACCCCACCCCTCCCAACCACTAGGCTAGCCCTAATGGTGTAAAATCTGTTGTAATTTAAACTGTCATTAATCAATATAAAAATGAAATGAGAGCTACCAATAGCAAGAAAATTGTTTATAATGTGTGAAATGTAAATTTATGATTCTATGAGCTTACTTGTAGTACAAACCATGCTGAGTAGGTGATGCAGCTCGCGATCAATAAGAATGTGCCACGTGCCCAATGAGCATCAGGTGCCTTGACTGTGATTTGAGAGTCAATCAAGCGGTGATGACCAATATAGAATTTCTTTCCCTTGTAAAGGCTACTCGTTAAAGCTCCACCAACACATGATAATGTCCCAAAAGTCTTCATTTTACCAGCCCTGGTATGAAGTTTTAAGTTCTCTATTCTACAAACATATTCAATGACAAACAAATATCACTATTTTATTCTTTAATGAATGAGTTACTTTCTCAATTGCAAATATCTGGAAAATTTTACTAAAATATAAACTTAATGAATGTTTTGATTACCTAGTATTGATGGAGAAGACAAAAGTGATAATGGGAACTAAGCTGAGGAAGTTTGTGGCATATGTAGCTGTGGTGTCACGAACACCATAACAGAACAATCCTATAGCGCATGTTATCCTGCATATGCACACAACAAGTAAAATTCAACTAATCAAGCGAAATGAAAAACTGACAAAATGGATAAAAATAAGTTGGCAAATTTAGTGAAGTAATTTTTAGAAGAAAAGCTGAAGATGTAATTCCTAAGCTAGTGGACCACAAAATATAAGGAAGCTACTATTCTAAATGTCTTTGATATAGTTGAGATTTTTGTTATCATTTTTAATAGTTTAAACTCACCAACTAAACGGACTATTTAAGGCACAGTTATAATACGGAGTGAAAGACATCTTAGTCACTATTGCTAGTTTAATGAATTGAATCCTGCCACTTATTCAATTTTAAAATTTTTAAGATAAAAAGGAAAAAATGATTTTGAAAGGAAAAATATTTAAGGCCCCATTTGTGACTAATAAAAGGCGAGACTTATTTGTGGGTCTTATACAATACGATCTACATTTTATAAGTATGTGGTATTCAATACCACCTATTTGTGGGTCTTATACAATACGATCTACGTTTTATAAGTATGTGGTATTCAATACCACCGGTAGTGCATGCATTCTAATATAAAAAGCTCTTCCCATGAGATTGGCTGAGACAATCAATTCCACCTAATCACCAGAGGTATGATGGGTATCTCATATATACCTCCTCTTTGTCCCATATATATTATTGTTGCCTTCTTGCTATATATTAGTATTATTTATTTATTTATTTGCATTTATGAAGTATGTCAAACTTTATGTAAGTGTGTTTATGTTAGTAGAATAGTACCAGATAATAAAATCTGTCTGCATTTATTGCTTGCTTCATAAGAATTACTGGTTTTATGATCAGGGAAATAGAGGATCTGATATAACACTTGAAAAAAGAAGATTAAAGAGTGGAGTCTTTGAAAAGATAAAACGCCCCACACATAAACATATATATCTGAGATTTCATTAAAAGAATGTTCAATATATTTTTTTTTTTTGGGTTTTTGAAATTGTCACTACCGAATCATGCACCAAAGAAATGATAACAAAACAACACAAAAAGGTTAAAAAAAAAAAATTAAAGGCAAACACAGCTTACCCGGAGGAACTGACAAAAAGCCAGAACCAAACCAGCCAACAAAACTTCTTTTTATGACCTCTGCAAGAACCATATTACCAAACATAGAAGGTCAAAAAAATGACTTATATGGAAAAGAAAAGAACATAGATGTGATCACCTTTCCAAGTAAAAAGCAAGAGGGGCAACACAAAGCGCAGCAACGACATGTCGGTAAGCCAGAAAAGAGAAAACGAAGATCCCTTCAAGGAGTACAACTCTTGCCAGAACCTGCATTCCGCTTCCCAAGACTTGAACTAGTAACATTGCCAACGCTATTTGTGACCACTTGAACCATTTCTTTGCCAAACCCATCTTCACTTTTGTTAATGTAAGTTATATATCTATATATCTATATATATATATATATAGAGAGAGAGAGAGAGAGAGAGAGAGAGAGAGAGATTGTGCTATGTGCATTCTGATTGCCAAGAAGGAGAAGAAGAAAATAAGGAGAGAAGAAACAAGTGTTCAGGTTGGCTTTGGAATTTAGCGCAACGGCCGCAGAGATATGGCTACAAATGCCGTACAATGGTTTGGTGTTGGATCATCACTCTCAAAAACCAAATTGTAGTCTTATTAGGGTCTTACTTTCAAAACGCTTCTTTTTTCTTCACACATATCTCCCTGATTCTGATGTCTCTTAACGCGTGTCAATACTCTTTTTTCTTTTTTCTCTTCTTTTTTTTTTTTTTCCCTTTTTTAAGGTTATACGAAAATAGGTTATATAATCACCAACTATTGGGAGCCCAACAGATAAGAGTGGAGTTGAGTTAAAAGAAAACTATCAAGTTTGAATTTTGAAAAGAGCTAGTATTGTAATAAAAAAAAAAAAAGTAAAACAATCTCGATTAGGGAGAGACAACTTTCTGAGTTGTTATTTGAGAATTTGAGAATTTGAGAATTGGGTTTTCTTTGAAAAAAAAAAAAAGTTTATTGAGAGCCTTGGAACATTTATCGGTGATTTTTATATGTGAAGTTCTATAATTACTTGGCAAAGAAAGTAGTGGAATCAACTTTTTTTTTTTTTCTAATCAAGTCGTAGAATTTTTTCAGAGCTATTATTCTTCTCCATATGTTTAGGCTAAATACGGGAGAGCTTGACACGCGAGATGGAACGTGTCGAGTGAATCTTCACTATCTAACACGAACTTGCATTCGCTTGAATTTCCTTTTTAGGACAAAAAGAAATCCAGATAATTAAAAAAAAAAAACAGAGAGAATAGAAAAGAAAAATTCATCTCAAGCATTTTTACATGGAAGATGGTACATAGTTCCAATCTTAATGAGGAAATTAAAGACCAGGGTACTCAATTCAGAACTCTACTGGCAAAGGAATTGCTTTCTTTAATCCAAAAAAAGAAAATTCCAAAAAAAAAAAAAACATTAGTGCTTTCACACATAGTTCCTAATTAATATCCACGGGTGAAGCTTATTATATTTAGACAAATGGTGAGAGTTAAACAAGATTTAAAAAGGTTAATCTACTTAGGCGATTACTAAACCGTAAAGAAATTTAATAGAAAAGATAATGGATTAGAAATGAAAATAAAATAATGGAAATGGGGATCATTCATTTCTTTTTTAGTGTTTAATTATCTATTTAATAAGTGTAATGGAAAACAATTACACCCTATTTCTAGTATTTACTTACTTAAAAATAGAGATCTTAAAAATAAGGACCTTATTTAATATAATTACTAAAATATCTTTTATAAGTAAATGTAAACAGAGAATTGGTCCTTATTTTTTTCCCTTTGATGCAGAGTAAACAATTTATCACCGACAAAATTTATTAGGGCGTTTGAAACAATGGTTCAAATTATTAGTTTGAACTGTGAACAGTATAAATGTCTTATATACTACAATAAAAAACTACACTATAAAAATTTCATATTCTATAATTTTTAAACTCAAATTGATAGTTTAAACTATTAATTTCCAAACATCCTATATATGTCACCTACACATTTGATACGACAAACCGTTTTAGTAAAGGTTAATGTCATGCAGTTAGTCGGTAAATTAGTGCTCTTAATATCTATACTAAAAAGTTTGTCGTTTCAAACGGAAAAAAAGGGAGAAAAATAATTCAAGTTGATCGAAATAAGTAAAATATGAATTTAATTGGTTTGGTTTGGTTTAATTTGGTTCACGTATATTCTACAATTTATAAGGCCTTTAGATCATCTTTTTGAACTAAAAAAATTATAACAATTTAAATTTTGCAAGAAAAAAAATACTATAACATAAACTAATGAAACTAAACATCATTTTATTATTTAGTTGAAAATACAGTAATATGTAACAGTTTTATCTTATAATAACTAAAAGTTTTAATTCTAACTCACATTATCAAACACCACACGTTAATCGTCTTTTTTTTTAACCACCTTTTACCGACAGCACAAACGACGTCTCGTTTATATGCCCATACAATCGAATCAGAACGTCGTTTATGTACTGTGTAATTTTATTGTCGTACTACACACAAAGAAAGCAACATGCACCTCAACTCGAGCGTCATCTTTCTTGAGGGGCAAGCGGATGCAGTCGTCCCTGAAAGAAACGTTTCAAAATTGTTTTGCTGTTTTGATAATAAACCGATGACAAGTAGTTTATCAATTGTTAAAAAAAAAAAAAAAGTTGTTAACACTAATAATTCTTTAATTTTATCGAGCTTTAAAATCATCATTTTTTTTGAATTTTTAAAACTTTTTATTTTGTTCTTGAATTTTAAAAGTCACTATTTTGCCCATGAACTTTAAAAACTCATCACTTTAACTCTTAAATTTTTGATTTTTTATTCAAATAAACGAAATTAAGCCCATATGATTTGTATATGGGTCATTTGTAAAGACAAAAATAATATTTTATCACTCTTAAATTTTGTTTCATATTTACAGTCTCACTTAATGTTTTTTTCTTTTGAACTCTCATTTCGAAAGGGTTCGTTTATACATTTTTTCTCTTTTTTTTTTTTTTGCGTAACTTATATAATAAGTCAATATTGTTTGTTGATATTTGAATTTGAATACTACATAAAATGAGTTACGTATTCAAGATAAGGAGATATGGACGAACAATATTGAGAACAAACGTGCATACATATCCTTCTTAAATGAGAGCAAATAAAAAACGTTAAATGAGAGTGTGAACATAAAACAAAACTTAAAAAGTGAAAAAATTTCATTTTTGCCCTTATAGGTGATCCATGTGCTAATTACATATATTTAATTTTGTTTATTTGAACAGAAAATTAAAAAATAGGATACAAAATAAGAAGTTTGAAACAGTAGTAAAATGGTGATTTTTTAAATGCAAGGAGGAAAGTAAGGAGTTTTTTGTTTATGAAATAAAATAATAATTTTAAAAATTTTAAAAATAAAGTGAAAGAGACTTTAAAATTTAAGGGTTGTTAGTATTAATAATCTAAAAAAAAATGTTCTTACTCTTTCACTTTAGCTACGACTGATAAGTTAGTTTTAGGCTAATTAATTAGATGATTCTCACTTAATATTTTTATTAGTTTTGAGCGATTTATAAGAATTTAATAGTGTTTTATGTTCTTTTATAGGGTTTGAAGGAAAACCTAGACGCCAACTATTGGGCGCCTAGGCGTTGCTACAGATGAAGTTTCACACAAAAAACCCAAGAGCATAGCGCCTAGGAGTCACAATTTGGGCGCCTAGGCGCCATTTGGGAGGCCAGTATAGCGCCTAGGCGCTACTTCGAAGCCTAGGCGCCGTATTCATGGCGCCTAGGCGCCAGTTCAGAAAAGCTTCCACGGGCAAATATAGCGCCTAGGCGCTACAATCATGGCGCCTAGGCGCCGTATTGAAGCCAGGCGCCAGAAAATCGAGCCTAGGCGCCACTGCGATCTCAATTCAAATTTCAGTGTAATTTCGTTCCAAAATTGCCCTTTTAAACCCTAGCTTATAAATAGAACATTATGAAGGGTTGGAGCACGAATTCTGACAGAGAGAAACGGCAGAAAAGAGGAGAGAAGACACACACTACTTTAGAGAAGAAGATCGGTGCAACCCGGAGACGGAATCATCTTCCCATCCAAACATATAGTTCTTTCCTTCTACTCCTCATGTTTAAGAGATTGTTTAGGATGATTTTTAGTTTCATTATGAACTAACTTTCTCTGTTCTAGGGCTACGATGTAGCCGGATTATGAATGTTCACTTTTATTTAATTTAATTCAATTCGATGTTTATTCATTATCTATGTTGAGTGTTTAATCTAATCTTAATGCTTGTAAAAGTTTGCACACCTTTTGCACGATTTGTGATTTAATTTGAGGCTAAGAAGCAATAATTAAATTAGACCATGATTGAATGCCATGAGATCATCATAGGATAGAGATATCTATGAGACTTGTGTAACACTATGAATTTCTTGATCGTAATGAATCTTGGTAAGTTTAGAATTTTCACAGAGATGTAGGAAATTTGCTAACTGAGATAAATTATTAATGCTTGAGAAAGATTAATGACTACCTAAGAGAAATTCGTTATCGGCATAGGAATAAATGTCAATTGATTAAATTAGATAAAAGTAGATATGATTAATCCGGTGAGTCGGAAACCCTAGAAGTCTTAATATATTGAATTCTCGTCTGTCAAAGTTGCAATTTCTTAATTTTCATTCATTTAGTTGTCTTACGTTTACCATTTCATCATTCCATTGTTTCGCATATTTCAGTTGTTCAAATAGAATTAGAGTTAAAGTAATTTGGTACTTAGTGACAGTTAGTCCTCGAGGGAACGATCTTTACTCTCACTTTATTACTTGTTAACGATACGTGCACTTGCGTTAGAAAATCCACAACAAGTTTTTGGATACCCCCAAATTTAAGATTTTGCTAGTCCTCGAGCAAAAGACAAAAAAAAAAAAAAAAAACAAAGAACAAGACAAAAGGACGGGACTGACACTAACGCACGACATAGTTCGAGCATCAATTTAATTTTTCATCATACTTGGCCTCAAAGATTGCATAAAGTTTATGACTCAAAGGAAACTCTAACCATTGTGATCATGTAAAAAAAAATCAATTTAAATCTTAGGTTTACCATACTCATAATTCCTTGAGTGTGTATGTGTGATGCCTGTAGTAGTTATGTACCTACACTCGGATTAGTTTATGTCAACAAGCTTATTTTGAAAGATCTCTAGATTAGTGAAATGTATGAACTCCATAGGCTTATTTTTCAAACCCACTCTCCACTAATGTAGACTATCGCAACATCAAAGATCATTAGGACTTTATTCAGCTTGTAATGTGTGGCTAAGGTAAAAAGGTGAGATAAAGGATATAATGTGGCTCAAAATTCACCCATAAACACACAATTTGTCTTAGGACCTCATAAGAACATCATTTCTTCTTTTTAAGTACACCCCCAAACTTATGTTGCACTCCCTTTGACATTCACATTTATTTGATGTTTCTTTTTCTTTTTTTAAATTTTTTTCTTTTTTTTTCTTTTTTTGTGTTTTTTTTTTTGACAATGAATAAACATGAATACATAATCCCTTGATAACAATACTCAAAACTCCACCCATGATTGAATGATGGGCAAACATATTTCCTTGATAAGTTCTTCAAAACTCCACCGATCCTCCCATAATGCCTACTACCTTCAAATAATTTCTTGGACAAACTAATCATGCTTATGAGTGAGGGACTAAGTAGGATAAAATTATTCAAAGGCTAGGTTGATTATGCGGGTAACAAAGAAAATGGTTAATAAGGCTCAATGAGGTAACTAGTGATTAAATGATGTCAATGGTAGGCTTGAAAGGCTCAAACGGTCCAAAAATAGCCTAAATCGTGTCCTTAATGATGTGTAGCCTAGGATTTCACCTCTAGTGGTTATCAAATAGGTTCTAGCATTCATTTGAGATCAAAAATATCACTTAATCAATATAAAAGTCCTCTAAGTGTAGAATATTTAGGTGATCAAGGCGTGAGTGCTCAAAGTGCTCAAAGAATTACAGCATGGCAAAAAAAATCACAAGAAAAACGAGGATAGACCAACAATAATTATTATCCCCTAAAAGCCATATTCAATTTCAACCATCGTCTTATCATTGGCCTCCTATGATTCAAGTTAAACAGTGCTCAAACGACACAACTTTACTATCCTAATTACTATCAAATGCAAAGGAAAAAAAAAAAAAAACCTAAACTAAAAGCTAATTAAACCATAATGACTAATTGACACGAAAAAAAAAATAAAGCAACACACCACCCCCAAACTTGAACAATATATTGTCCTCAATGTAAAAAGAAAAAAAAAATAAGAAACGAAAGAACACTCCCTAAACTGAAGGTTGCGGCAGCCTATTCCTCCTCATCCTCATTCTCTTCATTATCTTCATTGAAAGCAGAGACTGTGAAAAAATTGTCCAAGTTCATGTTCAGATGCATGGCCATGTGGTTCATCATCTGTGCCAGGTTGCCGATATGGATTCAGTTTTTGATTTTTTTTTTTAGCAAGTTGAGCACCTTGATGTCCCCCAAAAACCTGGAATCACCACAAACAAGACTTACATCATGATTAAGTAGCAAAAAAAGACTAAAACTAAAAGAAACAACTAATAAACTAAATAATATTATGAAAACTAAAATTGAAAAAGATAGAGAGCTTGGGTTGCCTCCCAAGAAGCGCTTGTTTTATAGTCATCAGCCTGACTCTCAAAGAAGATCTTGTCAAAGAGCGGCTTTCGCCCATAGTTAGTGTCAAACGGCACCACATATGGGTCTTGGTTATAGATGCCCTCAAGCTTGGCAAGATTTATAAGTGATTCGCACGTTGCACCAACAACAAATGTCTTTAAATGATGTGCTTTTGATGGGAACTTCATTAATGGCTCGAGCTTGAACATGGTGAGATGTGATGGTGGTGATGAACATGGCCAACAAGAATCGGTTAGTGTCTTATATGTTGGAACCATTGATGAGCTCAAATCAATAGTCTTATGTGCTTCTATATCTTCCAACGACCCTCGCGGCTTCTCCTCATGTAGGAATTCCTCTAATGACCCTTCTATTTGCTCTTCCTTTTCCTTTTGGCTATCCATTAGCATGCTTGTGATTTGGTCTTGATAAAATTCAAAGTTTTGGATAGACTCCTCTTGATTTAGCAAGTGTACATCGTTGTTGATTGAGCAAGATCCCAACTAAGCAAATGGTTGAGCTAACACAACTTCAAAGGGTTCTTGTTCTTCATCTTGAGGTTCTATTTCCTCTAAAGGATTAAATTCTTGAGGTTTCACACAATCGTCATCAAACAAAACCACATCCTTTATCATTTCATGGTCACTACAAGGATTTAATGTTGCAACTTCCTCCTCTAGATGACTATCTAAAATTGTGCTCTTTAAACGGATTTGTTCATCAAGATATCGCCTAGAGTTGGAGACTTCATGACTTCCCTCAAGTGTGGCTTTTAGACTATCTAAAGCAACTTCCAAAGGTGTCTTCTCTTCTTGATATTGTCTACAGGATTGTTCCATCATGTTGGGGTGGATATTCCATGAAAGATTTTGGTGCCTCTCCCAATAGAAATTATGCATTGAAGAATTCAAATGCCAATGATGATTAAAGGCTGCCGTATCCTCCAATAAGTAGTAAGCTTCATCAATAGTTCTTGAAAAGAAAGAATGACCGTCAGAAACTACGCCTTTTTCCACCCAATCTCTAGCTTCAAAATGCAATCCTTCAATAAAAATTTGGAGAAGTGCCCACTTTGACAAGTTGTGATGTGGATACCACTCAAGCATATCTTTTAATCGCTCCCAAGCCGTATAAAATGGTTCCATGTGTTGTTGGGCAAAACTTGCAAGGATATTCTGATGAAACATCATGAAGTTCCCTGTGAAACAAATAACTTAAAAGAAAAAAAAATTAGAACAAATAAAAACAAAATGAAACAAATAAAAAAAATGTTCAAAGTAATCCTAGAGCTAATTGGTATCGATATTAACAAAATTAAACAACAATCCCCGGCAACGGCGCCAAAAACTTGTTGTGGATTTTCTAACGCAAGTGCACGTATTGTTAACAAGTAATAAAGAGTACGTAAAGTATCGTTCCCACGAGGATTGCGTTAATCTAGCTAAGTACCGAAATTAGTTAACCCTACAATTATTTGAACAATCAAATATAAAATAGAAAAATAACAAAACAAAAAAATATAAATGAAAATCTAAATAATAAAAGACTAGAGCATCCGATTTCACCTAAATTAATCATATTCAAATTATCTAATTTAATCAATTGATGTTTACTCCTATGCCGATAACAAATTTCTCTTAGGTAGTCATTAATCTTTCTCAAGCATTAATAACGACAAAGCTTACAACACATACACATACATATGTCATATAAGGATATATCAGTTGGCATGTTTCATTAAATAATAGTGTTGCATGACTTCCCAAAGTTATATTATATTAAAATAAGAAGTGAAGAAGAAAATTACAAAAATCCCCCTCAATTATAGCCTGTATAATATTATGTCTCTCAAATTTTAAAACGTAACATATATTTCCTCCAAATTATGAATTATTTACAAAAAAAAAAACACTCCTTTTGTTAGAACTTTAATAAAACTCGATACATTATTAAGATTTGGTGCATAATATAGGAGTATTTTGTTAATTCTAATAATTTAAAAATTTTAATTGTTAAAAATATAAACAAAAAACCTTAATTATTTAAAAAATGAATAATCTCTCTTTTGCTTTTATGTGAACGTACTAGAATAAGCTAACAATCTAATGGTTCAATAAGCTGTATAACAATCTCATCATTTGTGTAATGTTGTATTATTTATGCTTAAAATTATAATTCAATGAGCTTTCTTATTAACACTTCATAAATTAAGGGGAATTAATATTATATTTTAAAGTTTGTGGGAGAACAAATATTACGTTTTGAAATTCAAATAGTATAGTATTATAAGGACCATATTAAGGAGGAATATTTGTAATTAATCTAAGAAGAGATAGAAGATGGAAAACATATATATATTTATCATAATAAGAAAGTGACACGTATTGGTAGGCTGTTAATTAAATACATGGTTTTGGTTTGTTTACTTGGTAACAATTGTATATGCATTTTTTTAAAAAGATTAATAGGGTGTTTGACAAACTAATTTAACTGAAAAAATAAGTTTAAAAACTGTAATACTTGAGAACTTTTTATTGGTATAACTATTTATTTTATATTGTAGCATGTGAGACTTTAACTGTTATTGATTCAAAATCAATTTGTCAAATAGAGGATAATTTTTTGTAGTTACATTTGAATTAAAACAAAATTAGATGCAAAATTTTCAAGCTCAGTTCACCATTCAAAGTCTATTGATCTTTGCAGCTGGTGAGATTTCATAAATCCTCTATTGTTGTTAGTTTTAACCAAAATTTTTGGTTGCTACAGTATAAGGTTTCACATACTATAATATATAAAAAATATATATATATATATAATGTAAGATTCTTATATATACTACAATATTTTTAATCAATTGGTTCAAACCAAATGGTTCTAACCTATTAATTTGATGTTAAGAATCCTCGTAAACTCTTAGAAAATGCTTCATTTAAAGTAATTAGCTAAGACCGAAAACATAAAAACAGTAAGCTATGAAAACATCAAAGAGTAAAACCAACTTAGTAAGTCCAAAAGCGTCAAACACATCGAAGTACTGATTTCCTATCTTGTAAAAGCGTAAAAGTCAACGTTAACGGACGAGGTAAAAAGCAATACTAGTACCATAAGTAGGGTTGTTAAAAATACCAAAAAACTAAAACCGATCGAAATCGACTGCCAAACTGATTAAAAAATTGATTCCAAACCCATAAGATTTCAAGTCATTGAAGAGATCTTTTGCCTTTTTTCACTTGATTAGTGTGCCTACTTCTTCTTCATATGGGTCTGCCTTGTTTGGGGAGTCTCCAAGATCAATCCAAACTCATTACCTCTCATGAAAACTTCTCTTTGCTTATGTTAAACACATTTTCACCCTCATACTCAATCACTGCCTTCGTCTCCATAAATCTTTCACAACCTTCTTTAAATTGATGATCTTGATCATGATCACGATCACGTTCATGAAGCCGATAGTACTTATAATCAAAGTTCGGCAGATTAAGATGAATTATAGATTAAAGAGCGTAGCTAGTACGTTTTAAAGTTTGAGGTATTTTGACAAAAAAAACATAATTGAGAGGATTTATGAATTTGATCCAAAAAAATAATAGGGGATGTTTTCGAGACATTGAATTTAGTCACTAACAAGTACAAATATTAATGACCAAGTCAATATTGTCACTTTAAGTATGTCAGTTTAAGTAATTTAACGTCAAGTCTCATTATTGATGGTTACAGAAAATTAACCATATGTTATATAGCAGATGAATAAAACAATACAATTTTGGACAAATATAAAAGACGATGACAATATGTAAGATCTTTTGAAAGACATTAAAGCAGATATTGCACTAAAGATCAATAATTAGTCCACAAGTCTATCTTATTACAATTTTAATTTTTTAAAGTTGGTAAGTATATCGTTTGAATGTACAAAGTCTGTATTTCCTTTAAAATTCTAAATTCACAAATTCCAACATAAAATGCAAAAAAAAAAAAAAATCATATTCTCAATGCTAATATCGAGAATTTTTATTCAAGCACCATAAAAAGTTCTCAAACTAATGCTTTGACATGCAACAAGCAAGTACGGGGAGAGAATTATTTTCGGCCATGAAAACTTTGGTGAGATGTATAATGTTGCATTGAATTCTAACCCATTTTCTAATCGATCTCACAACTTAATCACAAGGCTCAAGTATATCTCTAACTATAAATATAACTTTTATAAAGGTCCCTTTTGGACGTACATTTCCATTTTGTATATAACGAAGCCCCTCCACCAACCAACTAGTCAACACATTGTAATATAATTGGCCTGCCATGCTGAGAGGCTTGTAAGTGGAGATTTATATAATGTCTCTTTATCTTTCTCCGACCATATATATATATATAATGGCCTAATGGGCAATACCTTTTAACGACCCTATTCAGGCAGATTGGCAGGTGGGGTTATGAAATGGAGATGGAAGAACAACTCCACGGAGTACCGGTGGAGAAAAAAATTGACAGATTTGTATCACAAACTATAATCCATTTGTCACTAAAACCATGCAACTGCCTTTTCTTATTCACGAGACTTGCAAAAAAAAAAAAAAAAGAAATTATAACAATGAAATTATCCTTTGGAAAATTCATCACAAGGGATAGGATCACATGGAACCAAACTATTAATGTAGCTTTTCCCAACCGTTGATTTTAACTGCCCATCCTTAACTGCCATTTGATTGTACACTACCAGTAGTTGTACCTAATGATTGTTGTTGCGGATGACATAACAAGTGCAACAAATTAAGCATTTTTTTTCTTAACTAACAACATCCAAATCGTTGGTAATTGCTTGATCAGAATTTGTATGAACTTTTTCAATTAGTTATGTACCTAATGTGAAGGGGAATAGAAAGTATTGAAATCCTAGAGATGATTTTTGAGCCTGAATGAATCTAATATGTTAATGTTTCTTTGGAGAACTTGCACCAAAACCCCACACATAAACAAGGCCTTAACTATATGACTCTGAAATATTTTTATATTTTCGTTAAAGCGGCTCATGGTTTTTTTTTTTTTTTTTTTTTGTGAAGTATCTCAGCTTTACCCTTTGTAATAAAGTCCAATATTGTAATTAACGTTAGACCATCATAGTTTTTTTTTCCCCTCCGGAAAATTGATAGGTTGTTGTACACATAGTTTCGAATTGAATTCTGATCGCGTTATGTTGATGTGACATATTTTCAACCGTATGAATTCTGCATGACTTCTATCTTCAACTTAATTAACTCTAGTTTAGAAATCAGCATATATTGCCGTCATCATTACGGCAGATTCCTTGGAAAATACTCCACACTTGATGGGTTTAGAAATTTTTTAGTTATAATAAGTTGTTCTGTACTTTTCACAATAATGTAGCATGTGGAAGGCAATTTTTGGTGGCAGTTTGAGTCATGAATTTGTGATAGTTGTTTTCATTCATTAATGAAAAACTACGTGGCATGCACTTAGACCACAATTAAAAAAATAAAAATTATAATTATTAAAAGTACATATCTTGGCCGACTCCAATCATAATGTATATATATTTATCAATTAACGCATTATATAAGATGTGAAGTACATTCTTTTCAACCAATATTCATATTTCTTTTTTCCTCATATCTTATATTCGGTGTTGCTTTTTTGCTTTCTAGTAATATTTTGAACATTATTGGATTGGCTGATCCCAAGATGATCACATTGATGATCAAACTCACAGCTTCTCATGGGAGTTTTTTGTTTGCCCTTATAAAACTAATCCTCATACCAATATTCTCTCATTTCTTTGAACGTTTATTCAGCATAACATCCTCTTATCTTCTTCTCTGTCTGATTAGCATACCTGATAACCATGAAGATTCTCCACCTCATGATCATGATGATCATGATCAGATAAATCTTCAATTTTCGGCTTCGTTGGCGCCCATCTCGGCTCACTTTTTCGCCGAATCGGTTAAGAAGCAGCTTCCAGTGATGCCATACAAAAACTTGTTGGAAAAAAATAGACCAGGAGAAGTTCATAACCATGATGGTGATCAAGATGAAGATGATCACAAGGGTAGTGTTTGCATTGTATGCTTGAACCTGATGGAGGACAGCCATGAGGTGAGAGTGCCACTCAATTGTTGCCACGTGTTTCATAGAGAGTGCTTGGATGTTTGGATTGATCAGGGCCAAGGGACTTGTCCTTTGTGCAGATCTAACTTGTTGCCCACACGAAATCATCATCATGATAATGATCATGATCATCAAGCTGATCAATGGAGGAGGGAGATTAGTATGATTTACCTTTTTGGTGAAGATTTCGTTTTTGGGGACGACTAGGCCCTATTGAAGATAGCGTCGGTTATTAATTCTACCGACGCCCAACTTTCTCTCTTTAGCATTAATATATATTATTGAAGATGTATTGACAAAGTTCACCTTCTTTTAAGTCTTCTGATGTATTTTATTGTCAAAAAGGGGAGAAGCTTGTAGGAAACCGACAGATTGGGTGTACTACTTTCATCCACTTTTATGTAATCATCTTTTATCCTTTGATTATTTTCTAATGTATTTTATCTTGAATGTTTTGTCATGTTTGTCACAGGTGTTTTTCAAATCTCAGGAATATACTCGATCTTAGTTTTTTAATATGTTGTCCGTTTTGCAATGATGTGTTTTAATAAGAAATCTTGAAGATATCCTAGTTTCAATAACTGTAAATATTTCATATCTTATGCCCATATACATATATAGATATAATTCATGACCGAGAGAAACATTTTGAGTATACATTCAACTATCTTTCTTTTATATTTATTTATTTATTAATTATAGGATTATTAATACTAATGACCCTCAAACATTAGAATCTCTCTCATTTTATTCCCTAAACTTCAAAAATAACCACTTTACCTCTTGAATTTTTAAAACTCCTCACTTTGCCCCTTAAATCTTAAAAATTACCATTTTGTCCTTGAACTGTCAGAGCTCCTCACTTTATCTCCTAAATTTCTAATTTTCTATTCAAATAAACAAAATTAAGCCCATGTAACTTCCACATGGATCATCTATAATGACAAAAATGAGACAGGTTTTATTTCTTGTTTACACTCTCATTTAATATTTTTTTTATTTACGCTCAATTAAAAAAGGTCTGTATGCACATTTCTTTTTGATATGTTCGCCAATATCTCCTTATTTGTGATATGTAACTCATCTCTTTTAATATTTAAATTCAAATATCGTCAAACAATATCGACTTATTAAATGAGTTACATTAAAAATGAGAAGAAATGTGAGGGTTTAGATGAAAAAAAAGAAATGCCTCAAGTGAGAGTGTAAATGTGAAACAAAACATTAGTCATGAAATCTGATTTTTGCCCTTACACGTGATTCATATACGAATTATGTAGTCTTAATACCGTCTATTTGAATCGAAAATAAAAAATTTTAGGAGTTAAAGTGAAGATATTTGAAAGATTAGGGGCAAAATGGTGATTTTTAAGATTCAGGGGCAAAGTGAGGTTTTAAAGTTTATGAGATAAAGTGGTAAATTTCAAAATTCAGTGGGCAAAATGAAAGAGACCTTAAAGTTTAGAGGCTATTAATATTAATAATCCTTAATGTTATGAATATATTAGTTTGTTAGTGTAGATGTTCATATTCTTAACATCCTCATAAATTGCATTATCTCCACTTTAATGACCATTAGTGTTGTCATTTTATAACCTTCATAACCTTCCAATTGTCATTCTATTAGTATTATTTTGTTGTTATAACTCTTGATTTTTGGTTTCTCTTACTTGATGATCTTTGGCCTATATATGGCCATTGAGAGCTTGTATTTGTGCACAATATGAGATGATAAATAATAAGATTGTTTCTCTCTATTTCTCTTATGTGTCTCTATATTATGCTTTGCAATTTAGTTATTTGTATTTGTTTTATAATACATTATCAGCATGAGTCGCTAACCATTTTTAGTGTTCTATTAAAATTTGAAGATCATCTTGCATGTTAGTACCTTGTCCTCGACGTGTATTAAGTATTCTTTATGATATCCCAACTATATCTTGAGGATGAGCAAGTTATACATACTTCATATGATTATTATGTTTATTATCTAATACAACTCTATATTCCATTATTTGAAGATCAACATACTTAATTGGATCTTACAATTTTGTGTTTGAATGTGTGTTGCAAATAAAAGGTACTGAATATTGGTTATTATTATTCTCTAGATCGTATGTTGTAATTATATATATTTATACTTGCAAATATTGTTATGGATGATATTTGTAGAGATTTTGACACATGCTTTCGTATTATATCTACACAATTATTGTTTGGCTATGCTCTTTATGCATTCACTTTGAGTAGTGAGCAATATATATCTTTTTCTTACGTTTGACAGCTTATCTTGTATTGCTTCATTTTATGAAAATCTTTTCTTATTGCATTATTATTTTTGCATTTTGGCAAACCATATTAGTTTATAAAATTTTTTTATCATTATTTATTTTGATTCGATGACCATGAAAATACTATCATCATTTTCTTTTGTTTGTTTATTTTAAAGTCAAGAAATTGATGGTATTCCATAATCATAAATGACAATTCATCTATTATAATTGTATATGTATGTTTTGAATATTATAAATATATAAATAAACAAGCCATGTTATTACTATTAAATTCTTTTTTTAGTAATAGAAACTTTATGCCGTCATCTTAATATCAAATCGTATTGCTTGATTCAAGATATCATTTGTTTTATTAGCATAATATTTGTCTAATTTGTACTCATTTACAATATGTTTTTATGTTTTTATATGTTTATATTATTTGCAAGAAGCTAAAAATACTCTTTAGCTAATCTTTGAAACTTACATTAACATAAATATAAATTGTATTAGCACTTAGTTTTTAAGTCCATAATTAAAGAGCCGTTAATTTTGTCTAATTGGCTCTACATATTCCATGAAATGAATGTATACTATTGCAATTATTGGTGCAATTATGATGAGATAGTAAAAAGGTCATTTATATTAGACATGGTCTTTTAGTATTTACAATATAATGCGAAATGATAATATATTTTGTCTAATTATATTTGCATATCCCAAGTGAATACAAATCTAATGGCTATGGGATATTTAAAATTTCTCAGTGTCCTTGTTATCAAAGAAAGCCATAAAGTACGATTAAAAAGTGCAAAAAATGTACTAATAAGAGAAATTAAAAAGTTTATAATATTACTCCCATGAATAATCAAAATTTAGTCACTTAGCATGTGATATAGAAAGGCTTTGGTATGCACTTATTGTATGTTCATTGATTTGTTATAAGAATATTATTATGATATATGAAAAGGCTATAGTGGTACCTTTATGAAAGACATACCTATAGAACATTCAAAATATAAATATGATCTTATAAAGCCTAAATGGAGAAAAAGCTGGAGAAATAGTTAAGCTATTGATTGTCTCCTCTTTGTTTAATCCAAGTTTATTTAATCAAGTGCAATATATTATTATAATACAAAGCATCCTCTAAGTTTGAAAAAGTCACATATAATCATTGAAAGTGAAAATGTGACAAGAAAGAAAAATTAAGAGACTTGTGAGACAAAATTTATGTAAAGATCACATACATGCAATACATTGAAGTAATAATGGTATTTCATTATTACATAGCCTAGCGAATTAACAAGAAATTTATTATCATATTTAATTTGTTGTGTACACGAATTAAATGTTTGTTATTGATAATATAAATTCCCATAGTATTGTCATTATATTGATAAAAAAAATAAAATCATAGTAGCTATTAAGGATATGAATGTCTCTGCATTATGTTTGGTTTTATGCATAGAAAGACATGCATAAGGGTATAAGTTATTACTTATATGAATATATTGGAAACTTATTTTCACTTTCTCTTCCAAGTTGTAATAAGACAACTATAAAAAATTGTTACGACGAACTAGAATTCGCAAACCAAAAAGACATATTGGGTATGAACATATGTATGTTGAAAATCCCTACAGATCATATCGTTTGGAAAATTATTCCCACCATCAGGGGAGGGAATTTGGAATTGGATATTATTGATCCTCCCACAGATTAATTGATTGAGCATTGCAATGAAGTATTAAATTGTTAATTAATATGATAAAAAAAAGTGTTTGAATAACTTCTCCAACTACTAATTTAATAGCTTAGGTTGAGGTCTCTAGATGACAATTTGTTATCTTACGAGTTTAAGAGATGCTTGAAGTATTGAAGACTTGTCTGGTCTAAAGTGCCACACTTATTAGAACAGAAAGAAACTTATAAATATGTTGATATTATGATAAGACTATATTCTTAAAGAGGATATACTCGGAAAAAGTTATTGACATGACAATTTGATATATTTGTTAAAGATCAAACTTCTTGAAGTTATTAAGCTCCTAAAATAGTTCAAAGAGCATACCTAAAATTTAGAAATAGTAAAGAAAAGAGGGAGGTCTTGACAAGTCATGTCAATATAAAAATAAAGTTAAATTGTAATAAAAATTATTGTTGATGATTACAAAAAGCATAAATTATTGGTATATTGAAAAGAAAGTAAGGATCTTGAAAAATATTTAAAATTTGTCGAAAATGATTGACATGAAAAAATGATCTATAAGTAAAAGAAGCAAAGTCCAGGCAAGTATATACGCTAATACAAAGTATGGTGGACCAATAGTCTAAGATATTTTAAATATTAAAGCCAGTAGGGTGGAAATGAATATTCATATGAAATAGTGCATATGAAAATGTATGAGGTTATAAAATAAATTGTGAATTATAACAATAAGTTTTTGTATAAACTTATTAAAAAATGAGTAGCAGTATTCATAAATCATGGATAAGCAATTATATTTTGATAGCCTGGTAATATATAAAATAAGTTCATGTGCGTATGAAAAATATTGATATTTATAAAAGTCCTAAAGAGGCTTCAAAGGTCTAAAAGATGTAAGTTGAAATTACGCACCTAATTATTAAGATCACAAAGATCTTTATGTAAATGAATACAATCTAGATATGAATAGTATTGTTTATGATATAACAAATAGAAGTACTAGTAAATAAATATCTCTGTTACTTTATAATGAGCTCAAATATATTGGATTTATTGTTATTTGTAAAAATTCTTGAAGAGATCATAAAACAAAATTTAAGAAGACAAATCTCATAAAAAAAAGTTTATTCAGGCCTAAAAATTGAGCTTTGCTTGAAAGAATGCTTATTCATAATTTCTATTACATATAAAAAAATTGTCCTAAAGAATTCTCAAGGATATTGTATATTTTTTTATCATTTATTTGATGATTATATAGTTTTGAGGATATACCAAAATAATTCCAAGTCTTGAATTTGTATATAGTGTTTTGTATATCATCTTAATATTTAATTTAATATATTACAGTATGAAATATTATTTGAATAATGAAGTAGAATAACAAGTATTTGGCTATAAGGAGCAAAATATCTTATACTCACTTAGAGATGAGTTTATATGTAAATAATTGTTGCACCATTGTTCTATCAATTAGAAAATAAATCTAAGTAAATGATCATTTATGTATACCCATAAAAATAGCCAATACTTTTATTAAATTCTTTATGATAAAGGAACTCTTAAAAGAGCAATAGTTAAAATATTAGTAAAAGTGCCAAGAGTAACAAGCTCAGATAATCGATTGTAAATATCTTGAATTTGTTTACAATAATATGCATCGACTCGAACATTTTCTATCAAATCAATTGTTATTATTTGAACCATGATAGCTGTGAAAGGGAGACACAAATGCACACTATACTCTTTTTCCCTTCGTCAAGGTTTTTTCCACTGGGTTTTCTTGACGAGGTTTTTAATGAGGCAGTTCACAACATATAATAAAAATGATATACTGTTTTTCCTTCACTATAATTTTTGTCTCACAAGGTTTTATCAAGTAAGGTTTTAATGAGGCACATTCTAAAGTGTTGAACATCTAACAAAGAGTCTTATAAATTAAATTGACTTATTATTATTGATGTTCACCTTTTAACACCCCCAATATGTTCTCCAATGATTGTTTGATCCCTTGAATAAGGATGTTCTTGATCTATTGAACTAAAAAATTATCATCAGATGATATTGAAGAAATTCTTGGCCCAAATAATACTATTAGTGTGCTAATGTATTTGCTAATGGCATAAGACCTCATAGGACAATCTTTGCTATTGTACTAGCCAAATATAGTTCTCAAAGACATTGAAAAGGCGTTAAACAAGCTTCTTGTTTTCATTGTAAAACATCTGATATGGATATTAGAATTAATTAGATGTTGAATATTTTTCAATCTATATAAAAGCATGATTACACACATGCTACTTGTTTACATATGATGGTACTGCTCTATCATGGTAATTTATAATACAATCTATTATTGTTGTATCTTTGAATCATGCTAAAATGTTGGCAATTTATGAAATAGTTATCCTATGCACTTTATATTGCTGAGATTTTTACTCCAATATATCCCAGTAACATATGACTTTTTATTTAACAAAGGAAGTCTGTCAGCTTTATACTAGAAGAATGTAACATTTATCACCCAAGTTAAAAAGACAAAATAAAAACATGTTTCTCTATAGTTCTTTTTCATGCATAAGCTCCTGAAGGACAGTATTCATCGAATTTGTTGAAGTAAAAACTTGAAAATTTTATATAGAGATACTTACTACAATTACATTTAAGAAATTACTGTACAGGATTAGTATGCGTCAACTCAAAGATCTTTGCATATGATTTTGTTGAAGAAGACATGTTGACATAAAGGGGAGGCTATTGGCTACTGTACTCTTTTTTCCTTTGCATAAGTTTTGTCCCATTAGGTCTTCATAGCAAGATTTTTAACGAGGGAATTCTAAGCCAAATCTTAAGAGAATAATGCCCCTTTTTTTTTTCCCTTCGCTGGCCTGTTTGGCAAAGTTGGTTCTAACCAACTTTTTAGTTAGCAACAGTGTAAAGCTCTCATATGCTATAATAAAAAGAAAAAAGTTGCTATAGTGTAAAACTCTCACATGCTACAGTGTTTATAGTTCTAACCATCATACCAAACACCTTATAGGATTTTTCCCACAGGGTTTTTTCCTGGTAAGGTTTTTAATGAGGCATATATTATTAAGTGATGAACATCCAAAGAAGAGTGTTATGAATAAATTAGTTGATTAATGTAGATGTTTGTATTCCTAACACCTTCATGAATTTTATTATCTTTATCTTGTTGACCATTAGTGTTGGTATTTTATAACCTTCATAACCTCCCAATTACCATTCTATTAATATCTTTTTGTTGTTGTAACTCTTGACTTTTGGTTTCTCTCATTTTATGATCCTTGGCCCATATATATGGCCATTAAGACTTGTATTTATACACAATATGAAATGATAAATAATATGATTGTTTCTCTCTATTTCTCTTGTGTCTTTCTATTTTATATTTTATAATTTAGTTCTTTGCATTTGTTTTATAGCACATAATCATATGTTGGTGAAATCGTTTCTTATATTGGACGCACGTGTTACACATGTATCTATTGGGAAGAACTTGCAAACTGAATGTGTTCTTGTCACGCCCCGGAGTACGGGAGGTGACGTGACGGGATATTTAGATTAATTAAACAAGAATTTAAATAAAAATCGAGAGTTTGAGAATCAAATTAAATAAAAGTTAAGCATATTTTTCCACCACATTTTATAAAAGAATTTATAAATATTAAACAGGTAATAAAAATTAAATAAAAACCACGAATATGGGTCCCACAACCCACAACTTGTGCACACACATGGTTCTGACAATATCATGAATACAATTACAGTCTAAGTATAAATAAAGTTAAATCTTACATGCCTTGATTAAATAGTACAAAAGATAAAATAAACTCTCCTATTGCTCCTGAGTTCGGTCCGAAGAATCTTCTCCAAACCTAAATGGGAAACCACCTAGAGGGGGAGAAATTTAAAACAATAAAACGTGAGCGAAAGGCTCAGTAGGACTATGTTTTATAAAATAGTTTAATACAAAGAAACATAACATTATCAGAAGTTATACAAAAAGAAAACTTGAATAAATTGAGTAGAACCGTTCTGACACAGAACAGTCTACTCGTCAAATCAAACACCGTTTTACTTTTAACTAGGCAAACCATGATATCACCACCGTAGTGGCCCGGCTGGGTTTCGGGACCTGCCCCCAAGGTCGATCACTACACGACCCGATCTCTAAAATGGCATCATGCCTATGTGTTTATTATCATTATCATTCAAAACCCAATTACCAAGTGTTGTCAATTACATTCATTATGGGATTCATTTCATAATCACGGTATATTAAAATATAGCCGGTAAATCCATTTTCAAACACCGTTGAAAACATTTTGATAGAAACCTTTTTCAAAGCCAAATCATTTCAAAACCAGGCTACCAAAGAAATAGGATAGAAGTCCTACCTCAATACTCGTGCCGGTGCCCCGCACCGTAATCTCGGCCCGCTGTACGTTAGCTCCGCGGAACCACGAACGATCCTAGATACAAACTAAGTCGATCAATATCTAGTTTGAGACATTCTATGTTACTAAATCATTTCATGTTGTCCTAGTGTGCCATTTATATCATTAAAATCATCCTATAAGGTTGGGATTTAAATCTGGGTTCAAAACAGTGAAAACGGGTAAAAATCACAAAATTTTCCATGCCTCGGTCGGCCTGCCGGACGCCCTACTTCGGCCTGCCGAACTGCACAGTTCGGCCTACCGGAAGCAAATTTGGTCGGCCGAACATTTTCCCAGATTCGGCTTGCCGGTCGGAAGAACACCGGCCTGCCGATCATCACTCCGGCCTGCCGAACTGGGAAAATCCAGAAATCCCAGCCACGGGTTTCTCGATCCCCAAAATCCAAATCTGGATTCCAACCTGTTTTTCTCAATTCCCAGGCATGAAAAACGTTCATAGATGATAGAAAAACATACTAGAACATGTTTGGACTCATTTAAACAAGATTTAAACTCAAAATTCTCAAAAATCCGAAAATGAAAAAATAAGGAGAAAAATAAAAAATCTTGAATTCAATCCGTTTTTCTTCAACATAAGTGTTGATGCTTACCGCTTCTGGCGTCGGATCAACACCCAAGGGTGACTGAACACCTTCTGACCTCCTCTTAAGCTTGCCCCTGGTCGGGATTGAGTACCTGCGAGAGGGATGATTCGGAGAAATGGGGTTAGCCAATAGACAAGGGCTCTCCGATGCTCAAGGCAAGAACTGTTCGGCAGAGGTCGGCAGCTGATTAAATGAGAAGAGGTCTCTCTCTCTAAAACGTCATAAATGCATCCTATTTATAGGCCACCAGCTGGATCGGGTGCAAGATGGGTTTTGCCCATTACCCAGGTGTCACATCAAAGTGTATCAAGCAATAGGTGACAAGTGTCGCGTCCATAGTCCAATGGATTGGACTCTATCGAACGGCAGCACGCCTGCCTGGTGTTGGCCAACAAGGATGGGTAGTGACGTGTTATGATGAATAGCGTGGCCCGGCCCGAGCTACAGTTCATCCCCCGAGGTGGCAGCCTTCTTGGGGGCGTGCCCTCAGATCAGTGGAAGGCTCCCCGGGAAGAAGCATAATTCGTCGGGTCGGGTCGGGTCGGGCGGTAGCCATTTATGCCGAACTTATTTGCCGACCACCAAAGTTAATGTCCTCGGTGGGAGTGCCGAGCTACCCTCAACAATAAGCTTAGATTCTAGTTGTTCTAAGTTCATTTAACACAAATCCACAGTTTTTTAAGCTAAAACAAACTTAGATTTCAAAAACACACAAAATTGAAAATTTTAGAAAAAGTTTAGAAATTTCGAATCTAACCTCGAATCGAAGCTTCAATCCGCGTTCTCGGTTGCCGAATCACGTCCCCGAGCTTCCTCCTTGCTATCCCGAAGCTTGGATTCGAAATGGAGTTCAAAAATTTGAGAGAGAATTGAGAAAGAGGGAGAGTTGCCGAGAGAGATGAGAGAAAGAGAGAGGGAGAGTGAGCGTGGAAGTGAGGAGAGAGAGAGAAAAAGGAAATAAATAGAGAAAATCGGTGGGCGGTTTTACTGTGCGAAAACCATGTGCCGCCCACGGTTTTGTAAAACGGAGTATTTTTAACATTTTACAAATCGTTGTGTTTTAAAACTCAAAACATCATTTTAAAACAATAAGAAATCATTTAAATGCATTGATTTAACAAAACAACCAAAATCCAACCAAATAATCTAATTAATGTTAAAACGTTAATTACGGCACACTAATCCATCATTTACATTACATTAACATTAAATAAATTTTGGGGCGTTACAGTTCTTCAAAAGAAACGAGGGTCAAAATATCAGCTAAAAAATCGTTCTTTAATTCCCAACTCGTGAAAATGACAATAATTAGTTCCTAATATACTTTGGACGCAATAGATATATCGTTAGAAATTAACTAACACGAAGTGAGAATTGCGTGTTAACTTGCCCAAGCGTTCTTGTACTATAATATTCTTTTAAATTTATGTTTAGGAATTTTTTCCGTGATAATCTTGTTAGACTTAAAAGATGGTATGGTTTGATTTGACCAATTGCTCTGCTTTATCAATTTTTTATAAGATTTATCATTTTTTAATGCTCCTAATTTTTGCATTTTGGTGGCATGAACTTTGTTTTTGAAACAAAAATAAGGTTAAAAAAAAGAAGTAATTTAAATTGACTAAACTCTTAGGAGAATTGTTTGGTAGCATATGAACATCTATACTGTTGGAGCACTTTTATATAATCCCATAAGGGTTAAAATTTCTACTACTCATTAAACAATACG
Source organism: Artocarpus heterophyllus (assembly GCA_025403435.1). Classification (NCBI taxonomy): domain Eukaryota; kingdom Viridiplantae; phylum Streptophyta; class Magnoliopsida; order Rosales; family Moraceae; genus Artocarpus; species Artocarpus heterophyllus. Next base: position 4,424,032 of record CM046353.1, read on the forward strand.
TCTTAATCTAATAAGTAGTATATATTAAATTAAGACTTTTTATTTTTTTGTGAGTAACGAGATTTTAACACCATAAGGATTAGAACTATTTTCATATACCTTTTAAATTAGCAAATCTATATTAACAATACTTAAAGACTTAATGGTGTTTAGCATCACAATTTAATAAAGAATGAGTCTTTTGTATTAAAAAATAATAAAAATAAGAATAGGCACTATCCTGTCTTCTGAGCTGGGGTTCCGGCGTCTTGGCCTAACACTTCCTTTAAAAACATTGCTCAGGCGGAATGAGATTAGGGAAGTTGTGTTCCATGAATGTAATATTTACATTGAATTTTTCAGTCCTGCTCAACAGGTCTAGTTACAAAAGAATTGTGGCCAGAGGTCAAAAAAGGAACCTGGCTCTGATTTCCTGTTCTTTTTCAAGAATAGAATCTTTTTAACAGCTCGGCATTCCAAGGATGACCGAGCTGATTCCCCTCCAAATCGACTAGCTTGTAGGTGCCTGCTCGCATGACACCTTCGACTTTAAAAGGTCCTTCCCACTTCGGACCAAAGGACCCGAGACCGGGTGGCTGAACCGTGACTTTCTTCATTACTAAGTCACCTACCTTAAAGCTCCTCGGCTGGACCCGTTTGTTGTAATACCAGGCTACAACCTGATTTCGGGCTGCGTTACGGATGGATGCTCGGTTCCTTTTTTCTTCAAGTAGATCGAGCTCGGTCATCATGAACTTTTCATTAAGTTTCTCTTCGTATTGCTCAACCCTTAAGGTCGGCAATCCAACCTCGGCTGGGATGACGGCCTCTGCCCCATAGACCAGGGAGAACGGTGTCTCGGTAGTTGCAGTTCGCGCGGTTGTTCGGTATGCCCAGAGCACTTGGGGCAGCTCGTCGATCCACGCACCCTTGAGCCTTTCGAGCTTCTTCTTCAGATTGTCTTTAATTGTCTTGTTTACGGCCTCCACTTGGCCGTTACTCTGTGGATAGCTCGGAGAAGAGAAGACTTTCTTAATGCCGAGCTTCTCACACAAATGCCGTAAACCCGAGGAGTCAAACTGCTTAGCATTGTCGGTCACGATAGTGTGCGGGATTTCGAACCGACAGACGATATTTTTCCATACGAAGTTGGTGCACTTAGCTTCAGTCATGTTGGTGCAAGGCTCGACTTCGATCCATTTTGTCAGATAGTCGATGGCGACGACACAATATCTGAATTACGAACGAGCCGGAGGGAGTGGTCCGATCAAGTCGATGGCCCATTTTGCAAATGGCCATGCTGAAGTCACCGGATTTAAAGGCTCGGCGTGCGAACCTAGCATCCGAGCAAATTGCTGGCATTTGAGGCATTTTCGTGCAAAGCTCATGCAGTCTTGCTGCATACTAGGCCAGTAGTAACCCTGCCGCAGGCATTTTTGGGTCAAGGAACGTCCACCCGAGTGATTGCCACACAGGCCCTCATGAATCTCTTTCATTAAGTACTCGGCCTCCTGGGGACCCAAACATCTCAGGTATGACGTTGAGTAGCCGCGTCGGTATAGCTTTTGCCCAATCATTGAATACCGGGCCGAGCTGTTACATATCCGACGTGCTTATTCCCGGTCATCGGGTAATTCAGCTAAGGTCAGGTACCGGATTATCGGGTCCATCCACGTGTATTGTGGTTCGGCTGCCAGGCTCATGACCTCCGTACTGATACTTGGTGCGGAGAGTCTCTCAACAGGAACGGATATCGGGTCTACTCCGCCTATCCCGGAGGCTAGTCGAGCGAGGACATCGGCTTCCACGTTCTCGGATCGGGGGATTTGCTTAAAAGTGTAGGACTTGAATTGTCCAAGCAACCGTTTCGCTTCTTTTAAATATGCCGCCATTGATTCTGCTCGGGCCTGGAATCCTCCTGTGACTTGCTGCACCACCAGCATTGAGTCACTATAGATGGTCAGCTGATCAACTCTGAGGTCCCAGGCAATTCGTAGTTCGGCCAGCAGAGCTTCATATTCCGCTTCGTTATTTGAGGTTTTGAAGTCGAAACGAAGGGCATAAATGACCTTATATCCGTCGGGGCTTGTTAAAATCAAGCCTGCCCCTGACCCATCAACGCAGGTTGAGCCGTCGACGTGTAGTTTCCAGTTCAGCTCCGAGGAGAGGCCTTGTTCACTGCAGCTGGCTGTATCTGGCTCCTCCACGGGTGATTTCTCAACTGAAGGAGCGACCTTCCCGGCTTCTGTAAATTCGGCAAGGAAATCTGCCAGGACTTGGGCCTTTATTGCCGTTCTCGGCACAAAATGTATATCGTATTGGCCCAACTCGACCGACCACTTGGCCATCCGACCTGATATTTTCGGGCTCTATAGGACTTGTCGGAGAGGAAATTTGGTCAGGATGTTAACGGTATGGCCCTGGTAATACGGTCGCAGCTTTCGGGCTGATGTCATTAATGCGAAGGCTAGCTTCTCCAATGATAAGTAGCGCTCCTCGGCGCCTTGGAACGCGTGGCTGGTATAGTAAACCAGCCTTTGGACCCTGTTTTTATCACGGACTAGTACCGAGCTGACAACCTTCTCCGAGACGGCTAAATAGGCGGTTAACACCTCGCCGGGCGAAGGTTTGGACAGGAGCGGGGGTGTGGCTAGGTAAGTTTTTAAGCCTTGGAAAGCGTCCTCACACTCCCTGCTCCACTCAAACCTCCCCTTAAGTGCCTTGAAAAAGGGGTGACACTTGTCGGTAGCCCGGGAGACAAATCTTGACAGGGCAGCCACCATGCCGGTAAGCCTTTGCACGTCTTTTACAGTCCGAGGAGAATGCATGTCTATGATTACCTGGGCCTTAGCCGGGTTCACCTCGATTCCTCGTCGGTTAACCAAAAATCCGAGGAATTTGCCGGAGCCGACGCCAAACGCGCATTTTGCCGGGTTAAGTTTCATCCCATATTCCCAGAGAATGTCAAAGCTAGCTCGGAGGTCGGCTATGTGATCCATCGCTTCGACAGATTTTACTAACATGTCGTCCACGTAGACCTCCATAGTTTTCCCGATCAGCCGAGCGAACATTTTGTTAACGAGCCGTTGGTAGGTAGCCCCGGCGTTCTTCAGACCAAACGGCATCACAACGTAACAATACAAACCCTGGTCAGTAACGAATGAGGTTTTAATTTGGTCCTCTTTGGCCATTCTTATCTGATTATACCCGGAGTACGCGTCCATGAAGCTCAAGAGCTCGTGTCCGGCTGTGGCGTCAACGAGCTGGTCTATCCGAGGAAGCGGAAAGCAGTCCTTGGGGCAGGTCTTGTTAAGATCGGTATAATCGATGCAGACCCGCCACTTGCCATTCGCCTTTTTGACGAGGACGACATTTGCCAACCATTCGGGATATTTGACCTCTCTAATGAACCCAGCTTTCAATAGTTTCTGGACTTCATCATTAATGGCGGCATATCTCTCCGGGTTGAAGGCTCTTCGTCTTTGTATCACCGGCCTGTGACCAGGTTGGACGTTAAGCCGATGGCTGATGATGCTCGGATCTATGCCGGGCATGTCTTCGTGAGACCATGCAAAAACGTCGCGGTACTCGGAAAGAAGGGATTCCAGGTCGGCCCGGATCTCAGGTTGTAACTGAGACCCGAGTTGGACTGTGCGTTCTGGCCTTTCAGGGTCCAGGGAGAACGGCACTAAGTCTTCGACCGGGGTGCCCCTTACTTCTTCCTCGGGAAACCTAGGGTCTAGGTCCGCGAGCATCTTCGGCATCGGATCAGTTGGGAGGTCGATCTCGTCGATTGTGTGCACGGCCAGAATTCCCTGCTGCTGGGCTGAGGCTGCCCGGACTGCATTTGCATAGCAAGCCCGGGAATCCACATGGGACGAACGGATTACTCCAACGCCACCGTCGGTTGGGAACTTCATTGCCAGGTGATATGTCGAGACCACGGCTTTTAATCCGTTGAGTGTCGGTCGGCCGATGATTATGTTATACTGAGAAGGTTTATCGACGACCAAAAAGTCGACCACCCGAGTAACCCTGGCAACACCTTCTCCAAAAGTTACCGGGAGACTAACCTTCCCGATTGCTCGGACACACTCACCCGCAAAGCCAAAAAGTGGGGTCCGGACCGAGACCAAAGGCGCATTGCTGATCTTCAGTCTGTCGAACGCCTGCTTAAAGAGAATGTCTGCCGAACTGCCATTGTCAATTAAAACACGTCGTACAACGTTGTTGGCGATAGGCAGTTCGTAAACCAAGGCGTCGTTGTGGGGATGCATCAGCCGGTCTGCTTCCTCCTCAGTGAAGGTGATCGGGATGTCTTCTTGGCGGCATATCTTACTGATATGCTCGGAGATATTCATGAAATCACCCCGTTCGACCCGCCGGGCTTCTCTGATGTAGGATCGCCGCCCACTCGATGTGTCCCCGGCTACAGGCCTGCCAAGCATCGTGTATACGATATTCGGGGGTTCCGGGGCGTTCACACTATCGGTCCTGGGTCGGCCCTGTATGTCTCGGCCTGACGAGTCGTTCCTTCCAGAGGTCGCCCTCAGGTTTATGGCCTTCTCCACGAAATCCTGCAATAGACCTTCTCGGACCAGCCTTTCTATTTGGTCCTTAAGTTGGATGCATTCTCGGGTTGTGTGACCCACATCCTGATGGAATTTGCAAAACTTCGACTGGTCACGCTTCGCCCTAAAGCCTCGAAGCTTGGGCGGCGGTGTCAACAGATTCTTGTCACCGACCTGGGCAAGCACCTCATCAATGGTTGCCACCAGAGGTGTGTAGTTTTGGAACTTGCCGGTCGGCCCCTTCGGCCTGTCAGATTTCTCCTTCTTCTGCTTCTTCGCATGTTCGGCACTATCCTGCATTGGTTCTTTTTTCTGCTTCTTTTCCTTTTTCGTCCCGCTCGGGCCAGCTTCCTCCCGACGGCTTCTCATATACTCGGCAGCGTCTGCATGCCTTTGAGCATAGCCGAGCATTTGCGAAAACGTGTTTGGCTGCTCGAAGGCCAGGGACCAGGTCAGCTTTTCGTCTCGGAGGCCCCCTACAAAAATATGTTTGAGGGTTTCGTCTTCGACGTGCTTGACCTCAAGGGCAGCCCGGGTAAATCGGTTGACGTAATCCCTGACACTGTCGTCTCCCTGCTTGACAGCGTACAGAGAAGTTATCTCTTTCCTCCGCGTCCTAGTTGTAGAGAATGCAGCAGAGAAAGCGTCAGTTAAGTGCCCAAAAGAAGAAATTGACCCTGGTTTGAGCCGTCGAAACCACTGCCGAGCAGGGCCTATAAGGGTGAGGGAGAAGGCTTTGCACATTGCAGCGTCACTGGCATTCTGCAACAGCATGTGCCCGCGAAAGAGCTCGGCATGCTCATCTGCGTCGGTGGCCCCATCGTAAGACTTAATTTGTGGGACCTTGAACTTCGGTGGCATGGGTGCCCGCATTATATGATCCGGGAAGGGCGGACCCTGCGCCCCGATCTCATCCGAACCGAACCTGCAATTGCGGATGTCATCGATCTGTCGCTGCAGCACCCGAAATTGGCGACTATTCGTATCTTCGGGCAGTTCGACCCGATAAGGTACTCCGCCCTCAGCACGGCCTTCAGCTCCGCCTTGGCGATTTCTGTTAATCCCTTGATATCCGAGCCGATCAAATACCGAGGCTCTAGAACCTTGTGGTGAGGGGACACGGTGTGGTTGACGTCCCATCCGTCGTTCATGAACCAGTCGATTATCGAGCAGGGGCCCTCTGGTGGATCCTGGAGACTGCTCTGATCGGTCCTCCCAGTTAGTGGCACTCTGCTCACGCCGACCCTCTGCCTGGTCAACCTGGGCAGGGGGTGGCGGTTCTGGCGCAGCTTGTTGTCGAGCTTGCGCGAGCTGCCGAGTTAAAATCCGAACTGCATCTGTGAGCTCCTGGATGGGGTCATGTGCAGCTCGGGCCTGCATCGACTCAGCTCTTGCCGCGCTTCCTTGCCCTCCGGACCGAGATCTGGCGGTCCGAGGACGACTGCTGGGCCGTTCTGTAGCTGGTTGCCTATGCCTGGCATCGCCCGACTCCTGATGTCGGGCGGTACTATCTCTTACGTTACCTCGTGTTGTCATTTCGAAAATCCGAGGTAGAATAACTTTGGATTGGGGCGCGTCGGCCCTCCTTCTAGCGCCAAAATGTTGATGCTTACCGCTGTCCGGCGTCGGATCAACACCCAAGGGTGACTGAACACCTTCTGACCTCCTCTTAAGCTTGCCCCTGGTCGGGATTGAGTACCTGTGAGAGGGATGATTCAGAGAAATGGGGTTAGCCAATAGACAAGGGCTCTCCGATGCTCAAGGCAAGAACTGTTCGGCAGAGGTCGGCAGCTGATTAAATGAGAAGAGGTCTCTCTCTCTAAAACGTCATAAATGCATCCTATTTATAGGCCACCAGCTGGATCGGGTGCAAGATGGGTTTTGCCCATTACCCAGGTGTCACATCAAAGTGTATCAAGCAATAGGTGACAAGTGTCGCGTCCATAGTCCAATGGATTGGACTCTATCGGACGGCAGCACGCCTGCCTGGTGTTGGCCAACAAGGATGGGTAGTGACGTGTTATGATGAATAGCGTGGCCCGGCCCGAGCTACAGTTCATCCCCCGAGGTGGCAGCCTTCTTGGGGGCGTGCCCTCAGATCAGTGGAAGGCTCCCCGGGAAGAAGCATAATTCGTCGGGTCGGGTCGGGTCGGGCGGTAGCCATTTATGCCGAACTTATTTGCCGACCACCAAAGTTAATGTCCTCGGTGGGAGTGCCGAGCTACCCTCAACAATAAGCTTAGATTCTAGTTGTTCTAAGTTCATTTAACACAAATCCACGGTTTTTTAAGCTAAAACAAACTTAGATTTCAAAAACATACAAAATTAAAAATTTTAGAAAAAGTTTAGAAATTTCGAATCTAACCTCGAATCGAAGCTTCAATCCGCGTTCTCAGTTGCCGAATCACGTCCCCGAGCTTCCTCCTTGCTATCCCGAAGCTTGGATTCGAAATGGAGTTCAAAAATTTGAGAGAGAATTGAGAAAGAGGGAGAGTTGCCGAGAGAGATGAGAGAAAGAGAGAGGGAGAGTGAGCGTGGAAGTGAGGAGAGAGAGAGAAAAAGGAAATAAATAGAGAAAATCGGTAGACGGTTTTACTGTGCGAAAACCATGTGCCGCCCACGGTTTTGTAAAACGGAGTATTTTTAACATGTTACAACTTGTTGTGTTTTAAGACTCAAAACATCATTTTAAAACAATAAGAAATCATTTTGAATGCATCAATTTTAACAAAACAACCAAAAATCCAAAATCCAACCAAATAATCTAATTAATGTTAAAACGTCAATTACGGCATACTAATCCATCATTTACATTACATTAACATTAAATAAATTTCGGGGCGTTACAGTTCTTCAAAAGAAACGAGGGTCAAAATATCAGCTAAAAAATCGTTCTTTAATTCCCAACTCGTGAAAATGACAATAATTAGTTCCTAATATACTTTTGACGCAATAGATATATCGTTAGAAATTAACTAACACGAAGTGAGAATTGCGTGTTAACTTGCCCAAGCGTTCTTGTACTATAATATTCTTTTAAATTTATGTTTAGGAATTTTTTCCGTGATAATCTTGTTAGACTTAAAAGACGGTATGGTTTGATTTGACCAATTGCTCTGCTTTATCAATTTTTTATAAGATTTATCATTTTTTAATGCTCCTAATTTTTGCATTTTGGTGGCATGAACTTTGTTTTTGAAACAAAAATAAGGTTAAAAAAAAGAAGTAATTTAAATTGACTAAACTCTTAGGAGAATTGTTTGGTAGCATATGAACATCTATACTGTTGGAGCACTTTTATATAATCCCATAAGGGTTAAAATTTCTACTACTCATTAAACAATACGTCTTAATCTAATAAGTAGTATATATTAAATTAAGACTTTTTATTTTTTTGTGAGTAACGAGATTTTAACACCATAAGGATTAGAACTATTTTCATATACCTTTTAAATTAGCAAATCTATATTAACAATACTTAAAGACTTAATGGTGTTTAGCATCACAATTTAATAAAGAATGAGTCTTTTGTATTAAAAATTAATAAAAATAAGAATAGGCAGCGTTTTATATCACAAGACTAATAAACAAAACTTACTTTTTATCGGTTGTAGTATTGATGGGTGCTTAGCACCTATGGTCTACCTAAGCATTTTTCAATCATATTTATTTTTATTTTTTTTTCCATTTTTTCAACCTCACTTGCAACCGTTGAAGTTTAAGGTCATTCTTTTTCAATTAGCCTCACTCAATTTCTCTCTTTTTATGTCTATTTTAAACAAAATTTCTAACATAGAGGATTAAATAGGACAATTTCAAAATTAAAGAGACAAACTGAGATTTTAAAAATTTAAAAGGAAAAATAAGATTGGGTTATCAGATGCTATCAATGTGGCTCAATTGATTCGTTCGCCGATAGCGAGAACCCCTAAAGCTTTCATCATCAATAATATGCCAGAAGCTATTTTACAAGCAAATAATGGCTTGCTATGTTCTGTGTAAGAAGTACACCATAGTCTATTATTTAACTAATTATGTTTGTTCTGATTTGGATAAATGCATCATCAAAATTTATTAGCTTCTATGTACTTTTTTGATTTAAACATTGACTAAATACAGTCCATTTTTCTTTAAAAAATGGAAGGGCACAAGTGAGAATTTTTTTTTTTTGTTTTTTTAAGTTAATATCAGAACCTAATGGTCGAAACGTGCCCAATTGATAAAAAGTGTTACGTTCTTGTCCTATTAGAAAAAGGATTGGGACCCTCGCACTGTATAAATATTTAATAATTTCCTTTTTTTTTGGTGAATCATAAATATTAGATAAATTAAGGCATTGAGAATTGGGAGCAGGCGACGCACTGTATATTCTGCACGTTGGAAACACGTTCAGGTCTGCAATTAGGGCTGACAACTTCCTTTGTATTTGCGTTTAGGGTTAGGGTTTGCAGACTTTTATTTTGCGACACGACAAAAGGAAAATTAAAAAAAAAAAAGTATTTCGGACAAGAAGGAATTCCTTTGAAATCAATGTCAGCAAAGCTGGGAATTACAGGAAGTTATGGCCTGATCAGAGGAGTTCAATATGACAAACAACAACATGGATTCACTTCTCGCCACCACAGAAAAAACGGGCGGTGAAGACGACGCGTTGCTTTGTTGACGATGATTATGAAGTCGACAAAAATGACAGCTATGGCCGCATTCCGTACACCGTCGTCTCATCTCAGTGGCGGCTCCTTCAATGCCTTGGGCTCTAACCAGAAGACATCGCTATGGATCCTGTGGTGTGGTGAGCATTGAACGCCCTGAGATGGACATGTCTCAGAAATCTCCTTCTAGGAGTTCCACGGCCAGTCCGTCTGTCGACGACGGCGGCCGAAAAGACGGAAGCGAAGGCGGGGACATTGGTGGCGGAAGTGGAAACGGAGGTGGCGGCGGAGTTAATGACGATGACAAGTATAGATTTGACAACCACGTTGTTGGTTGTTTGGAAAGAGGGTTTTGGTTCAGGAGATTTTCGACGGAATCACTATGAATGCGGTTTTGAGCGAGTGGAAGCAGACGATGAAGGACTTGCCCAAGGGCTTACGGCGAGCTTGCGAGATGGGATTGATGAGTACGGCGGAAACTACGAAATTCTTTTGGCTCAACACAAGGCCTACGCTTTCTAGACTATTTGTTCGCCATCTTCTGCAAGGCTTGTCGATGGATTTCTACGCGAAAATGATGTCCGATCCATGGGAGTGACGAGCGAAAATGGGATTTGGTGATTGCCAACGCAGCCAAAAACGCCGCTTTCAATACCTTTTTAGTGTTCTCTTTGGCTCCTTCTTCGGAGTCCACCCATCTGCGAAATCTCCCCAACAATGTCTTCGAAAATAGCCAACGATTTCACGAGTTTGATATGCAAAAAAGGCCCGTCTCCTTCTTTAGCAAGGCGGTTTCTCTCTTCGCTCTTGGATTCGCCACAAGATCCGCCACCCAAATTTGGTTGCCAATCAGCACTAGTACCAATAGTACTACTGATGATAACGACCATAATAGAAAAATCAAGAAGATGTTGAAAATTACAAGCAAGAGCTGCAAGGAGGCACTCGCGGTGGGGTTCTTAGTCGGTTTGCTTTCGAACCTTCGTCATCAGCTGATATGGGGTATCGATCGAAGACTCGATCTCCACTTCGATGTTACGAAAGTTTCGCTAGCTTTTGGTTTAGCACTGAGGTTTCTCAACGTTGGCATTGGAACTCAGTCTCTCAATTACTGGATTGTGTCTGATGATCATGAGGTAAACCGTCCTATGGTTCGGAATATTGAAGATTATAGTTGGCTTGGTTTAAAGAACATCATTCTAGCTTCCAACAAGACACAATCAACAGCTCCTGCTAATAGAAAAAGGGTGGTGAAGAAAAAACTGAGAACTAATTTATGTTAAAGTTAAGTTCTACGTTTTGTTTTTGAAAACAGGATTAAAAGTCTCTAAATGTCTTTATGAGTATAATGGCCTTTTTATGATGAGTAAAAGCTATGGAATTTTGTTCAAAGCTGATCATCGCTAATATAATTAATAGCCCAGCTAGCTTTCTAGTAATTCTTGGTAGTGTCTTCGGATTATTTCTGATTGTTGTTTATAAGGATTGCATGGCGACTTTTTTAACAGTAATTTTTTTGGGTACTTTATGGTGAACAAGTTAACAATATGCAGGAAAAGGTTCTCTTTGCATTCTGTGTCCAGTTATTGTTTTTCTTTGAAAAACACCCACATTGTACTCAACACCAAACAGAATGTGATTTTTTTTTTACCTTTTTTCTTTTTACCTACTAATTTGGCTTTAAGCTTTCCATTTACTAATGTGAAAAAGGTCTTTTCCTCTTATTAATATTTCTGCCCGTTTAGATTTAAGCTTTAAATTATCTTCTCTTAAAGTTTTCCCTTGCTTGAAATGATCTTCAAACTCGTTCACATTTCATGCTTTCTAGTTGATGAAGTTGTTTAATTCCCAGAATACTTTCTGTTCCTTGGCTGATTTATTAATTCATTTGGAATTAGTGAACCTTAATATAAAGGCTTGTTGGAGTGATTGTCTTAACACCAATATGTTCCTCGTTACTTCTACCACTCATCTTCTTATTCCGCCTTGACCTATGTCAGTCGGCCCTCGGGAGAGGGTGGTGAACGAAGTGTTTGAGAAGCATGGTAGTGGAGTATAAGTCCCTCGGGAGAGGGCCGTGAACAAAGTGTTTGAGAAGTATGGTAGTGGAGTGTAAGTCCCTTCAAATGGGTTGAGAGATAATATTTATATAGTGGAAGGGCAAGGCATGAAACCCTACTCTCTTTGGGGATTGTATCTTGGAAATGTCGGATCATCAAGTGGTCGTCTTCCAACATTCACTATCACATACATCTGTACGTCAGGCTGAAGGAATCATGGTTGCAGGAGTCGTAAGTCGTACGCATGTGCATGACATGTACTGACGCCCTTACATCGTACCTGTCCTTTGGTCCTTGAGGGCTACTTAGTTCAAGCCCTTGATGTTTACGATCCCTTTGCCTCGAGGCGGATGGTGTTCTGTTTTGCAAGTGAGAGCGCACCTGATGTCAACATGACGCTTCAAATGGGGTTCTACCTATGTTCATTTCAAGTGAGGAATGGCAATAACACGAGGGTGGAGGCGCTCCTTCACTTTTTATGATACCAACGTCTTCAAGACGACACGTGCTATATACTAAGTAATTGGGTGGAATTGGCCCAACAAGGCTAATCTTTGATCTCCATTACTTTGATTATTAGAAGTTAAGAGAGTTTTGTGTGTCAATCAGTAGTTGCTCGTATCCGTGCATGTGATTTTGCATGCTAAGACTATACGGACTTCCTCTTCATCTTTTCCGTTGTTCAGTTACTTTATGGTTGAAAATTTATTATTTAGACGAGTCATGTACACGTTAGCATCTTAGAAAGTGTCAGTACCACTGACTAAGAGTGTGGGGTCATGACCCAACGACGTTAATATGCGTCTTGTGGCTTGTGCGTTACTTACTGGTTGCCCTATTTTATGGTTGCTTTCACTATGGAATATTATCCTTCCATACCTCAGAATTTGTTTCTAATAAACAAATATGACAGTTTTAAAAAAAGATTATTTTTGCTTTTAAACATTAGAAGATATATTTGGTACAATGGTTTGAGTTCATCACTTCAAACCATCCACAGTATAAAATTCTCAACAGTTATAACATAAAGCATTCATATGCTATAGTGTTTTCAATCAAAAATAGTTCAAGCCCTTATTAAATCATTCTCCCAAATACCCTACCACGACAACATTACAATCATAACATGTAATGGTTCATAATTGTGCATGTTAGAGCTTTTTTTTTTTTTTTTGGTGGGGGGATAAATTAGATGGCTTCAAGAAGTTCAACTAAACTCAGCTTAAAAGCACCAAAAAAAAGTATCGGCTAGTTGATTACAGATGCTTTTGTCGTGTGAAGTACCAACGCCATTACAATGCTCAAAATCAGCCTCATCAGAAGAGTATTTTCCCTCTACTGTCTCCTTCAAATTCTTTGGTTTTGTCTTCCATGATCGGTTTTAATTATAAAACTCTTTGAGGGAAATGCAGGCACTTTCATCCTTCTTTCTGAATCGAATCGCCCACCTACAGAATCCAAGTCCCAAACATGATCTTGCAAGAAACTTAAACTTGACATTTTAAAATTCCCTTCTTAAACTCAGTTTTTATGGCCAAATTTGGTTCTGTTCACAACATGCATTTATCGATTCGTCCCTGCTAAACTTGAAATTTATGCCAACAAGCTGGAACAAGACCTCTAAATCATCACTAGTTCAGCAATAAGAACTTTGATTAGAAAGCTAAGGTAGATATGTGACAAAAACTAACAAAAATAAATTTTTGCTCACCATCCATATTAAGTTAAGTTGACTCCTGTATCAATCTTCACAAGAACCAGCTACGCAACAAGGCAAGGCAATTATGTCTTGCATTAACAAAGACGGAACCAATATTTTTCTGTCACGAACAAGATTAAGAAATTAATCTCTGTAATTATAAAAGGATTCCAAATTAGTCAATTAACTAATTAGAGTGAAACTCATCTTATGCATATTATTCCCACTCCATTGTATGATGCAGAGCATTTTAACACTTGTAATAAGTTGTACTCGTGAGCATTTTTCACAAGAAGAGGATCTATTTCAGTATAATGCCGCAAGCACTCAGCCATCTAAATAGAAAACACAAAATTTCAGAGAAGGGTTTTTCCTCAAGGAATGAAAAAAAAATTTTCTTGCAGCAATTTGTTTCATTGTCAAGAACATGTACAACAACATGTTGATACTTGAGATGTAGTCATTGTTTTTCAGAATTTTCAAACCCATAAGCGGCAACTTGAGCAAAAATTTTCTAATCTTTGCAACTGTCGGTATGTTGAATTTCAAACAGCAGTAAACACCATAATTGTTAGCTGGATTTGGAAGTTAGAACATTCACATTTCACATTTTAACCTTTTGGTATCCTTTATCTTTATTTGTCATGCTAGTTGTTATTGCTTCATACAAATTTTTGAGTGCCGAATTGTAATTGTTATTTAATTTGGTTTTTTTAATGCAATTCATATATATATATATATATATATATATATATATGTGTATATAATATAGGGTTTTTATCATTTTGATTCCTTCAGTTTTAAAAAAACATCACATTGATATCCTGTTATTTAGAAAATATCAAAATAGTATCTTGTAATTTTTAAAAATGTCATTTTGGTACCTTAAGTTTGTGTTTTGTGACATGAAATCTCCAACTTTCCATTTTATTAATGAACTCTTAATTATTTCATGAAAATTATAAAAGAAAATACATACAAATTATGGTAAAAAATGAATAACTCTACATATATGTTTTTTTGATAAGTTTTGTTTAATCTTTTACTTTGATTTGTTGTTCTAGTTTTATAAAATTAATTTAAAATTTATTAATCAAAAGGTAAAAAAAATTTCCTGTCAAAATTTCATGAATTCATAGTACCAAAATAATGTTTTTGAAAATTTTAAATTACTATTTTAATATTTTTAAACATTAAAATATTAATATCATATTTTTTTTAAATATAAGATATCAAAATGATAATAATTATAATATATAATATATTATTAGGAAAAGTTGGCTTTGTCCATTGTTATTTTTAGCAATAGTTTGAATTTTATTATATTTATATGCATATAGATAGATAAATAAATGGTAAAAAGTAACATCCACAAAACTGGAATTTCTCTTTTCGTAAAATAATATAAACCTTAAAAAATTGGAGTATTTTGATGAAAGTGCTCCCCAAAAAACTTAATTGAAGGAATAGCCCTTTTTTTTTTGGGACCAAACAACTGATGACATGTCAATTCTTTTCTCTTATCTGGCTCTTTTTATCCATCTCAGCCCAGCCTCTACACGTCGGTTGAATGATTTTGACGAAAGCGAAAAAAAAAAAACGACGAAAGGGCCTCCGTCGTTTTGGCCCATCCCAGAACAAAACTCCATCTCCTCCTTTTATCGAAGAGCAACAAACGCAAACAGAACTCCATCTCTTTTATCGAAGAGCAACAGGCGCAAAGAGAAGGAAGATTCCCAGAAGATACAAAGATATCATCGAGGATCACATGACAGACAATCATCGAAAAAATCCGATTTCTTTTCGACCGTCCGATCTAGCCCCAATGACTCTTCTCTTCGGCAAGCATGAAACCCTTGCAGGTCTGTCCAATAATCCAATTCTTCTAATTTTATGTTGTGTAAATTTGTTTCTCTAGGGTTTTAATATGTTGATTGCTTGAAATTTGTTGGAGCGATTGTTGATTTTAGGTTCTTTTGGGTTGTCTATTTTCGTAATGATTTGAGTTTAAGAGGAATTGTTTGAGAAATCAAAGAAATTGAGTTGAATAGCATGAAGGAAAAGATTTTATTTGGCGATAAATATTGGGTTTTCCTCGATTTATGGAATGAACTACGGTAATTGATTTAATTGTATACATTTTGATAGCTTTTGTTTTGATTTTGATTTTTTTTTCAATTACTAAGGAGTATGGTTTGTTGTAAAGTTTGCTTCTTTGAAGCCCGATTAGAGTAAGGTTAAATTAATTTGTTACGATATAATTTTCTCCAAATTTGTTGTGGCAGAAATTTTTTTTTTAATATGTGTATATATCTACTGGAAATTAGGGGTATCTCCATATCTTAACATGAATTAGGATCAATTATAAGAAGTAGGACTGTTATTTGTACCAGTACATAGATTAAGATACTATTTTTAAGCCGAGACTAACTAGATGGATGTGATCTCGGAACTTCTGCAGAAAAATAAGAGGATGCTCAATAAATCTATCAGGGAAATAGAAAGGGAGAGGCAAGGTATTCAGGCACAGGAGAAGAAACTAATTATGGAGATCAAGATGGTGTGTTCGTTTTCTAATGCAACTCTTAAAAATCTGATTCAAAGTTTCATATCTTATGTTGTATCTTTTGACACTCTTTAGGATTCTAGTTCAGTAGAGACATATTGACATCAGGCTTTGAAATGATCTGTCTTGTGGTTACATCATCCAACTATATTTTTGATGTGGGTAGTATTGTTGTAGGGAGCTGTGAAAGTTATGGCTAAGGACCTTGTTAGAACACGACACCAAATTGAAAAGTTTTAGAAGCTCAAATCCCAACTCTAGAGAGTAGCTCGCAGAATCCAAGTAATATTTAAGTTCATTGATTTCATCATTGAAAACTAGGAATAATGTAGAAAAGCTCTACTATTTTTGGCTGTTCTCATCTGGGAATAGAAAATACTGTCTTTGCACCCCCCAAACCCCCACCTTTTTTTTTTCTTTTGGGCTGAGGCATTTTTTTTTCTACTTTCCTACCGAGAAAGAATGTTGAAATCTTTTTACATTTGGAGATGAGCCAAATTAAGTTTGTTTGATTCAATGCTTTTGCTTGATCTTTATCTATGGTACTTGAGGTTTTGCGGTAGTGGATTTCTCAACTTTTATTGAAGTTTATATTCACTACTTTGCCGCTAAATTATTAAATGATTTATTATTAGTCAATACATTTGGGAAGAGCTTTATTATTTCATTATCATCCCGATTGCTCTTTCATTATCATTATCGAGAAACATGAACAGCTAAATTAAAGTATTCTTCCCCTAGAGACAAACATTCAAGCATTAAAGAGGTAGGGACTTCTGCTTGAGCAGAGCAAGAAGAAAATGAGGGATGATTTAGGGCTACATGATTTTAGGGGTGAGATGGATGAGTCTTTTACCCATCTCATCTTCCACTTTGGGCGCCCTTTCTGAAAGACTCATCCATCTCAACCCAAAAATCATGTAGCCCTAAATCATCCCTCATTTTCTTCTTCCTCCGCTCAAGCAAAAGTCGTTGCCTTTCTCATGCTGGAACGTTTGTCTCTAAATCATGTAGCCCTAAATCATCCCTCATTTTCTTCTTCCTTTGCTTTTAATTGGTATAGGTTTGATAGTGTGTTTTTGCATGCCTAAAGTAGCATATGATTCTTTCTTTGTCCATTGAGCTTTAAAGAGTTATTGATGCATGGTAAATATTTTCAACATGGTTGTTTGCAAGAATTGTTTTTGGGAATGAGTTGTTTTTAACATAGTGATCACTTAGTTTCGACGACTCTTATTTTGTTAATATGTAAACAAATCATGATGATGACAGTAAATTGATATAAATTTTTGAGATGTGGTGATTTCTATGTAGGATTCTAATGTGAATTTTCAAGGTTTTCGTTTGTCTGTGTTTGGTAATAATTTTTTTTTCTTTGGTGTAGAAGTTTTCGTTTTCTATATATAAGGAAATTCAACCAATAAAATTTTTTACCATTGGGATTATGATCGCTTAGATTGATGTTTGATAGGAGGTATAATTTTTTTTTGCGTTATCTTCTTGCTGTATATCTCAATTTTTGTCTAAAAGCAACATGGCTTTTAGGCCTTGTTGGTAGGAAGAGAAGTGCGAAGAAGATGTTGATGAACTAATGATGTTGTTGGTGTTCGACTAAAATCAAGTAATATATTATCTAATATCTCTACGTCACTGTATGTTCTTATTTGTTTTTCTCTTTTCCCCTTAAATCTGTCTAACTTTAAAAAGGAAGAATAATAAGAAAAACAAGTTTGGTGAGTGATGAGTTCGCCTGCATTGCCAAGTTTAAGTCAGAGTGCATGCTTGCTTTGATGTGTTGGAACAAAATGAAGTTGTTTTTTGTTATGTAAATTCTTGCTCTTACATTTTGCAGTTTTGAGGGAACTTGAGACAAAACTCTCTTTGCTGTCTAATTCTTTTTTGCTGTCTATCTCTTCTACAAGTCAGAAGCCATTTGAAATTGCTTGAAGACCTGAAAGCATTTTGGAATTTGTGCTTTGGTTGCTAGCTGCCAAATAATGGTTAGTTAAGTTCTAAACTTTTTTTTCTTGCTTTTCTAGGTTTGTTCCTACTATTGTTGGTTTGTAATTTTTTTTTCGTTTTGTCGTATGATGGTGTTTGTATTATCTCGTAAGATAAACATCTCCTTCTGATATACATGGAATGAGCCTATCTTTATTTTAATTGATCTTTGGTGTTAATTCTGTTGTAAATGTTATGTAAATTTGTTTTCATATTTTATTAAATTTGTTTTGTATATTGAACAGCCTCTAAGACTAGATCTCGTGTTAAGGAGTGAGGAGCATTACGATTGCAAGGTGTCGAAGAAATCAAAATACGAGCAATATGCGAAGATCATTACAGACAATCTGGACCCAGATGATCTGTAATGGTTCAGAGGCACCCAATTTGGCCATGTGTTGGAGGTGGCTTCAAATTTTCAACACTCTGGCCAGTTGCTGTGGTCATTGGTTCTTTGGATGGCAGCAGTTGACTCTGAGAATGAATTTTGGATGGTGGTTAATTGTGTTCCAATTAGGTACACATTAAAGGATTTTGTCTTGCTAACAGGGTTGTGTTGCGGTGATGAGTATCCTGTTATTGACGAAGCAAATGAGGATGACGGGGATGAGGAGGATGAGGATGATGCTACTCCACCCTTTGTGCATAGACATTGGCCGAATAACACAGAAATTTCCATCTATGATGTTATCGACAAGATGGAACAGAATTCTGAAGCTGTAGACCATTTAGAGAAGAGGAAGATGGCGGCATTGATATTTGTCGTTGGTGTTTTGATGGCCAACGACAAAAATTTCATGAAAATCAAAGCACAATTCCTAACTTTGATTGATAACATAGATGCTTTCTGTGCCTATCCTTGGGGTCGAGAGTCTTTTAAGTATTCAATTAAGCAGCTAAAAAAGGATATAAAGAGTAAGTGCGGCTCGAGTAATGCAACATTCACTTTCAATGGATTTATATATCCATTTGAGGTAATTAAACATGAGTAATTTATACATTAGTTTGTATTTGATATTGCATTTATCGTTTTATATTTGATATAATATTTGATTCCAAATTTATTTTTGTTATAGGTATTTGCCTATGAATGCATCCCTACAGTAGTCAACAGATTGGCTAACCTCGTCTCGACAGAAGATCCTGCGCCCCGAATGTGTTGTTGGAAGACAATAAAGTGGAGGGGTGCAACCAATCCTTCGAGGGTGGAGATAAACAATTTAATAGAGCGGTCACAGGTCAATGTCTACCTATTACTCATGTAATTAGTTGTAATAAGTAAAACGAACATGGTCTTAACAAGACACCGTTTTAAAATTTGTTTTGCAGGATATTCGTAGCATGTTGTTTGCTACAAATGAGGAGATGAGAACTCCATGGATGGTCAATTATAGGCCTTTTGTGGGAAGAAATGTTGATCCAATTGTAAGCCAGTTGAGCGAGATTCTTGATCGGGGAGAGCGTGTAGTTTTTGGCCATGACCATCCGGAGCATGTTTCCCCTTTCGTTGATCAAGATGCACCCTTAACTTCCGAACATGAGGATGCTCCTCCGAGAGTAGTGCGACTTGAGAACGAGGTCCAAGCCATCAGGAAAGAGCAAGAAGCCATGAGAAGAGAAATGGCAGTGGGGTCTGAGCAGATGAAACAACATATTTCTGACCAATTCAGACATTGGTCAGAAATGATGCTGTCAAGGGGACATCAAGAGCATCATTACAGTGAGGGTTATGATGGGTTTAGTACCCTCAGCCGCACAGTACACCCCTGCATGAGGAAGGATTGCCAAACATATCTCCCTCACCTCGTCCTTGTCCGCGCACTACGGCTCAGCCTCATACTACGCCTTTGCCTGAAGATGCATCACCTGCTGTTTCCTCTCCTTGCACTACGGTTGTGCCTGATATATGTCGCACACCATCCGTTCCTTCATCGCCTAGCACAGCACCCTCGCCTCCCTCACCGCGTCCTACACATAGCACTGATATAGTGGTATACGATGAAGAACCACAACCCCTACAGATAGAAAGACCGCAAAGGCCGCGGAGGATCAGAACAAGATCACAATATATGCGAACTCCATATACTAATCCTAGAAGAAAGTGATTAAGGTCTTTGTCATATGTTTGGCAGACAATGTACTTGTTTTGATTTTCTTTGCAGGCATTCTGGTGTTATGGATTATGTTCACAGGTTTTACCAATGTCTGGATTATGTTTACAGGTTTTATAGTTATTTGGATTGTATTTGCAGGTTTTGGATATTCTTTAATATAAGTTGTTATGCTGTCAAAATTTTGTGTCCTCTTATAGGTTGAGTATCGTTCTTTGTGTTGCTTTGTTTCTAAATTTTATGTAGTTTTTCAGTTTATATTCCGTTTATTGTTGTTGTTCATTATCGTTTTAAGTGTTACTTTGATATTGAGGATATATATAAACGTTATCGATTTTTATGAAAATCTAAACAAAAAAAAATTCATTCATTCTGTATCGATATCGAAACTTGAAAATATATATGAACAATATATCTTGAATATTTCATCTTTACTTTTAACACTAATGTGACGTACCGACTCAATTGCCATATTTTCATTTTCAAAATAATGATACATGAATTCTAACAATTATTACTTAACATCCACCAACTAAAGTTAAAAATGGCCCCACTCAATAAATATCCTCACATGAAAAATGACCCCATGTCGACCCCATGTCGACCCCACGTCGACCTGTGTCGACCTCGGATTTAAAGTGACCCCCACTTGACGTGTCCATCTCCCATGTTGTCTTTGTACATTTTTTAATTTCATGTGTGAACTCTCATCCTCGCATGGGTTGAACATTAAACAACATTAGGAAGATAGTGTTCCTTTGCCTATATCCATTCTCATGTTGCACATGGAAACATGTAGAGAAATCCCACAGGCATAATTTCTCTTTAAATATGATACAAGGGGGTAGTGATCTACGATGGGGTGAATTTTTAACCAAAAATACACCGGGGTCGACATGGGGTCGACTACTATGTCGACCCCTTGTCGACCCCACGTCGACCTGTGTCGACCTCGGATTTAAAGTGACCCCCACTTGACGTGTCCATCTCCCATGTTGTCTTTGTACATTTTTTAATTTCATGTGTGAACTCTCATCCTCGCATGGGTTGAACATTAAACAACATTAGGAAGATAGTGTTCCTTTGCCTATATCCATTCTCATGTTGCACATGGAAACATGTAGAGAAATCCCACAGGCATAATTTCTCTTTAAATATGATACAAGGGGGTAGTGATCTACGATGGGGTGAATTTTTAACCAAAAATACACAGGGGTCGACACGGGTCGACATGTAGTCGACCCCATGTCGACCCCACGTCGACCTGTGTCGACCTTGGATTTAAAGTGACCCCCACTTGACGTGTCCATCTCCCATGTTGTCTTTGTACATTTTTTAATTTCATGTGTGAACTCTCATCCTCGCATGGGTTGAACATTAAACAACATTAGGAAGATAGTGTTCCTTTGCCTATATCCATTCTCATGTTGCACATGGAAACATGTAGAGAAATCCCACAGGCATAATTTCTCTTTAAATATGATACAAGGGGGTAGTGATCTACGATGGGGTGAATTTTTAACCAAAAATACACCGAGGTCGACACGGGTCGACATGGGGTCGACTACTATGTCGACCCCACGTCGACCTGTGTCGACCTTGGATTTAAAGTGACCCCCACTTGACGTGTCCATCTCCCATGTTATATTTGCACATTTTTTAATTTCATGTGTGAACTCTCATACTCGTAATGGGTTGAACATTAAAGAAGCTCGATACCATGTCGACCCATGTTGACCTGTTCTTTTGTACTTGTACATGTCACTCAATAGCCTTATAAGGAGGTCGATACCATGTAGACCCATATCGATCCCATTAAATTTTTAAGTTTTGTAAATTTCGGCAGCATAACGACTTAATTTATTCACATTCTAAGGAAACCTGTATAGAACAATACGGAAAAGGACAATAATGATATTAAATGAAACAATTAACAATAATTTAATCGAAAACATAAAAAGTCATTATCTCTTAGCAACAAACGAAATCAAGAAATTGGGGCATTCCTACAAGTCTTTTGATAATGCCCGTATTGTCCGAATCTAGCACACCTGTTTCTTCTCTGCTTGCTGCTCTCACCTGTACTTGGAATTCTTTTGTGTTTTGTCCTACCGCGTCCTCGCTTAACATTAGGGGGTAAAATGTGCACTTCCCTAACATCATCGGGAATCTCCCATTGGGACATATCTGGTACAGGATAAAGTGTCTCTGCATATGCATTAACCAATGTATCCGTCTTGTAATAATGTGAGCATAATTCATAAACGGATGTTTCTGCCTTCCCGCAAGCTGCAATTGCATGTTCACATGGCATTTGATCTACGTCAAACACGTGACAAGTACAAGTTCTCAATCTAATGTTCACTGTTGCAGAGACCTCTCCACCTACAACGTAGTACTCATCAATATTTAGCTTATTCATTGATAAAAATCCAGCTCTGTCATACCTGTCATGGAGTATTTTCTCATTCGTCGGTGTCAAAATTGAGGTATTAACAACAGCTTTGGTTCACCTTTCATTAAACCACATAGACATCTTTCCCAACACAAAATCTAACAAGGCAACAACGGGGTAATCTCTTACATCTTCGAGCATTCCATTCAATGATTCAGCAAGGTTTGAGGTCATAATATCATATCTATTTCCTTTAAAATGAGCACGAGACCAGTTCTCAAAGCCAACCTGCTCTTGCAGGTATCTCCCAACGCGTGGATAATCCGAACAAAGATCCTTGAAAAACATATGGAACTCATCAATTCGATAAGCACTAGCAGCTTTAAAGAACAATGGTAGAACACCGCTACAATGGAAGGTAGCCTTGATGTTCTGCGCCACATGAAATGTGCAACAACCATGGCGTGCTAACTCATAAACTGTCTCAACAGCCTTCTTAATACTTTGATGTCGATCAGATATGAAAACTAAATCTTCGTAATCTTTCACAACTTCCTTCAACTTTGAAAAGAACCATGTCCAAGATGCATCATCTTCTTTGTCCACAATCCCCCAAGCGATGGGATAACAACAACTTTCACTGTCTTGAGCTGTAGCTACAACTAGCACGCCATTGAATTTTCCCTTCAAAAATTCTAATCGGCTTCATCTTATCAGACTGTTTTGGCAGCACGTAAGTTATCTTCAATGACTTATTTCCACGCTCAATTGCAGCTTTTGTACAAATCTTGTTAATTAACACACTCAAATTAGGACACTCATCTTCTAACATAATTCCTCTCATTTCACTTTGTGCATCACACCACACCCAACAAGTTTCCAGCTCATTCCAATGTCCTCCAATGTCGAAATAAATTGGTAACGGTGCCATTTAGTTATTGAACTGCAAAACCCAAAAAAATTATTAAACAATGACTTTTAGTCAAATCTTCAATGCTAGTTTAATCAAAAGATGCTATTAACAATTCCAACCCAAACAAAACAAAGCACCATTGCAAGAATAACAACTAATGCTATTAGCAATTACATAGATATAGTTAAATTTGTGGTTGTTATTTGGTGTTGGATAGCCCTACTTAGGGGAAAAACTGCATGAATAGATCCTCGGTTCAAGCAAAAAAAAAAAAAACTTTAAATTCTCATACTGTCTGCCATGAATAGATTCTAGTTTTTTTCCCACTATCACTCCATTCTAATCATGAATCATGGCCAATACTGTTTAGCCCTTTTCTTTTTTGTACCACTAAAGTTTCCTTCAATAAATGGTTATATGACTTGGATTTCGACAGTGTCTAAAAACAATTAATGCATTTAAAATATAGCCCTTATCACATATGGTGGGACCCTGTGTTATATAATCAAGAACAAAGCAAAATTAAGTGTTCCTAAATATAGTTTGGTTTCAACTAAAAATACATGGTTTGAATTGCGCTGTTAAAAAAACATGGTGAGAAATGATAGATATGCATCCAAACATTACTTGCACACATTTTGTATAGAATTCTAACATGCTCATATCCCAATAATATTAGCACTAGTATATATGAATGAATTGAGGACAAAAGAAAAGCCCTCTTACTCATAATTGACCAAAATCAACTAATTCCTTTTCACTCAAACTGCCCATTAGTAAGTGGGGCAATAAGTTCTGCTATGCCCTTTCTCCATAACACATTCATCAAATCAACCACTCAAGCATAAGCATAAAAATTACAACTAAGACTAAGCCATAGACATGGCATAATTAAACAGAGATTACAAGCATGAACACACACATATTAAGTAATATAAATATTGGCATAATTACACAGAGATTACAAGCATGAACACACACATATTAAGTAATATATATATATATATATATATATATATATATACACAGCACTTTTTTGTTCCCATTATCAATACCCAATAACTTATGCAAAAATAAAAGGAATAGAGGATAAGATGTCCTCAATACAAGAAACAAATTAAAGCCAAAAATCCAAAAGGAAAGAGACGAACACAAGACCAAACAATCGACGGATTACATCCAACCAACTCAAAACAATCAGATACAAAGGTACTCCTTTGAATTCTTTTGCCGTTGAAGCCCAAAGCGACGCAGAGTATTTAGCTTTTTCAAAAATGTCATGTGTATCCATCCCTTTTTCCTTGAAAATTCTTGAGTTCCGCTTCATCCATATGGCCCATAAAATTGACATAATCATGCTTCTCCAAATAACTTTTGCCATTTTCTTGCTCCCAAAGCCTTGCATCTTTTCCACAATCAGACTGTGACAATGAGCTGGAAACACCCACACGAAACCAGCTTCTTGGAGCAATTTCTTCCATAAATCATTAGCCACTTTACAATGAAGAAACAGATGGTCTATAGTCTCATAATCTTTCTTACATAACGCACACCAACAGGGAGACAAAGAAAGATGAGGATTCTTCCTCTAAACCATATCGCAAGTACTTATTTTGCCATGAAAACCCAGCCAAGTAAAAACTTATAATCCTATAGGGTACCCAAGTTTTCCATATGAAATTAAAAGGATCAAAATGAGGCATTGTAGGATCATCATGCAAAGAGGAGAAAAAAGATTTGCAAGAAAACCCGGAAGAGTTCCTTACCCACATTCTTATATCTGGCTTGTTTGGAACAGGGGAAAAAGAATTAAGCAGGGGAAGTAAAGACTATAATTCCTCCACTTCCCTGTCGTTATTAAGCTCTCTCGGAAATCCAAAATTCCAATGCAACCCACTTGACTCATTTCTAGAATAAAGATCAGCAATGAAAGCATTCCATACTTCAGACAACCTAAAAAGCCTTGGAAACGAAAACTTAAAATCTGAATTACCACACCACAAGTCATTCCAGAATGAAATCCTATTTCCCTCCCCCACCCTCGAAGAGATGTTTTCACATGGTGATTCTCATGCTTGAATTCTCCATACTTCCAATAAGCTAATTATCATTGTCATAGTCCATTATACTCTTTACAGTCGTAATAGCAGAACATTTCTTTCCAGGGAGGTTTAATTTTCCCTTTCTGCTTTCTATACTACTCCTTTAATGTCAAAAAAAAAAAAAAAACGGTGATAAAATCCAACACATACTTTTCATTCACCAGAGTTTTATTTGAGCGTGAGACAAGAAAAAAATTCAGAATTCCCATTTCTTCATTCGTGTTCAGTGTAGCAATAAAAAGAAAAAAAAATTGGGATTGAAGAAATATATTCTCCTATATGAAATACCTGCTGCTTTTATCAATGGAGACCACCTGCGATCAATGGGACTGAGTGCCTTCACCAAATTTTCCTGGGGAACTAAAGAAGACGGAGAAGAAGATGGAGCTTCACCTGCTTAACTGAAGAAGAGAAGAAGAAGTTCGTTCTTGGGAAGGCTGGAGAAGAGGGACTAATTTGGGGAAATCAACCGTTGGTTGTTGCCTTTCTTTGCTTTCGGATCGCCGCTGGGGAAAAATTTGAAGGGAAAGAAAGGAACGGCGGATGGGATGGGATGAGGGGAAACGAAGGATGATTTTGAGGAAAGGGGGCTAAGGCAAACACGCTTACAAAACAAACTGAATGATTTGGGTTTTTTTTCTTTTTTTTTTTCTCAACTCTGTTGCCTGCCCGCTGTTGCCTCCTGTTGCTGAGGTGGCACCTCATTTTTTTGAGGTGTTTCCGTGACATGGCCCTTGGACCATTTACCAAATTATGAAAATTTTTGGTCTATTCCTCAAAAACTGCTTTTTCTTTAGGCCATTTGTCTAAACGCCCCAAAAAATTCCCCACCTCTTTTTATACAGTGTTCCTTTCTTCTCCTTTCACTCCTTTTTTTGCCCTTTATTTTTTGTTTAGAACTTCTTCTTCCTTCTGGCTTCTGGAATTCCTGTAACAAACAAAAATGGACTTCCTCCACCTCCCCATTAAGAACTCTCCACTTTCTAATCTTCATCATAACCAATGTCACTGCAGTTCTCGTTGACATGTCACCCCCACAGCACCCAATCAGACTCCGCCACATCAGCCTTCCCCAGTTCCCCACCAAGCTCCCTCCTTTACCAGATCTCATCCTCACTGCTCTCTCCGTCTGCTTCCTCTTCTCCTCCTCCTCCTCCTCCTCCTCCTCCTCCTCCAGCGCCACCTCCGCCGCCAAACCCCAAACTCTCCGTTTCCCGTTTTGCCCTCGTCGATTTTTCAAAATCTCCGCCATGTCCCTCCCCGTTCCCCCCCGCCGCCGCCGCCACCACTTCCCCAACCCCCAGTCCCTTTCCGACTGGCTCCGCCCCCGCCTCCCCTCCGACTCCTTCGCCTCCTGGGGCGTCAAGCCCGGCACCAAGAACGTCCACAACCTCTGGCTCGAGCTCTCCGAGGGCGAGACCTCCCTCGCCGACTCAACCCCTCCGGTTCGAACCGTAGAGGTCGTCACCGTACGGATCCGCGATCGTGGCGACGGCGACCGGATCCTGATCGAGTCGCACCAGGAGCTCTCCGACGGGACAGTCAGGAGCCGCGACCGCCCATTGTCGGAGAAGATGAAGCCTTTCGAGGACGTCGAGTCCGCGGTGGCTCGCTCCGTCCGTGAGGAGCTCGGATCGATAATCGACGGAGGAACGGTGAGGATCGTTCCCGGATCGTACCGGAAGAAGGTGGAGGAGAGGAATTCGGTGTCCTATCCTGGTTTGCCGGCTCGGTACGAGCTGCATTCGGTGGAGGCTTTGGTGGATGGGCTTCCCGAGGGCGAGTTCTGCACGGTGGAGGACGAGGAGTACGGTGACTGCGAGAATTCTAGGGTTGCAGATGAG
Source organism: Artocarpus heterophyllus (assembly GCA_025403435.1). Classification (NCBI taxonomy): domain Eukaryota; kingdom Viridiplantae; phylum Streptophyta; class Magnoliopsida; order Rosales; family Moraceae; genus Artocarpus; species Artocarpus heterophyllus. The sequence goes on from CM046353.1 coordinate 4,450,925, forward strand.
GCTGTGTCTGTGAAGAAACATTTTTGGAGATGGGTTAGTGTCGATTCGGTTAAAGATTAAACATTTGTTAGGGTTTTTTATTTGAGCTTAATTATTTCATAGGTTCTGGATTAAAATACATGATGTTTTTTGAGTTGCTAATATATAATGCAGACTTAGGATTGATTATTTATTAATTAACCTATTTTGGGATTGTGTGATTATAAATGCAAGAGAAGTAGTGGATTCAATTTTGAGCTTATTGTAAAGATGCTGGCTATTGCTTCAAATAAAGATGTTGGTATTTTCTTCTTCTCCAAGTGATGAGACTATGAAATCTTTGTTCCATCTTATAACTTGAGTTGCTAATAGTATATAGTGTACACGTTGGATCATTTGTAATTGAGTTGCTAATAAAAATATATGAAGTGAATTCTTGTCCAAGTGATTAGACTGAGAGAACTATTGTTTCAGCTTTTAATTTGCCTTTTTAACTTTCTCTAATGTCATGCGGCTTTGAATTTTGTGATTTATTCTTTGTATAATTTAATACTATCTGTGATGAATTATACACCATTGGCAAACCACATTATATCACCTTAATGGACAAACAAGCAAAAGGGGTAAAAACAACAACAAACGATGTGTAAGATTTTTAGTGTGTTTAGCGTTCTCAGTTTAAACCAAAACTTTTAGTTGCTATAATGTAAGCTCTTATATACTAGTGTCAAAGAAAAATATGCTACAGTATAAAGTTCTCATAAATAAATTACAATGTTCTTAATCAATTAGTTCTAACAAATACTCCCAAATACCCTCTTTGATGAATTTATGATACCGCGAACTACAGGCTTATTGAAAAAGACAAGTTACCGCTTGCCCTTGGTTCCTGTACCTCGTAGAACATTTGGTTAACTTTCCATCAAGTGTATACACAATGACATTTATGGGGACTGTTTGAAGGAGGGGGCAGAAGATTGTGCATGTCACCTTCACCTCTAAAGCATGTCGCTTTATGTCCAGGGACCAGAAAGAAATGCTTTAGCCCTTGTTGCTGTTGCTTTATGGTGTTCAAATTATCTACAGAGTGGCTAGTGGAGAGTGGGTCTTGTCAGCTGATGTCATTCGCTTTGTTTTTTTATCTTTTACTTGGATCTTAATAGACGCTTTGTAAAAAGTTTATACGCGTGTATAGATCTGTGGCACAGGAAAATGATTGAACCATAAATAAATAAGAACTATAATAGAACAGAACAGACAAATATACTCCTACACGTGCCTAAAAGCCAGCAAACTGATCTTGTTGATCAGCATAAACGAGCATTTTCATGATCTCATCTTCGAAATTGAGCTAGAAATAATATGGTGGTTTGTAACTGTTTTTATTTTTCATTGAATGAGAAAGAATGTCCTTTTTTTTTTTCTGTGAACTCCAGTAGGTCTGCAGAATTCTTCTGGTTTGAACATAGTAGTGGAACTTTTTCTCCTTTTGGAAAAACTACTGTTTTTAAGATAGGTTTATGGCATCAAGTCAAGGCGAGCACTTTGCATAGTCATAAGGGCTAATTTTTAATTTTACTCTGAAACAGACAAGGAGAGACAGACTCTGTCTCATCGAAAAACCACATGTTTGAGTGGTAAAAATGTCACTTGTATTTTCTGTCTTTTTTTTCCTGTGTGTGTTTTAATTGTTATTCTCTTTTGATTCTTGTCCATCCTAAGTTTTGTCACCTGGTTCTGAGCTTAGGTCTTCTGATTTTTCATCTTTGGTTTTGCTTTAGTCCAACAACTTTAATCGATGAGCAGGCATCAAGACTTGAATCTTGACCTTGAAGGTCTACCCAGTACAGTATTATGATTCACTACTCTGTCCAATACTCTTGCCTCTTGGGGTCACATCTAAGCCGCAAATTGAGGAAAAAAGCTAGAGCCTTGATCCTGAAACGGAAAAAGAAAAACTGTGAGTTTGAAACATGGAATATCTTTATAAAAGGTGTATCAACTGATGTCAATAGAGTACCACAATAAAGCTTTTTTACCATTTTGATCCTCCTTGAACATAATTCAATCTCTACGGGTGTATTTCTTGACTTATGCAAGAAAAAGTTTGATTGAAAAAGCTTTTCCTTTTTCAAGGCTGTGTGGCTATACAGGGCTCTAGCGATGTGGACTTTGCTAAAGGTTTAAATTCAAAATAAGAAACTGAAGACTTTTGCATATAATACTTATTAATAGTCCCAAGATGAGCATCGTACTATTGTTCATTGCCTGCTTAACAGCCTAGCAGGATTCGGTTTTTTTTAATTGCCCATATGATTGAGTCTTTATAGCTCAAATCCTTCTTTTGCACATGTATGTCTATCAGATTATTTTGTCTTTCTTCGTAGAAAAATCATAATTTACTTTTATATGTAAAGTTGTTTTCCATGATTTAACAGAAAGTAGATGCTTCTTTGAGTTTACGGAATTGAATTAGTTTACTTGTTTAACCTGAACTTGCTTTTGGACTTTGTTAATATGTTTGTTGGAATTTTTAATTGCGTTTGTTATGCTCGTGCTTTTTGGTGGGGGCGTTAGCTTCCGGCATATTGGCTCTTTGTGATGGTGGGGTCTAAAAACAACCTTGGGAAAGACTTAAAAAGCAGCTCTGGTCTTGGTAAGCTCAAGAAATAGAAGGCTAATTTGGATGGGGTTATGTCTAAACTAGCTGTTTCCATTTTCATAATTGTTAGAATCATTAATTAGAACCAACTAACGTTAAACATAACAATTTAGCATTTACTCAATGCTGGTTATTTGTTCTTATTATTTTTTATTTTCTTAACGATGATATTACAGCCATAAAAAAAATCATCTCCTAATTTGATAACAACAATATAAACAAGTTTTCTGGGGTTTTCAGCTAGGCAGTGGTCATTTTTGTGGGGACATTTCAGGCAGGAGGTGGCTAGCTTTTTAAGATCCTGAGAAAGTTCGCTTGCTTTTGAAATTTGTGGCAGTAGGTTTTCCCCATCTTTGTGTTTCTTTTGCTTTTTTAAATTAAAAGAGATATAATACAAAGAAAGACAGCATTTTTTGTCTGTTTCATATATTTTTTTGACTACCGGATACAATTTTCTTTTGATGAAAAATGGCTGCGTTAACTGACGGCCACTTGTCCCTGTCTCGTGCAGATTTAATGTATGAATTTGCTGATTGGAGAAACCATAGATAAAGATCAAAAAAGAAAAAAGAAATGGATTCAATCAGTAGAAACTGGCAGCAGATGTGCACTTCTGTTTCTAACCTTATCTTTCCTGCCTTGGTTCTCTAAAAAACCATGGAAATTTTGAACAGCGGGTTTTAATTAATCAAGCAAATTAAATGATCAATGGTTTGACAAATTTCATTTAAAATTGTAAATCAGGGGTTATCCGTACTTTTACAAAGAGAGGAGGGCTGATATTCTAGTTTGAAGCCTGTTCACGCATGGAATCAGTTTTTTGCTTTAGAATTTCCTTTTTACAGATATAGAATGTCTTCCTGTATATTCATATCAGGACAGATCCAAATTTCATTCCTTGGGTGTGGTTCAAAGCAGGCAAGAAAAAGAGATTCAATTTGCAATATGAAGATACAAAGGAATCCGGTATTTGTTTGCTCACCCCATAATTATTAACCCTTTCAGTGAAGTCTTTTATTTCCTCCTCCCCAAAACCACAACCAAAGCATAACAAAGTAGAAACAGACCTTATCCTTCAATATTCTCAGAAGCCCACCAAAAAAAGGATCACCCATTATACATGAAACATCTTCAGCTTTTCTTTTTCTTTTCCTAGTCGCTATCCACCACATGCAAGGCAAATATCTATCAAAAGTCAGAATGATAAATAAAAATAAAAATAAGGGTAAAATTCACAATCCCAACACTCTTCATTCTAAAGTCCAAACTTACAATTGCTATTTTTTTTTCAAATTTTTTTTCCATTATTTTACAATTTTCACAGAAACACCTTGTAGCAGCAGCAAAATACAATCATCATAAGAAAAAACAATCCAAAAACAAAGAACCAACTCACTCATGATGAGCCAATTGGAGCAATATGATCATACTGTTAGTAATCTTTATAGCTTCAAACAGATGTAGAACACTGAGTGCCTTGCCTTGCAGAAAGTGGACCTGATGGAATGGTAGGTCCAAAAGCCATAACAGCAACACAATTCACGTTCAACCGGTACCGTCCCGAGACCCAAGTTCCGACCTTCCATCGGAGCCGTCCATTGACTTTGAGGTTCAGAACTAGCCTCCCAACCGTCTGATCACGTCCAACTTCATAACCAAATGATGAAGCCACGGGCAAAGCAGTTCCAACAAGAGATACTGATAAGAGATTGCTATCTTCATGGCCTTGGTAGAAAGGAGGGAGAGAAGTATAGACTGTGATTTGTTGTCCTTTATAGGAAGCATAAACTTTTAGCTCATCGTAGTAAATTCCGATTTTCTGATTCGGGTTTCTGGAGAGAAGAGTGAGTTGGATGGAGGAGTTGAGGAGGTGGGAGTTTGAGAGGTTGAGTTGGTAGATATCAGCCTCTTTGAGGGAGAATTGAGGCTTCGTGGGGCGCAGAATTAGCCAGACTAGGAGTATTATGGAGAGGATTGTGGTGAAAAGTGCTGAGAAGGCTAAGAAGACCTTCTTGTAGAGCTTCTGAATGTTCACTCCTCGTTTGCCACAGTGTTTTGGAGACTCTATGGAGAGTAGAGACATTTGCAACAAAGAAGCTAGAGAGAGAGAGAGAGAGAGAGAGAATAGACAAGAGTGGTGGTTAACAAGGTTAAGGAAAGATGGGGGATGATTGAGGGGGTTATAAAGGGAAGAAAGAAGCAATTATTTTCTTCTCATGCTTTAGACCGGTAATGAACTTTGCAAAGTAGCTATATAGACATTTACATGTTAAACTTCTCGACTGTAGTTTAATAAGTTGAGTGAAAATTATGTGACACAGTACCAAAAAGATACTCGACCAGTATTTATATAGCTCTAATCATCACATCACATAATAATCATATTATAACAAAATTTAGAAGTGCAAACTATCGTTAATATTGCTTTTCTTTTCTTTTTTTTTACTTTACCACATACATAATTCTCTTTAATTTAATGATGAATTCTAAATCAAAATTAGTAGGTAAAATGATCCATATCAGCCGTAGGATCGTAAGACCAGCACTTGATGCACATTGTTGCCCACCTAATCCCATGCATGCATGGATGGATGGATGGATGGATGGATGTTCCATTTTGTTGCGACCTGAAAAAGGAGCCAATTTGGGGGGTGGGACGAGATCAGCCTTTTTTCAAAAGCAAATGTGGTTGCTACACGTTCATATGATTGAAGTGATTGACTTGAAAATTATATTAATAGAAAATAAATCATTCATGAATGGCATAGATTATGGAGATTAAAGTAGTTACTGAAGCCTATAGTCATTGCAATTATTTAAGTCCAAATAAATAGCCTTTGTTTGATAATATAGATACTGCAAACTTTCTTTTTATTCTTTTTTATGCTTTTAATTACTGCCAAGCAAGATCAAGCATATAAATATTTATTTCAATGTATAAGATCGTGTATTTTCTAGTCGGTTCCAGAAAAGGAAAAAAAAAAAAAACTTGTATATACCAATTTTCAATTAAATTCCAAGGTAAAAATTTCCTTTTCATTGCCCACATTCAAGAAGAGTGGTTTTCATTATCACTTCTAATGAACATTTCACAGCTTTTCTTTTTTCATCAAAGTAACTATAGGACAATCGATTGTTGTCTCACTTTCAATTCAGTTCCGTTTTGCACTAGTCCACAAAAAAAAAAAGTGAAAAACATAATAGAGCCAATAAGAAGTGGTGCCAATTGTATAATTAGTGCTGTATATGCATTACATGATCGAATGGTGATTATGCACAACTTGTGACCAAGGAGATGTGCGCATGGCGAACGTGTGGGGCCCCCCACCATTCAGTGGGCCCCAAGGCCTTCCCATTTCAATAATCATTATCATCATGGATATGCATTGCACTCTCTCTGGTGTATCCTAACCATGCAACAGGCTTTTAAAGATTCATTTATATGCAAGCATTTGATTTATTTTGTTGTTATTTTTCTTTAAGAAACATACTTTTGAATTATATAGATGATGATGATGATGATGAATGAAAGTAGATGATTCAGAGGATATCTATCTTAGCAAGAATCAGATATAAACACTTACGAAATAATTGAAACTTTAAAAAGGGTCATGTGGGAGATTGACTTGTTGCGCCTTGTGGTATGGCCAATGACCTTTTGTCATCTTTTTATGGCAAAAAATTCATAATCATTTTATTGAAATAGCTATGATTATAAATGGAGTAAATTACACAACTATATCTTTATCTATTCGCTTCTTTATAGCACATCTTAAATTTTTAATTTTGATAAAATATATATTGAAATATACAATTTTTAACAGTAAAGGTCTAATGGCTATTTTTAATTTTCATTTCATGTTTTTTTTTTTTACCAGTCAAGCTTTAATTTTTGTTTTTTAATTACAAGTTGTATTCTTAATATAAAAACTCGCTTGTAAATCTCGTAACTCAAACTATCTATACCTTTTACACTTATCAACTATTGAATTTTGATTGTCAATAATTTTCAAGTTTAAAAAGCTTATGTAATTTTAAAAAGTTTAAGATATATTACGTAAAAAAAGAATATTTTAAGGTGTAATAGTGTATTTATTTTTGAAAAAATAGAAATATAGGAAGAGTTTTAGTTGTAGGCTTCTTAAGTTTATTGAGCTGAGCAACCAAACCAAAAACAAAAAACAAAACAAAAGGTTCAAAAGGTGAGAAGACATGGAGAATCTGCTGCAGAAGTTGCTTTTTTGGAAACACCCAAGAAACATCCTTAGCGTGTCTTGTATAGCCGTTACTTTTATGTTAAGAAAAGGGCATCAACGGTCAGAGTTTGGTAGCTGAGAGGAGCTTCAAATCTAAGCCGTTGGATTAATTAAGCAACCCATAAAAAGTGTTTTGGCAAATTTATAAGTGCGTCACAGCAGCTATCATGTGCATGATGAAGAGTTGTGTGAGACCCAGTTGGATTTTCAAGGGAATAATTTTGCAGGTCTTTACATAGAAAGCCAAAGCAGCTTGAAATTAAGGGGTCTTTTTTTTTTTCTTCTTTTTTTTCTTTTTTCAATCTTTGAAATCCTTTTTCAGTCATTGAGCCCTTCAATCAGAAAAAAGGGGTCGTGACAACATTAGTGATGTGGTGTGACCAAAAAAAAGCCCTTTATGTGTTTGAATGCAACAAGAAAGAAAAAATGTTATGCTTTTACTTGCTTTTGTTTTTTTTTTTTTTTTTTGGGTTAGGGACTTCTCTGCTGAGAAGCCTCGTATATTTTGAAATTATTAAGTTTAATCAAAAAAAAATTTTATAAATCTAATAGTGAAAATATAGATATTTATGAAGAGATATTTTCTTAGGTTTAAAAAATTGTCCTTTTTTTCTTTTCTTTTTTAGAGAGAAAGAAGCATGTGAAAATGGGGATAATGATAGCACCCTGTGCATTGCTTCCACTTCCTTAACTATCATGTTATTAACTATGAAATCAAATTTTAGGAACAAGAATGTCACTTATATAATATTAATAATTGGCAATAGTGTCGTGTACAAGTATTTCACGTTCAATCTTGTAGTGGGTTTGGTTTAATTCCTAGATTTCAAATGTTACCAAGACGGACAAGTATTTGCAATAATCAGCACTCTTAGTGACAAGTCAATTTTCATACGCTTTCTTAAGCTGATTTTTAGTTCCTTTTACTTTCTTTTCTTTTCTTTTTTTTTTTGACGGAAAATTTTTCTCCAACAAACATTAATTTTAATTAAAATGAAAAAATGTACATATTTCCCCTTGTGCCAAACTTTTATAATTATAGTACCTATATGTATATGAGATTTTTAAAAAAATATACAACACAAATCTTAACTCTTAAATACCTCATATTTCAAACCTAAAATGTCAAATAAACCAAAAATCAATAACATTTTTATATAATTTTACAATTTTGTATATTGTAAAGTTCGTTACAAATATATATATATATATATATATATATATATATAGTTTTATTGTTATGTTAGTTAGATTTACGTTCAACTCTCCCCCTCCTTATTTTTCAAAAAAATAAAAAATAAAAAAAATTTCCTCACCCCACCACTTACATATCCCCACACGCACTAACTCTAGAATCTTGTAAGGAGTATCAAATATTTGTTATCAAAATAAAAGAGAAGTCCTTAAAAAAAATCAGTAGATAACAAAATAATAGAAGCTTTGGTTGATTGGGGAAAAAATCATTGATTACAAAGTAAAAAAAAAAGGTTGATTGAGTAAAATTTGTCGCGCCAATGCAAACCAATATTGAGTGGAGGGAAGGAAAAAAGGAAGGGTTGAAGGGTATCAAAGTTTGAATCGAAAAGATACAATCAAACTCTGACGTGACATAAAAACCATTGGTGGTAATGGCAATGCTAGTCAATTGTGCATAGTTTTATTACATTTGTTTTTTTTTCTTTTTTTCTTTTTTTGTTGTTGCTTTCTTCCTTTCCTGTTATGGCATTGCAAATTCACAACGCATCACTAGGGCCTGTTTAAAAAAAAAAAAAGCTGCTTGCCGAGACAATTCATACAAGAAAGTAGATGAATTTAGGAGCTACATTAACATAACGTCTTTCAAAGGATAGTTGCCTGTGACACCATTCCCATCACAAATATCGATTAATTTAGATTAATTTTACAACGAACACTCTTATATATTTAATTAATGGGTCAAAACTTTGTTATTTATGAAATAATAGGTCCCCATATAAAAAAAAAAAAAAAAAAAATTATATGTTAAATTGACGTCCGTGTTTTCATGAGTATAATTCACAAGGATGTAGAAATCTTATGGGAATAGAAAAAAGAGATCCGAGAGTCGATGAATAACAAAATTTTGATGTGTTTTGCGTAGTACATGGAAGAAACAGCTACCCCAACTATTGGAGAAAAGAAGCATATTCTGTTTGATTTGAGACGCCACAAAACTTCTTGTGCTTGGAGTAAGCCACCATGAGGTTCACATCATGTTGATTACATTCGTTTCAGATTCTATTTAATGCATATATCTATATATATATATATATATATATATATATTGAAGATGAATGCATATAGATATTTGTGTTTCTAAGTATCATATCACATCACAATATAGTACAACTGAATTAACTCACAATTATTATCAACAAAATTTGACAGCTTAAAACTCAAACAATAATAGCATTTTTTTTTTACCCTTACACTCTAATTCTCAAATGAGAATTCTCATGCTGCCTAATTCTCCTATAAATTGTTAGTTGCTTGAGTCGTTTTTTAAAAATGACTATAACATAACTTTCTAAAAATTTTAATTTGCAAAATGACTTGGGAATAATTCCATGCGGCCTTTTTTCTACTCTACAGATGATCGTAGTTGTTCAATGCAATGTAAAATAAAAAGACGGAAAAAAAAAAAAAAAAAAGCTTAGTTTACTAATTTAACTTTGTAGGGTACTTATTTTAGCCAACTTCCCTAGCTTTGCTTTGCCATACTGTCAGTAGTTTACAAGCTGGCCAAAGTCGAAACAGAAGGTACAAGAATAGAAGAATTCTACAAAGAGAGATGGAAGAAAATAACATATTTGCAAAGTCTAGGACATGATTTTGAAATGTCAGTTCCATTTCACTTGAATTGAGCTAATATGTAGAAAAGAAGTACTGTCGGGTAAATCAAGCGCTGAAACTACACAAGCTCGTGAATGGTATTGCTGGTGTTACTATAAAGTACATAACACAGGTTTTGTTGATTCTTGAGAGGTTCTTCTACTTGCCATACAAATAAATATGCCTACACAAAGTACGTATAGCTATACCAATATAACCTACAAGCTTGTCAATGAACAAATTCACAGCTACCAGAAAAGAAGGAAAAAAGAATTTCAAGTACGCCAGGCCTTTAGGTAACGAGTAGATATTACAGTGTTATATTACAATAGATACATTATATATACCGATCACTCCGAGTTCTTCAACCATTCATGTTCTCGTCTTTGTTACTATAAAAAACAAAATTTAACTCTATGAATTCCCATCAGCCGCTGCAGGAAAAGACTCAGTTGGGACTTGACGAACAAACTGTCCCTTAACCCTGGGACGCTGCTCCGCGAGCTTTTTTCTGCTCTCGTAACGAACCTGGAACAAATGTAATATTAGAGAAACGAAGCATATTTAGAAATCAAAATGAAAAACAAAGGATTAGTCTAAGAAGGGGCGATGATTTTGTACCTTCTTTTCGAAGCATCTATCTTTCCTTTTCATGCGGAACTTCGTCAAAGCTGCTTCCCTTTGGCTTGATCGATGAGAGTATGCGTTGTTTGCAAAATAAGTTTCGTCATTCTTGCTCTCGGAAGCGGTCCCAACCAAGACAACCTGATCCACATTGCTGTTACTTCCACAAGCACTTCCATACCCAATATTATTAAGATGGCTCACATTTCCGTTACAGAAACTGCTACTGGCACTCTGCTCGGTGGCAGGAGAGATATGCCCTCTATCATCCAAAGAATCCGATCGATGTTCTTGATTGTGGATAGCTTGGTCTGCCGCAATGTTGGCATTTCGACAAAAGGGATCATATGCCTGCTCAGATTTGTTCTTTTCAGGATTCGTTTGGTGGAAAGCATTCATTACAATCGAGGATTCTCGTTGGGCAGTAGAACTTGGACTGACCATCGATGATGAACCCGATTGTGAACAAAACGACGGAGGCACTACACAACCATAGCCTGCATTGTTAATCCTTATACCTTTAACAGGAATTGGTAGAGGCAATACTCTTTGTTTGGAACAATATGTCGCTACTTCAGAGTGGTTGGATTGACCAGTAGCGAGTGTAATCACACTTTTTGGGGTGCTCAGTGATAGACCAAGTGTGTCGTAGTTATAACTAAGACCAGTGACTACATTGGATATATGCTTTTCGGCTTGTGTTCCACGTTCTTTCTCTTGATCAAAACCACTGGTTGGTGTGGGATTTAGGGGCTGCAGTGGCCTGTTAATATATCTGTGTAAAGAATCACAAAACTGTTTAGCATCGAAGTTATGTAGAGGACAAAGAAGAAATAAAGAAAGAATGAAATGGAAATAGGAACTCACCGAGTAAACGCAGAGGTATTAGAATGCCCAAGGGTTTGCCTTTTCTCAATTACATGACTATCAAAGCCGTTGGAATTTGATCTCAAGCTAAGATCTAATCTTGGGCCAGAGTCCAACTTGCTAGTTCCATTACTTGATGAGGAATTTTGAAAATTACAGCTTGGTTTATCGTTTAAAACTCCGTTCAAGTCGATGGGATCTCTAGAACGACTGGACAGGAGATTGTTATTCTCACAAGCACCACTCCTAGTACCTTCTGGCTTGAAACCCTTGCCAAGCGTAAATCTTACATCAGCATCCTCGAAGGCAGCCATCGCTGATCCTAATTAAATTGCAACATCTCAAAAGATTTAAATACTATTTGCCTATGGATTTAAAATTAAAAAAAAAATAACAATAACAATGATGACGAGGACGACAACTAAAAGAAAAGTTCAATATTTCCTACCTATGGCCTCAATTCCAGGCATACTCGATTTCTGCCCCAGATTGGTGTGCCCTCCATCTTTCTGGGCTCTCAAGTCACTTGGAAAAGATGTCCCCTCTGTTGGCTGCAAAAAATCCTGCATTTTTTCCATGTGGACACTCTCAGCTTCCATTTCTGGCCTGGTACAAGAGCTCTGCAAGAGACAGCAAACATGCAGTCTCTATATAAAACCTCATGTAGCCAACCTAAACTGAAAGCAAATTTCTTTTCACCGTGAGCAGCCTTATAGACAATTTACATATTCCTTGGTTAAGACATACACCATCCTTCCTATAACTAGTGCATGACCAATCTACAATTCTTTTTCTTATAAGGGTGTAGGCAAACTAGGAGGAGAAACTCAACCGCAGCTTTTACGTTTGAAAAATTAACAATTTCCTTTCTTCAATAAGATATCTGCTTCAAATGGAGATTCTATCCATTCCAATCCTGGATAAGCTACTAGTATTATATTTATTTTCATTTAGATTTTTCCATGTACACGACAAATTGATCAAGTTACCTAAGTAATCATGCACAAAACGGATTAAACAAAAAGAACAATAATTCTGCCAACCAACCACTGCCTTTTCAGGCTCAAACATTAAAAATCTGAGATACTAACCTGGGCATCACTTCCTTTGTCACTGTTTTCCTCATTTCTCTGTATGCACGCGGTGTTTCCATAGGAATGGTTGCTCGCAGCATCATTTTCAGAAGTGACTTCGACCTCTTGTTGTGCAACGCTTTCGTCTCGGGGGCCACTTGCAGTTGACTGATGAAACAACATCATTAGATTACCACAAAAAATAAACAAATAAACAAATAAAAATACTATATATATTAAATAAATTAACTTCAGCAAAGTGTGAGGCATATGTGCATACAGCTTTTCTTCTCCAAACATGCTGCCACAGATTGCTCAGTTCGTTCCTCCGAATAGGCTTAACAAGGTAGTCTGCAGCACCTCTCATCATGCATTTGTAGACAGTGCTAATTGAATCTTGAGAGGACATCACTGCAATTACCAAGAAACCATGTAAATAGATACTAAAATGATTAAAAAAAAGTAACAACAAATAATCCATATATCAACATACTTATAACAGGAATGTTTTTGCAAACTTCATGCTCCATAATCAGTGTAAGAAGCGCAAATCCAGATATTAAAGGCAGATCCACTTCTGTCAATATGAGATCGACGTTGTGCGGTCTTCCTTTCAGTAACTCCCACGCCTTTAAGCCATCAGGCACTGCAGCAACTGTCCGAAACCAAGGAAAAAAAGGGGGGTTTTCTGTTGCTAAGATAACATGTCATAACAAACTAAGCTAAAGCCTTTTTTTTGGTATACCCAAGTAATCATAAGCTCAAAATAAATTGGTTCGAAACGGCTCACAAAATCTACCAAATTGCAATACTCACCAGGTAACACCTCAAAAACGGAACATTCATTTTAAAGGGATTAATCTGGAACCTTCCTTTTACATCAATTACCGTAACTTGTTTATGTCGCTCTAATTCAAGAATCAGCACAAACCAACAGAAAAACACATACAATTCACTAAGTTGGAAGTCAAACTCACTTGAACAACTGAAAGTCTACGACTGCCACTCCCAAATTCACGACAGAAACAAAACTTTAAAAAAAAAAAAAGAAAATCCAGCAAAAACCCATTTCGCCATTCAAAAAAAAAAAAAAAAAGCCAACAAAACCAAATCAAAGAAATCATGAGAGAGAGAGAGAGAAACTGACCTCTGTAACTGCATTTCCTGAGAAGAGCAGCGATAATCTGTCTAGTGGAATCATCGGCTTCGACCAACAAAACCCTCATCATCATCCTCGGCAGGAACCTGTCCCACCTCGTAATCGCCCCACTTGAACTACATCCTTCGCTCTTCTTCCAACATCCATTATCATTGTTGTTATCATCATTCTCTGTTTCTGTCTCTGCTCTCTTCTTCTTCTTTGCTACGTCGTTCACCTCCAAATACTCACTGCTCAAAACCACTTCCCCCATTAAAACACTTCCAAAAAAAAAGAAAAAAGAATTTTTTTTCACGTTTCTGTGATGAAGATGAAGAAGTTTGAGAGACCAAGAAATCTCATCCTCCGGTAGAGATTGAAAAAGAAAAAGAGAAAAAGGAAAGAGGTTTGGGTTTTTCCAATTCCGTTTAGATGCTTGGAAGAAAAAAAAATATACATGTATCTTCAAATATAAAATAGTCGTTTCCTCTTTTATTTATTGGAAATCCGACGGCGGAGATGGCCCAAACCAACCTTAGACCCCCTCCAGTTTAACGGTGGTAAATAAATATCTGAAAAATCTGACCCCCAAACCACAGAAGCAAAAATATCTTCTTTGCATTTCCACCCAGCGCATGTGGGCCCATAAGCCACGTCATCAATCCAATTTAGGGCGCACGAAGGCCATACACTTGTGGATCGATCAATTGGCCCACCGCCATTGGTCTACGCCTAACTTGGAATTTTTTATTTTATTTTAATTTTGGTTTGTGTTTCACCATTTTTGGTTTGGTGGTCCAAAATTTTCTTCCCCCAAATAAATCAAAAAGAAAGTGATGAAAACAAAAAGAAAAGAAAATTTGTTGGAGAAGATATTTCTTTCGAGTGGGTCCCACATTTGGAAGATATATATGTGTGCGTCCATAATGTCTCCGTGAGATATTTTCTCTCTCTTGCTTTTGATTCTTTTTTTTTTTTTTTTCAATTGCGTGAGTGCTGCGTCCAAAGGGAGGCAAGCCACGGTAGTGTCTTGTTTTATGGACATGATGATGACACGTGGCGATCTCTGACGGGAGAATGTCACTTGCGGTCCTCAAGTGGGTCCAACGCTATCTTAAAGTTTCTTCTAATAAGAGTTGTATGTATTCTACTCGCAGAGGCTGTGGAAATTATGTGTACTCGCTCTGCTATTAGTCAGACTAGTGCTCTCAGAATGTGGAAAAGTTGAAAAATGTGTGGTTGCTATTCACGCATTGGCTGGATGCGATTATTGGGGTCTTCAGAATTACAAGAATACCCTCGGAGTGGTACACGTGGCAGCGTTGTACAGTAGGGAATATATTTTATTAATAATTGTTGTTGCACTACCAATGGAGGAGTGATAAGCCGTACATGTTAAAGGAACGTGTTTACTTCTGCGTGGAGTTTGGAAGTTGGAATTACGCTAAAGATACTTTTAGTGCCTCTAATCTTTGCGGATGATGACCTTAATCTTTTTGTTAATGTTGAGTGATACAAAAGTTACCAAAGTTTAGTCCCCACGTGTCAGATCCACGTGTCCTTTCTTGGTGCATTCAATTTTCTGTCAAATTGATGTGTAGCGATTTGAAAACCATGGCTGGAGAGTTTGTTTTCAGTATATTTTTATGCAAGTATTAAAATAGTAACGTATCGATAGGTTTTTATTTTTAACTGTTATATTTTCAAAAAAATATAATTTTAACAATAGTTTAAAAAGTTCACTGCAATTGGTAACACTCACCGGAGAATGGCCTTTTTTTTATAATTTTTTATAGTTTTCTAGGGAAATCTGTACAGATTCATTCAAACAAATTTTTTAAGAGAAAACAATGTAAAAAAAAAGCATGAATTGTGATTCAAATCTAAAAATCAAACTTGTAGATTTGTGACTTTTTTTTGGAAAATAATTTGAACAGAGCAATTTACAAATCAAGGTTATTAGAATAAAATTTAGAGAGTTATAACTTAAATAATTGAAGATATTATACGAAAAATATTATTTACTTTTATTTTAATGGTGTGATTTTTGATGTAGGTTTGTAAAGCTGCTTAAACTTGGGTTGTTTTTTTTAATTTAATTTAATTTAATAGTATTATATCTGTCTTGTAAAAGAAGTTTTGATTTTTAAATTATAAGCTGAATCACATTCTGAGGGTAAAAATCTAGTTGATGCTGAAGGTCTCAAAGATTTTTTTATTTTGTTTATTTTTTTATTTTTTATTTTTTGGCTCTGGGTGAAGGCCTCAGAAGTCGGAGACTAGGTGTCATCTCTGGATTCTTTCATGCTTATTTTCAAATTCCTAAAAGTTGCAATTATGTTGGTCACATGTTAGCCAAATCGGCTATTTTGCTTGGAACAAGGTTCGTTTTCTCATTTTTAGCTGATTGGCTCAGACAGATTTTAAAGCAGTGGATGGAAGTTTTCGTTTAGAAAATACGAACAAAACTACCCCCTTTCTCATTTTTAGCTTATTGGCTCAGACAGATTTTAAAGCAATGGATGGAAGTTTTCGTTTAGAAAATACAAACAAAACTAGCTCAAACAAAAATTGAGTTTGGATTTCATGTTTGGATAACAAATCAAATAGAAGGAAAATAGTTGTCTACAATTTAACACTATGCATTTAAACAGTGCAATTTGTGGGTGACTTGAAAGGAATATTGCTTTTAGACAATTGAATAAACGTATCATTTTTATTCAAAATTTCACTTTAATTTTTACATCAAAATGATATAAATAAATAATTAGTCTTAAAAAATATGTATACTTTTTTCTTTTGGAAGAACCATGCAATCTATTACTCGTAGGATCATTTTTTTTTTTTAATAATATGAAAGGTGGGACTATATATTCAGACACAAAAACATATTCCATGTGATAAATAAACCTAATCAAAAACGACAATTATTACCGCGAGAGAGAGAGGAAAAAAAAGTGAAATCATTATTATATGAATAAGATATATATGGTCCCTCTATCAAACTAACCCCGTTTGGTAGTGTTTTTATCTTAGTTTTTGTTTTGAAAAAAATTGCAAATGAAAACATTTGGAGGAATATATTGGGATTGTTTTTTAAATTATGTTTAGTTGTATATGATAGTGTTTTTTAAAAAAATATTTTTTAATAAAATTTTTTATTTGTATTATTTAAAAGAAAAGAAAAAAAAAGAAAATGTGGGTTTCCAAGAGGAATCCCTTCCTCTACTCCGGTCGTCTTCCTCTGCTTCAGTGGGCTATGGATGCCGACAACGACGACGGCCGACCCAACCCCACCCCTGATTGTCACAGCCGACGATGGCCAAGCCAACCACACCCCCGACAGTCTCTTCTCTCTCTCTCGTGTTCACGCACGACGAATAGTCCCCATCCTCGACAGCCCCCCCAATCACCCTCGACGACCCCCAATCCCCCTCGATGGCCTTCCTCAACGACCCCAAAATCCCCCACCTTCTCTCTCACCATGTGTCTCATGGTGGCCAACATGCGACGTCGAGGGCGATGAGCTTCGCTACGAGGAAGGCAGCGAGATCGTTGGGAGGAGGGCCTAGGTTGGAAGTCTCGCCAAGGAAGGGTGGTTGAAGGGATGGCGGCGGCAAGAGCAGCGCTGGTAATTGGCAGGAGGGGCGGTGAGATTGTTGGGAGTCGCAGCTGGGTTTGTGGTCTCACCGGTGAGGGGGATCCCTGGTCTGAGTTTGGGAGAAAAAATAAAGTGAAAACAAGTTTTTTTTTCCAATTTGGGGGGTTTTTTTTTTTAGTGTTTTTGAAATATTTTGAGCTAAAATTTTAACCAAACACATTTTGAAACCATTCCCACTTTTTTTTTGTTTTTGAAAATGACAAAAATATTTTCAAAAACAAAACTAAACAGCACCTTGTTTTCTTGTGTGTGCCAACTTAAGCAATGACAATCTGTTAAGGCCAATAAAGGAAACGCCAAGTACCTAAACTCCATTTTTGGAGAACAAAGTATCCACTTGAATTTTTTTTTTTTTCTAGTCCTAAAAAAGAAATAAATATAGTGGACAATACGTGATTTCAGTACTCATGAATTGTATGTTGATAGTGACTTTGCTCTTATCACTATTTTGTAACGAGCTTCTCCAATGGCCAATTTCTGTTGTGGAATAGCTCTTTGTGCGGCTATTCAACATAAATTTTTTTAAAAAAAGGGACAGAAAACTAGATATTATCACCCAAAAAAAAAAAAAGAAAAGGAAAATAGTTTAAGTTTTTTATTCATATATTTATATAAAAAGGCGATTTTGCATTTTGGTTAAGGAAGTCGTCAAGTGTTGGTTATATCCATGATGTCCAATTAAGGGGATAACTAAAAAGTGAATAATGAGTTACTAATTAAGGAGTTTTCACTAATTAGACATTTCACGTGATTCTTCCTTTTATGTTTATATTATATATAAACCAAAGCTTTTACATTTCTGTGGCTGTAAATTTCCATTCCAGAGATATTGGTGTAACACCCGTATTTTTAACGGGCATAATTTTGTAAAATTTAATGAATAAAATGTGACTATTTAAAATTACTAAGTTGTTTATGATCATTTAAAAAAAATACCATTTTAGTATTTTCTTACCAAGTCTTCCTAAGAAACATTCAAAACTTACCAACACTTACTTCTACCAATCTTGTCTCCCTAAATTATTGCTCAATTATATAGACTTCTTCTCATTTTGCTAAAGGTATCCGAAGGGGACATTGAATTATTTTCCGTCAATTCATAGAAGACATGGAGATATTTCTCAACCACCTAATTAATTATTTCCTTATCTTCTTCTATAATTCACTCCAATTATCCCCTCAATTATGTTGGCATTATTTGCTAAAAGTCTTCATGGGAGACAAGATGATATTTTCCTTTAAGACTCTTTTGTTTCTTCTTACAACTTTTTCCCGTAAACATCTCATTCCTCTTAAGCATTTTGATATCTTTTTATTTAACTATCACCACCTTCTTCTCTAGTTCTCATTCTCTCCCTTCTCACTTCAAATTTCTAACTAAAGACATAGAGCACAAAGCTCTCTTTGTGGCCAAGACAATTATAATTCCCAACGATGATCGAGGCGGTTTTAAAGTTAATTCAAGCTTGATTGATAACCCAAACTTTGGTGCTTTTCAAAGAAGTTTTGAGGTAGGTTTTCTTTAATCTAAACTTAGTTTTTAGTATGCATTTTCTCCATGTTTAATGCATAAAAATACTTTAATGGCACTAGTAGACGGGTTTACACATAACTCACTTATGAATGTGATTATACGTTGTGCTTTAGTTTTAATTGTCCTTATGCATGCCTTAGGGTCAAGGATGTGTGGAGCTAACGTTAATTGATTCCAGGATTAAAAGATTGTTGATAAGCTTGAAAGGTAGGGATTCTATTACTCATTTTTGTGAGGTTTTTATAGAATTAAAATTGATTGTTTTGCCGCAATATATATATATCTATGTTGAACTGATATTATATGAGTATCACATATGAAACTATGACATGGACTCGTCTTGTATTGTACGGCGAGGAACATAATGAATTGACACATGTTATAAATTGAGAAGCATGGTTAGGAAAACTGACTCTATTAATAATGATTTAATATAGAGAAATGGTGAGACATGAAGAGGGCGGCGGTTACGTCCTTGGGCATGAATACCCAAAAAGGTAAAATAGGGGGAAGGTGATGACGCTTCCTTGGGTTGAAAGTCCCAAAACACACTGTACAGGAATTGATTTGGTGAGGACTCGGGGCTTGATGTCCCCTAACCGGAACACCCTTGGAATGTTTATAGGGTGATCAAGTGCGCCCATTTGGGTTTCGATGAGTTGAGTGATACTCAATTTAACATGGATACCTAGGAACAATGATGATTGGTAATATTTGTATAAATGTGTAATTATGACACTTGGTAATGATTAACTACGGTATCCATAAGATGTGATCATAATAAACCTCATAATCTGGAATATGATGTAACCTACTAACCATGCAGTTTTTAATGTGGTAATGGATAAACCATAAGGTGAGTCATGATTTCCCTACTGGGCATGTCGATGCTCATCCCTATCATATCTTCATATCTCAGGTGGAACTCAGTGCAACATATTTGAAGAGGAATAAACGAAAACAATCCTGCTGTTTTCGTGTTAGAAGACCCTGTTTAATTACAACTTATCTACAACATGTAAGAGTTGTATTATTTTTTTTTATGGCTGTGTTAAGTTATTTGGGAATTGTACTATGGTGATGATGACTGTAATTATATATATTTGGTGCTACACTAAAAACTGTGGTTTGTATTTAAAACGTTTATTTTTATTTTTCTTGTTATTTAAAGACCCATGGGCATTGTTTAATTGATTTAAATAATATAAAATTTAAAATTATTTTTATTTATTTAAAACTGTTAACCCCCACATAGGGGTGTTACAGAATTTTTGGTATCAGAGCCTAGGTTCGATTAACCTAGGGGGTATAGCACCACCTTAAAAATTAATCTTTGGGAATGGTTTTAAAGTTAGGTGTTAATGTCATCATCATTTGGTACTGATCCTAGTTAAATTTTCGCAGCCAGTAGAAACTATGCCACCAAGACGTCAAATGCAATCGTCTGAGCTGTCACAACCGGTTGAACATGCTTAAGAAGTTGAGCAACCGGAACCGATGGAACAAGCTCAAGAAGATGAGCAACTACGACATGCAACACAATCCCCGCCAGCTGCACCAGAAGTAAATAATTTAGGACAAATTCTTCAAGCATTACAAAATGTGCAAAGACCTGTGGAGGTTCGTGATCCCAAACAACGACATCTAACTCTGTTGAAGGAGTTTATGAAGCAGAAACCACCCACATTTAGTGGAGAACCTAACCCGGTCATAGCAGAACAATGGCTAAAGGCAGTCAAAAAGAAGTTGGACACCTTGAGGATTCCACGGGAGTATTGGGTTAGCTTTTCAACATATATATTTGAGGGTAAAGCCGAAGAATGGTGGGATCTTCAGAAAGACGACTATGACGTGCCGAATCTTACATGGGAGCAGTTCGAAACCATTTTTCGCAACACCTATATTCCTCAGAGCCATAGGCAAGCAATGATGCGAGAATTTGAAAACCTGGTGCAGGGAGATACAACAGTTGCTGAATACCATGCTCGATTTATAGAATTGTCTCGCTACAATCCCGGGGCTGTATCGGATCCAATGGCGAGATGCGAAAAATTTAGAAATAACCTGAGGCCGAAAATCAGACAAATGATAGCTGCTGTTCCATCAACAGATTTTCTTGATCTTGTAGCTGCGGCACAGCGGGCAGAGACAGAACTAAATAACTCCTATGGAGAGTATAAGGGTTCTGGTGGGCGTCAAAGGAAAATAAGTAAGAAAGAGAAGTCACAAGGGCAAGTCATTCAACATAGTGGAGTGACTATTGGTGGTGGATCTTCTGGCAGTGGTCGTTTCCAACCGTATGCTTGTCATAACTGTGGACAAGTGGGACATCTGAGGAGAAATTGCCCTAACCGCCCTACACAATCATCCTTTGCACCAAGGCCACAAGGAAGTCATTTTGGCTCCACTGTTTGGGGAGGGAGTCAAAATCGTGGAGCGCCTCAGCAAAACACTCCAGCTTCCCAAGTCTCAGTAACTCAACCTCGAGGGTTCCAGCCTCAGTACAACTATCAACAGCGGCCACAGGGTTCCAATTTTTATGCTAATCAGAACTTCCAACCGACTCCACAAGGCTCAGTGAATCAAAGGCCATATTTTTCTGGGAGAAATAATAATAAGGCTAGTAGTAGCCAAGGAAACCGAGGAAAAAGTGATAAAGGAAAAGCACCAGCACAAGCTTATGCAATTACGGCTACAACTGGACAAGGAAAACAGGCTGATCACTCAGTTGTAGACGGTATGATTCACGTGTCTCATTCTTGGGCTCATGTATTATTTGACACTGGTACCACTCATTCATTTATATCTATGTTATTTGCTTCCGTACTACAATTAGAAACTGAGACATGTAGTTCATCATTAACCCTTAGTACACCAATGGGCGGGATAGCTGAAGTATCCATAATTTGTAAATCAGTGTGTATTGTTATAGGAGAACATAAACTATCGGCTGACCTATATGTAATAACTATGACAGAGTTTGATGTAATCTTAGGAATGGATTGGCTAACTAAATACCAGGCAATAGTAGATTGTCATAGGAAACGTGTCTCTTTATTCACCAAGAATGGACAAGTCATCGAATTTCAGGCAAAAACAGGAACAGTGACGCCAGCCCCGGTGCTAAAGGCTTGTATTGGAGGACGAAGGAATTTCACCAATCTTGGGACGATCTTTGCTTCAGATGGAGAACTAAAGAAGAGTGACCTATCCTCTCACACTCCTGTGGTGGACGAATTTTCAGATGTTTTTCCAGATGAATTGCCCGGACTTCCGCCTGATAGAGAAATTGAGTTTGTCATCGACTTAACTCAAGGAGCAGCGCCTGTTTCTATTGCCCCGTATCGAATGGCACCTGCTGAGAAAGTGGAATTGAGGAAGCAGTTGGACGAATTACTGGAAAAAGGATTTATTCGACCAAGTACATCACCTTGGGGAGCTCCAGTACTTTTTGTGAAGAAACATGACGGATCGTTGAGGCTCTGTGTCGATTATCGCCAGCTTAATCGATTGACTATCAAGAACAAGTACCCTCTACCCCGAATTGATGAGTTGTTCGATCAGTTAGGAGGATCTTGCTATTTCTCAAAGATTGACTTACGATCCGGATATCACCAACTGAAGATAAGAGAAGAGGACATTCCAAAGACAGCTTTTCGGACTCGCTACGGTCATTTTGAGTTTCTTGTCATGCCTTTCGGGTTGACTAATGCACTAGCGGCTTTCATGGACTTGATGAACCGTGTCTTTCGACCGTACTTAGATCAATTTATCATTGTTTTCATAGATGATATCTTGATCTATTCTAAAAACGAAGAAGAACATGCTGAGCATTTGAGGATCGCTCTACAAACGTTGAGAGAACATGGTCTTTATGCAAAAAGAGAAAAATGTGATTTCTGGATGACGAAGGTCAAGTTCCTTGGACACGTTGTCTCTGAAGAAGGCATCTCAGTGGACCCCTCCAAAATTGAAGCAGTGCTAAATTGGGAACGACCAAAGAACGTGTCAGAGATTCGAAGTTTCCTCGGACTAGCTGGATACTATCGACGCTTCGTAGAGAATTTTTCAAAGATTGCTTCTCCATTAACAAAACTCACAAGGAAGAATGTCAAGTTCGTGTGGGATGATAAATGTGAAGAAGCATTTGAGGAACTGAAACGAAGACTCACTAGTGCACCTGTGCTGATCATACCTAACAACGAGGAGCCTTACACAGTATACACTGATGCCTCAGGAAACGGTTTGGGTTGTGTGTTAATGCAACATGGACGAGTAGTTGCCTACGCCTCACGCCAGTTGAAACCCCATGAGAGGAACTACCCCACACATGATCTTGAGTTAGCTGCTGTGGTTTTCGCACTCAAAATTTGGAGATGTTATCTATATGGCGCAAAGTTCGAGCTATATTCAGATCATCAAAGTCTGAAATATTTGTTTACTCAAAAGGATCTCAATCTAAGGCAACGAAGATGGACTGAGTACATGGTGGACTATGACTTTAGTATCCAATATCATCCTGGAAAAGCAAATGCCGTGGCAGATGCTCTAAGTCGTAAGAACAACGGACGTATAGCCAGTTTAGCATTGGAAGATTGGAGACGAGTCACTATCGCCGACTTCAACTTGCAATATTATGAAGATAACGAGAGAGCTTTCTTATTCAATGTGATAGCAACTCCTACGTTAATTCAGAAAGTAAAACAAGGACAATGGCACGATGAAGGATTACGTAGGGTTTGGAAACAAATACAAAATGGAGAACAACTGGATGGATGGCAGATTGAGCCAGAAGGATTTTTACTTTACAAAGGAAGATTAGTTGCTCCAGAGGATCCATATCTCAGGCATGCGGTGCTAGATGAGGCTCACCGTTCAAAGTTTGCTATTCATCCTGGAAGCACAAAAATGTATATGGATCTAAAACGACAATACTGGTGGCGAGGAATGAAACGAGATGTAGCAACCTTTGTCTCTAAGTGCATGACGTGCCAACAGGTTAAAGCGGAACATCAAAAGCCTGGAGGCGAGTTGAGGAGCTTACCTATTCCAGAATGGAAGTGGGATCATGTGACAATGGACTTTGTTACTGGATTTCCTAAGACTCAAATAGGGCATGACGCCGTTTGGGTAATTGTAGATCGTTTAACTAAGACAGCCCACTTCATCCCAATCAGAACTAATTATAGTGTCTCAAAATTATGTCAATTGTACGTGGAAAAGGTAGTGACATTGCATGGAGTGCCAATGTCAATAGTTTCCGATAGAGATACACGTTTCACGTCGAAATTTTGGAGAGGATTGCAGAGGGCCTTGGGAACTCAATTGAATTTTAGTACAGCTTTTCATCCTCAAACAGATGGACAATCTGAACGTGTCATTCAGATTCTCGAGGATATGCTTCGGGCTTGTGTGCTGGACTTTGGAACAAATTGGGCTGCACAGCTGCCATATGTTGAATTCGCATATAACAACAGTTACCAAGCAAGTATTAGAATGGCTCCATATGAGGCCTTATATGGTAGACCTTGTAGATCTCCATTGTGTTGGGCTGAAAAGGAAGAGCGTCTTGAACTTGGGCCTCAGTTTATCAGAGAAACAACGGACAAGATCCAGATTATTCGCGAACGTCTTCAGACAGCTCAAAGTCGACAAAAGAGTTATGCAGATAAGAGGAGGCGACCTTTAGAGTTCATGATCGGAGACTTTGTGTTCTTAAAAGTGAAACCAAAACGAGGTGTATCTCGATTTGGTGTTAAAGGAAAGTTAGCACCAAGGTATACAGGACCGTTTGAGATTGTGGAACGCATTGGAACGTTGGCATACCGTTTAGACCTACCACCACAATTGTCTCATGTACATAATGTGTTTCATGTATCGATGTTGAGAAAGTATGAACCCGACCCTTCACATGTGATCATGTGGACAGATGTGCCAATTCAAAGAGATACGAATTATGAAGAAATTCCAGTTCAAATACTGGATCATGAAATAAAATTATTACGTCGTCGTGGAATTCCTCTGGTGAAAGTGATGTGGCAACACCATGATGTGGAGGAAGCCACATGGGAACTTGAATCTGAAATGAGAGAAAAGTACCCACATTTGTTTTAACATTGTAATCAGTGTACGAAATTGCGAGGACGAAATTTTTATAGGAGGGGAGAGCTGTAACACCCGTATTTTTAACGGGCATAATATTGTAAAATTTAATGAATAAAATGTGACTATTTAAAATTACTAAGTTGTTTATGATCATTTAAAAAAAATACCATTTTAGTATTTTCTTACCAAGTCTTCCTAAGAAACATTCAAAACTTACCAACACTTACTTCTACCTATCTTGTCTCCCTAAATTATTGCTCAATTATATAGACTTCTTCTCATTTTGCTAAAGGTATCCGAAGGGGACATTGAATTATTTTCCGTCAATTCATAGAAGACATGGAGATATTTCTCAACCACCTAATTAATTATTTCCTTATCTTCTTCTATAATTCACTCCAATTATCCCCTCAATTATGTTGGCATTATTTGCTAAAAGTCTTCATGGGAGACAAGATGATATTTTCCTTTAAGACTCTTTTGTTTCTTCTTACAACTTTTTCCCGTAAACATCTCATTCCTCTTAAGCATTTTGATATCTTTTTATTTAACTATCACCACCTTCTTCTCTAGTTCTCATTCTCTCCCTTCTCACTTCAAATTTCTAACTAAAGACATAGAGCACAAAGCTCTCTTTGTGGCCAAGACAATTATAATTCCCAACGATGATCGAGGCGGTTTTAAAGTTAATTCAAGCTTGATTGATAACCCAAACTTTGGTGCTTTTCAAAGAAGTTTTGAGGTAGGTTTTCTTTAATCTAAACTTAGTTTTTAGTATGCATTTTCTCCATGTTTAATGCATAAAAATACTT
The DNA here is from genome assembly GCA_025403435.1 of Artocarpus heterophyllus. Taxonomy (NCBI): domain Eukaryota; kingdom Viridiplantae; phylum Streptophyta; class Magnoliopsida; order Rosales; family Moraceae; genus Artocarpus; species Artocarpus heterophyllus. Next base: position 4,476,486 of record CM046353.1, read on the forward strand.
TAATGGCACTAGTAGACGGGTTTACACATAACTCACTTATGAATGTGATTATACGTTGTGCTTTAGTTTTAATTGTCCTTATGCATGCCTTAGGGTCAAGGATGTGTGGAGCTAACGTTAATTGATTCCAGGATTAAAAGATTGTTGATAAGCTTGAAAGGTAGGGATTCTATTACTCATTTTTGTGAGGTTTTTATAGAATTAAAATTGATTGTTTTGCCGCAATATATATATATCTATGTTGAACTGATATTATATGAGTATCACATATGAAACTATGACATGGACTCGTCTTGTATTGTACGGCGAGGAACATAATGAATTGACACATGTTATAAATTGAGAAGCATGGTTAGGAAAACTGACTCTATTAATAATGATTTAATATAGAGAAATGGTGAGACATGAAGAGGGCGGCGGTTACGTCCTTGGGCATGAATACCCAAAAAGGTAAAATAGGGGGAAGGTGATGACGCTTCCTTGGGTTGAAAGTCCCAAAACACACTGTACAGGAATTGATTTGGTGAGGACTCGGGGCTTGATGTCCCCTCACCGGAACACCCTTGGAATGTTTATAGGGTGATCAAGTGCGCCCATTTGGGTTTCGATGAGTTGAGTGATACTCAATTTAACATGGATACCTAGGAACAATGATGATTGGTAATATTTGTATAAATGTGTAATTATGACACTTGGTAATGATTAACTACGGTATCCATAAGATGTGATCATAATAAACCTCATAATCTGGAATATGATGTAACCTACTAACCATGCAGTTTTTAATGTGGTAATGGATAAACCATAAGGTGAGTCATGATTTCCCTACTGGGCATGTCGATGCTCATCCCTATCATATCTTCATATCTCAGGTGGAACTCAGTGCAACATATTTGAAGAGGAATAAACGAAAACAATCCTGCTGTTTTCGTGTTAGAAGACCCTGTTTAATTACAACTTATCTACAACATGTAAGAGTTGTATTATTTTTTTTTATGGCTGTGTTAAGTTATTTGGGAATTGTACTATGGTGATGATGACTGTAATTATATATATTTGGTGCTACACTAAAAACTGTGGTTTGTATTTAAAACGTTTATTTTTATTTTTCTTGTTGTTTAAAGACCCATGGGCATTGTTTAATTGATTTAAATAATATAAAATTTAAAATTATTTTTATTTATTTAAAACTGTTAACCCCCACATAGGGGTGTTACAATTGGTCTCCTTGTCTGCTTTTGATTTACAACTAAGCGAACTTGTTTTCATCTAATTCCACCGGAATTAATGGCACTCTGATCCCCATAATCATATTATTGATTTTTTTTTTTTCAACAGAAAAAACCACAACAAAATAGAAACGACAAGAAAGGGCCAAAAAATAAACACCGCACTTTTTCTTACTTAATAGAGAACGAAAAAGCAAATTGGAGAATTACAACAAGCTAAAAAAAACAACTAGAAGATAAGAGGACCTATGAGCCATGGCATTGCCGGTCCACCTCATCTAAAAGAACGTACACGTCGGGCAATTTCGATAATCTTTAATAGGTCGTTCAGAATTTAGTTCTAACTAAAATTTTAAGTTTAAAATCTGTAGAACGTGAGTGCTTTATATTATAGTAATTTTTTGCTTTTTATTATAACATACAAGAGCTTTACATTGTAGTAATTGAAATTTTTGTGTTGAAAGCTACGAGTTTGCAATTCTTATGGTGTTCACTAGAATTTCAAAACCAAAAGAGGAAAAAAATACTAAAGGCGTGAATAATTCTCAATATTTTAAAATTGACATTGTAGGATTGTTATTTTTTTAGGAGAACAAAAAAGAAATAGAGCATGTTTATTTATATAATTTTAAATATATATGTATCTTCACGTGATATATGGATCTTTTCTTACGAAGTGAATTGTTTTTTTAATTTTTCTGTTTCAAATATCAAGATCGATCAATTCTAGTACCGTTTAATACAAGAACATGTCATGCTAGGTTTTATGAGGTACAAATTAATTTTAGCAAAAAAGAAAAAGAATATATAGGAATAATAAGTATTGTGCTACTATACTAGCCCATTTGGTAGGCACAATAAAGGAGAATAAGAAGGACTAGATTAGGATTAGATTTAAATAATTGGTGAATATTCATATGACAATGAAAGGAAAAAATACAAAACCGGCATAATCTTATACAAATTGGACAGTTTAAAACAGTCGTATCGATAGAGTATTCTTTTTATATCCAGTAACTTAATATAAAATTCTTAATTAAAATTGCCTTCATTACTTGAATTTAGAATTAATATTAAGAGGTTTCAAATATTAACATGACGCTTATTCATTCCTCATTCCTTTATTTTTTTCTAAGGAAACACACTCTTAGTTGAATCTAGTGTAAACCAGTCTAGCCTAATCCATTAATTAAATGGGCTTGGCTTGGCATAACATTTTAGTATGAAGCATGTTAAAAACACAACATAACAAGGGTTCAACATAAGCACGTTAAAGGCACGATAAGAGCCTAATTACAAGCATAATTTGAACATGTAATTTAAAACTAATTTCTTCGATATGCTTTATATGTTGTATAATATATATTTCTTATAAAGAAATTCTAATAAAATAAAAATAAAAAATTAATAAAAAGGAAACTTAATCGATTCTTAAAAAAATAAAATAGATTCTTTTACTGTTGGTAAACTGTTAACAAGCACAATTTAACAGCTATTTTAATGAGTTACTAATATTGATTTATGATATATTGACATTAATTAATAATGTACTACAATGAAAAACTTGGTCATTGCTGTAATGATAGAAAATTTTAGTTATTTATCTAATTTTTAAAAACTTCAATCCTTTAATTGAGCCGATCTGCAACGCCCATAAGTAGGGTTTAGTAGTTTTTAATAAATTAAATAAAAATAAAATAAAACTTCAAAAACTTCAAAAAAAATTACCCGGGACATAAACAAAAATTTTCAAATTAAAGAAAACAATAAAAAACCAACAAAATCATAGTTTAATATAGCACCTTTAATTAAATATTATAAATCTGTCATCGTCATTATTTCAACCCTCAAAATAGCTTAATATAACCACATATAAGAACATATGATGCTTACATCATAACGTGGAACATTCTTAACAAATAACACTGTTCCAAGTGGATATAGCTACATAGTTTCTTTAACTATTTTTCTCATTGCCATCACACACTTTATAAATCTTGAAAATATGAAAATATAGAAGAATGAGCAACAACATGCTTAGTAGGTAAACCATTACTCACCCTTTGGTTTCATTACTTACCACATTGAACCTGCATGGTTAGTTTATTCATCAATATATCATTAATAAATCTTAACAAGCCCATTATGTCAATAACTAGTGGATGGTTAATAATTAATATGTTTGTGTATCATATATATACATATATTATAATAAGATTATGTATCATCCATGTATCCATAATCATTTATGTATTATTTCATATTCAATTTCCCCATAGAGTGCACTAGATAATACATTATATCGATTGCTGAGTAGTCAAGTAAAAGGACTAGTTGTCCCACGTCGTTACTAAGTTATATTCTTGTACAGTGCGTTCTGTAATTTTTGACCTAAGGGAGCATTATCGTCTCCCTCCTATTCTTCCTTATAAGGTTTTGAAAGCATTGCCCCGTTTACATTATACATATTCGTTTTATACTGGCCTTATATACTCTTAATCTATGTCTCTACATGTCACATTATTCTATTTCAATTCCTCACTTGTACACAAGAGTCCATTTAACTTAACCATACTTCCTGTATCATGTTATGTTTTAACTTATATCAAAATCAATTATGACCACGCTGTACATTACAGGACGGGTTCGTACAATTATCCATATGATGTTTATATAATAATAACGACAATATATATATATATATATATAATTTAACATGGAAAATTAAATCATCAATTAAATTAAATAATACCTTACAAAAGTTAAGTAATAGAATCCCTACCTCGAAACGGGTTCCGAAGGAAATGTGGATGGCTAGGAATGACTCACAAAGATTCCTAAAGCAACAGTTACTAGTTATGGTCTCCATTCCATCAAGCTACTTTGCCTCGTTTTACGTGCACTTGGCACTGGATGATTTTTAATGAAATTGATTTAATCCAAATTGAGGTCACAATTGTGTCTAGAATGTCGAAACGAGTTTGGAAACGGTCTCAAATCATCAGCCGGAGGTCAAGTTAACTATCAACCAACTTTGACCATATTTGACCAATTTGATCGACGTTGACCAAGTTTGACTGGCATTGACCAGCGTTGACTGGGCTCCAATGGCGGCTGGACTCAGACCTCCCCCCAAATCGACCCTCCTGAGTCCATTGGTAGTGTTAATTTTGGGAAATTCGGCCTAGAATCAGCCAAAATTGGCTTGTCTTTCTTGAAACTCCGACGACTAAATTTCTTGCTTTCTGACTACAGTTTTATGAAATTGAAATGTGTAAAATGCTACCCATCACCTTTGAGCATAATGGAACCTTCAATTTGACGGGATCGGAGTTTTGCTACAACAACCGATGTTGACGCCTTCAATTTCTGGCCAAGGATGGTGGTTTGCTGAAATTAACGTGGGATTTTTGCTCAGTGTTGAATTCTAAGTCTAATGGTACAAACGACATCAAAAATAGAGTTCGTTTGCTTGATCGTCAGAGCTTCGTTGGCTACGGTATGACAATGGCCAAAGTTTACAATTATGGCAACTGTTTTTCGGTGAGTTTTGATGGGAAAGATTGGTCTAGTTTTGTTCCTCTCATCGTTGTGAGTTTGTAGAGACCAAAATCATCTCGATCAGACCCCAGACGAAAAAGTTATGATGTCCAAACTTTTGAAGGTTTTGAAACTTTGTCTAGCGATTCATGCGGCTACGGTTTGAATTGTCAACGGCGAGACAAGTCTTTGGACTTGGCTCGTCGAGAACTTTCCAACGGTGCTAAACATGTTAAAAATGGACTCCAGATAGTCACCAGCAATTTTGAACAAAAACTTTTTTTTTTCCTCTTTCTACCTCTCATTCTCTTTCTCCTAAAAGATGCCTCCCCTCAATAAGGCATTTATTTGGATTTAAAAATCCAATGTTGACATTGTCTCCCATTAAATTTTTTTAATAAATTTTGAATGTTACACAATCATTTTCATATATATTTTTTTAACAGCATTCATTTTTTTTGTTGTTGTTAATGTGCTACTAGGTAGAACAAAAGTACGAGTAGATGTAGGCATAAGCATAACCTAAACACCTTATAGGCACTACCGACAAATAAATAAGTTGTGGCTATGGGTCGAGCTTGACAACACAAAAATTATAATAAATTGTATTGTTACACCCTAAATTATTCCCTTTTTCGCATAATGCAGCTTAAACTTTCAATCTTGCAAGATACATTAATTTTTTATCTTTAACAATTGAGATCCAATAGTTAACGAGCATTAAAAGACATAAATAATTTTAGTCACAAGATTCACTCTTTTTTTTTTTTAAGTGTAGAACTCGACAATTTTTCTCAAGTTGAAGCTTAACACTTAAAAAAGAGTACTGAATTGAGATTAAAAGTAATTGTTGGACATCCATGTCAATGATTTCAAAGTTCTGGATGTATTTTATTAAAATTAAAAGCTTAGAAAAAAGTGGATAAGTCAGACGCAACAATATAATTTAGGAAAAATGAGAGAATTAGACCATCATTTATAAAGAATAAAAATAAATAGATTAAAATATAATAATGTTTATTAAATAACCCACTTAAATTAAAACAAAGTTTATTTTGGTATAAAATAACATAGAGAAAAACACAAAGCAACAACGAGACAAGAAAAAACATAAACGAAAAGAAAGAGAAAAAGAATAATAAAGAGGTAAAATTAAAAATTAAGTATTTAAAAAGAGCACGTGATTTTAAAAATGCTATATATTTAAATATTTTTAAAAATGTGTTATTTGTTTATATTAAAAATTAAAACTGTATTATTTGGTGTAATTTTTTGATAATTTACTCCAAAAATTAAACAGGCCACAACTTAATGGCCTGGTCTATACATGGTACAAGACACATTAAGACCCAAATTTAAACCCGGCCTGGCCCGTTTGACATATTCTTACCTCTTATTTGTTCCGTGCCAACCAATCCTATGTTCTTTGATCCTTTCTTTTTTTTTTTTTTGAACAGATGTCGGATATGAAAGTAGGGGTGCACAAAAACCGCTCCGCAATCGCCGACCGCCCGCGCCCGCGCTCGGCCCTCCCGAAGAAAAGGACTCTGTGGGTTCAACCCGTCCATTGACGGGTTCAACCTGCCCGCCTATAGATGTTGACGGGCGGGTACGGTTTTAAATTTTAGGGGGCGGGTTCAACCCGAACTCGTCGGCCTAATTCTTAAAAAAAAAAAAAAAAAATCTTAATCTAAACCTCCCCCACTCCTCACTCTTTAAAAAGAAAAAAAACATTTGACTTTGTTCATCATTTTATCTGTAGTATCCTGTTATTTTCGAACCCAATGAACAAGTTTTATGGAAGAACAAGAATTCTTGACTTTATTCATCACTTCATCTATAGTTGATGTTTCTTGTTGCAATGAATGGTTATGTTTCTTAATTTGTTGTGAATATGGTCCTTGTATTTAGGCGTCAAACTTGGTTGTTGTTGAGAATGCTTCATACATTATCATCTTATATTTTCTATAAATTTTCTTCACTTTTTTTTTAATAAAAAAGAGCTCAAAAAATTATATTGTACATTAGTGTAGACCCAACCCTCCCCACCCGCCCGCCCCCAGACCAAAACCGTCTACTATTCCACGGGCGGTTTGTAGGTTGATCAATCGTCAATCCGTCATTTAAAAAAATCGACCTGTATTTGCCTAAAAACTATCAAACCGTTTGTTGTTCACCTTTAGATGAAAGGTCCAGATTTCTGCAATTACGTACAATGAGTGGTAGACGATAGAACCTCTTAGATTTTGCAGAGGATTAATGTGTGGACAACGAATGAAACGGCCACGTTTGACGCCAGTCGGTATGTCCGAAAGAGCTCTCTGTCTCCTTCCTTTCTTTCGCTTATGCAATGAATCTGGAACTCAAAACCTCCACTTTCTCCATTCTTTCTCAAAAACCCTTCCTTTCCTTTCTCACTTTCTCGCATTTTCCTTCCCACTTTTCTTAATCCAATCACCCTCTACTTCATCACAAAAAACCCAGAATTTTTAGCTCATCATCGATGGCTACTTTACTATATCTTCTGTGCGGACAACCCCATCATCAGCATCATCTTCTTCTTCTTCTTCAATGGCTACTCTATCAACCAGACCGTTAGTGAAGCCCCAAATTCTGAATTTAACCTCCAAGGTTTCGACTTTCTTGAATCCGTGTAGGATTCTGAAGACCGTTTCTGTTGAGATTATGTCCAGAAAGAACGGCCGTGGAAATTCTCTCTCTGTTTCCATGTCGTGGGATGGTCCACTCTCTTCGGTCAAGCTGATAATACAGGGCAAGAACTTAGAGGTACTTGAGTTTTTGAGCTTAACTTGAACTGGGTTAGTTTCAAATCATGGAAATATCTTTAAAAAAATCCTTAAAAAAAATTGTATGTTGGAAATTGAATATTATGAAACTACTTGCCTTGATGTCGTATAAGTAAGGTACACTATGTGAGAAACGACTTAGTACGTAATCTTAGATTTGGCATGCCACTTAAGTGTCTACAAATTTACAATGTCTAAAATCACTGTAGAAACTTATATTATTTTTTAAAAAAATTACAAAACCAAATTATTGTTTTGTAATCCTTTGAGGAATTTAAAGTAACAATGACTTTGAAACTGTTGTTAGTCATATAAAACATCCTATTTCTTGATTCAGTTGACAGAGACAGTTAAAAGTCATGTGGAAGAAAATGTCGGGAAGGCAGTCTTAAAGCATAGCCACCTAGTGAGGGAAGCTGATGTTCGGTTTTCGGTTCGGGGTGGCGAGTTTGGAAAAGGCCCAAGGATTAGGAGATGTGAGGTATAACCATTTAGATTTTTTTTAATGGTTTTGATGTTTGAGTTTTCTGGGATTGTGGCAAATTGTTTATATTTATTTGAGGGTTTGGTCCAAGTTTAGGTGACTTTGTTCACGATGAGGCACGGGGTAGTTCGAGCCGAGGAAGAAGCTGAGACGCTATATGCAAGCATAGATTTGGCATCCTCCATCATACAGAGGAAGTTGAGGAAAATCAAAGAGAAGGAGTCAGACCATGGCCGACACATGAAGGGATTCAACAGGTTAAAAGTTAGGGAGCCTTCTGCGCTAACAATAAAAGAAGAGGAAGAAACAGTTCCTGAGCAAACGGAGGGCGAAGAAACAGTTCCTGTACAAGAGGGAGAAACCCTCATTGATGAGGTAGTCACTTGACCTTTCTAGCATAACAACAAATTCTCATCTTTTAGTGTAAGCGCTCCAATATCATTTCATATTTGACTGGATAGGAAAAAGGGAAAGTTGACTCATACGTTACTTATTTAGGTAAACTTTATATCGTTTCTTACCCCAAATTATTAGTTGATAACTTATTTTCTTTCTTAAAAATCATGCACTGTCACAAAATCTGTTGCATTGGATTTGTGGATTTAGAGACAGGATTTGGCTTTAACTATCTAGTTTTAAATTGTTTGCATGGGCGGAAGAAGATAATTTGTTAGATAGAAAGTGTCACTTTCCTCTGTTTGTGTGATTTAGAGTTCAATCTGGAATGTCATATTGTTTCTTAAGCATTCAGAGTTAATTATTTCTCCAAAATCTGTAAGTAGATCCAAATGAAAGGTTTTGTGTTTTTGATTGATGAGCTTGACTGCTTGCCTTTGGATTCCCTTCTTCTCTAGCATTAGTCTCACATTCTCAAATGTCATTCAGATTGTTCGCACGAAATACTTTGACATGCCACCTTTGACCGTGCCTGAAGCAGTTCAGCAGCTGGAAAATGTTGATCATGACTTCTATGGTTTCCGAAATGAAGAAACTGGTACAAACACTGTTCTCTTCCTTTCCCTCAGTACTCATTAATAAAATCGTTAACCACTGCTTGATTTTTCCATTTTTCTCCAGGTGAAATTAATATCATATACAAAAGAAAGGCAGGCGGATATGGGCTTATCATACCGAAAGGAAATGGAGCGGCACAATTAGAAACTATGGTGGTAGAACCTATTAGGGAACACTCCCTGGCAGAATAAACGTAGCTGGCAAAGGAAATCTCTTTCGTACAGCTGTGTTTGCTGCTCGTCACAACCAGAGGCTCGCAATGGCATTAGCATATTGAAGGCAAAACAAAAGCTTCTACAGAGACGTGATTTGTACAAGTTTGAGAGTACTTTTTGCCACAGTTCTAAAATGAATGAGCAAATCTTTTCCTGATGTTCTTGTAAAATGAGATGTCCCATGGGCATATGTTCTCTAAACACACAGAATATAACGTTGTAATCACCATTTCACAGATCGATATACAAATGACTATTTAGCTCACTCATCACGTTATTTATTTATTTATTTTGCCTCATCATGTGCATGAGAAAAGTCACATCTGTGATTTTATTGGTCATTGTTCTTTCCTGGAGGTAATTCTTCGAGAGCCAATTGCTCTGTCGTTTTTGATTGCTTTATGTGTTGTCTTGGGTCATTCATTGAACTAGGGGTTCTATAATTCAACAAGATTGTCTGAATATTCATTGGCGAAGGAGAGAAAATCTAGTGCACTTCAGAGGTCAAAACTAAAGACTCTCTGATTTGTACTTTATTTATTCTAGGTTGATTCTATACTTCTTCGAAAAAAGGGTCGCACTTAAACTGCTAAAGTTAAGAGTTAAGACAGGACTGAGATCTCAGTTCTCACTGATATTGGAATTCTTACAGCATGAGCTCCATCACTCCAAGTCAAGCGCTCCCAAAAAAGTATCCCTTCGTGACCCGGTGAGTGGATGAAACGGTTACAAGAAAGGAAATTGTATTGGTTGTGGTGTTGAAGATCAGTTGCCGAGGCCGTACCGATATTCAAACGCCTCGAGAAGGCTTAACAACAGCCTTATAACTAGAGTTAGCATGTCCGACATTTGTAACAGTTCTGGTCAGTTTTGCCGACTTTGTAAACGATGGTATGGTTATAGAAGGCAGATTTAAGTTCAGAACTGAGGGTGTTTTGGTTGGGCATGATGTGGGATGTTCTGTAAGCTGGGAAATGGCAGATTTGTTGTAGCCCATAGCACAGAGGCAATGGATATAATCTGCTATTCCCATGTCATAAACAAGACCCGGGTCTGCTGCCTTGTTGAAGTTTACGATCCCACCTCCAAAATAAAACGGATCTGCCACCTTCATTGGCTCCCCCTCTGCAAATATTGGCTCACCAGATGGGTCTGTGTTCCATGCTGCAAATCATAACCAGGGTGCGTCAATAAAAGGCTTTCATTTAAAATTGTAATAAATGGAATCAAGATATGGGCAAAAAAAAGGACCTGTTGTGACAATGGCAGACTTGATAGCAGCAGGAGACCAATCTGGGTGCAACGATTTCAGCAGCGCAACGACTCCAAACACATGAGGAGACACTATGGATGTTCCGGACATGAAAGCAAATGCACTATTCGCTTTTGGGTAAGACGGAGAACCTGCTGACAATATGTTCGCTCCTGGTGCTGCTATATCTGGCTGTCTCATACAAACAAAGTGAGCTAGAGCTATTACTTGTAAAAACTCCTTTTTTAAGGGGAGAAAATCGTTGTTAAGGTAAAAAAAAAAAAGAAAAAAGAAGGCATATATATATACAGACACATACGTACATAAATCCTACTAATACTGTGCAATTTTACGTTGTCAAATTTTGATTTTGAAATTGTCAGATGCTTCAAAAGTACAGAGGATGATTTTCTTTTTTTAATTTTACTATTGCAGAAATGAATTTTAATTTTGGTACTAGAAAAGGTTCAAAAATAATACTATCAACTCTGCTGGGGCAAAGTAACTAGGCCCTCTAGAGTCGAGAAGAGAAGTATGCAGGGTTGGTGGAAACGGGTCTGCCATCATGAGTTTTTGTAGGGCTAATCCTCACTTTTGGAGACCTGCAAGGTCGTTAATTGACGTACATGAAATTTCCTTTGTTTTTCTACATAAGTATAACAATACTATAATTATGTGAAAATAGACAAGAAAATTCGGAGCATAGACGTTACCTAGAGTGGTAGAGAATCTTCATGCCAATGTCATAACTGACTTGAACACAAGGAAAGTCGTCGTGGCACACATACGATGAGCGGGTCGGATTTTCAGCGATGATGAGGCCAAGAGCGCCGGCCTTTCTGACGGAAGACGCATTCTTCTCTACGGAACCCCCCCGGAATGCTGTTGCGAAGCAGAGCACCACTCTCTTCTTCGCCCATGTATCTTCTTCAGTCAGGGATTTGCAATCACCGTATATATGACAATTCACGTACATACAAATACAGTATGCTGTGAATTTTGCATGCGTGCATATATAATATCTAGATATAAAGTTTCGTTGAAATTGAAGTACAAATATAAAGGTTTGCTTTGTGTAGATTATGTAAATGTTATACACTAACCGAGGATATTTGAGATCAAAAACCTCAGGATACGCTAACCTGATAAACCCTGTGTCGTTTCCTGTAAACATGGCTTGACCCTACATTTGACAAATACCAAGCATTCCTCACCAAAATGCACATATATACAAGCATGATAATATAAAAATTAAGGAATATAATTAATCATGAACTCGGAACTCCTTAACTTAAAGATGAGACTTCTCGTAAGCTTATATATATATATATATATTGACTTATTCAAAATTATTTTATCCATTGTTTAAGGATCTAAAAAACAAATTTTCTTTCCCTTAAAAAAAAAAAATCTTCTCCTCTTTTCCACGCATGGAAAATTCTATGCACTTATATAACGACCTTTATTATTCCCTCTATCTAATCTTTGAGTTAGTTTAGATGAAACCTAATGATCATTTAGTAAAGATCCGATTTTTTTTTTTTTTTTGTTATAATGAAACTCAAACTTTTAACAAGTTACTAATCGATTAAAATTTATTTATTTTTTTGCCAAATATTCTGAAAATTTTATTGAAATAATAAATTCTTCTTCCTTTCCCGTGCATGAAGAATTTTCTGCAAATAAATCTTTTATTTATTTATTTATACTTCTTCTTCTTCTTCCATGCATGACGATTATTAAAGTTGAAGACAGAAGCTAATTTTCTTACTGCAATGGTCCAGTTGTTCCCCAGCCTGGCACGAGTAGGGAACGACCGGTCACTGCTACCCGCTCCATTGGTCAAGATCCACGGCGACGCGTTCTGCACCGTCTGTGGACTCGGCCCCAAGTTCCCCGCCGCGCACACGATGGTGACACCCTTTGCCGTCGCATGAAACGCCCCGACGGCTATCGCGTTCCTATCGTCTGCCTCCGGATACGACGGCATGTCGGCGGCTATCGACAACGAGACCACGTTTATGCCATCGCGCACCGCCAGGTCGAACACCTTAAGTATGTCGTCGCTGGCGCACACCCCGCCGAACAAGCTCCTCCGCGCCTGCGTCGCGCCTCCCCTCACTGTCTCGACTCCCAGTCCTTTGTAGCTCCGGTTCACCACCGACAATCTGGCTGCAATTGTTGACGTGTGGGTCCCGTGTGTTGGGGAATTAGGCAACTCCTAATTTCAAGGATCGCAAGAATGAATAATTGCAGAAAATAAATAAGAGAAAAGAGGAAAAAGAGACACCAAATTTTTATATAAGTTCGTTCAAATTTGAGACTACGTTCTGTTCTGCCGCTTGTAGATTCCACTATGATGAAGGAGATTACAGATTACAAAAGAAGTTTCTCACACACTCTCAAATTGTGCTTACCAAAACTCTCTTCTAACTAGCACCATGTGGGGATTTTTCTCTCTTAAGGATGAAGCTCTCAAGAATTATGCCTCACATAAAATAATGTCACTCTTAATGTCACACACGCACAACCCTAGCCACCTTATGTCTATTTATACCCAAAGGAAGAGAAAAATAACAACTAATGAGAAACCCTAGTAGTTTCCCGTTTTTGGGGCTCTTGAGTTCGACTCTAACTCAAAATTTCTCAACAAACCAGACTCTGGGCGCCGCGGCCCTCATTTTGGGTGCTGCGGCTCTGGTTTGCTCTTTGACGAGCGCCGCAGCCCTCGTTTGGGAGCCGCGGCTCTGGTTCGGGTGACGCGGCGCTCGTTTTGGGCACTGCGGCGCTGGTTCGAGCGCCGCAACCCTCATTTGGGCGCCGCGACGCTAGACTACTGCCCTCTCTTTTTTCTCTTCTTTCTCCTTTGCTAGGTTGATTTGGCTCCATATTGCAACAATCTCCCACTTGGAGACTAATCAATCACCATGTCTCCAACTGCAGCGGCAACGACTTCTCACGCCTCATGGAGAAGTCCAACTGAAGTTACGCACAACTTCAGTTTCTCGGTCGGAACCATCTTGGTGAGCATATCACTGGATTCTTTTACCACCCGCCTTACCTTATACTGTTTGCTGCCATCACTTTTATCTTTTATCTGTTGGAAACAAAGTGCGCAGCGGAATTTTTAAAATTTTTCATCAGAGTATTTTCCAAAACACAAGTTTGACATGTTATATGTATAAATTAAACAGATCTTACTAACCTCAGTATGTCGAAGAACCTCCGCGACCTGTGTAGAGAAGTAACGTTCCAGAAGAGCCTCAACCAACTGGTCTTCTTTGCTATTCTCTATCCACAACCGGAGTGAGTGTGGGCTCACACGTACAGCTCTTCCACCGGTGACTCTCCTTCCAACCAATAGAGAGAACCCAAAGCTAGTGTTCGTGATTTGTGAACAAAAGCTCTCAGGGAGTTTTCAGATGCTCACTAGAAGAGTATCACTCTTAATCTCTCAAATTGATCTGAGTAAATCATTAGACTCACTCCCTTTTTATACCTATTGGTCCTTGGGGTCAGTCCATATCAGATTAGGTCTCAAAAATCGAAACAGAATCAAGTTCGGATCAATATCTGATAAGATACGCGTGAAAAACGCGTAATCTTAGCTGTCGCGGTCGGCATGCCGAACTGTGAGATAGGCAGGCCGAACTGGCCAGTTCGGCAGGCCGAACACGTCATCCGGCATGCCGAACTGCCGAGAAAAAATCTCCGCGAATCTTTTATTTTCCACCCGAGATTCTAAAGGATAAAGTCTCAGTTTTGATTCAAATAGCCCAATAGAAAAGATATCTGATCAAAACAAACTTTATCAAGATAATCTCTAAGAAAATAAATCAATTCACAATAATTCTACAAGTTTATCTTGTTCTAATTGTCCAAAATTAAAACAACCGATAAACAAACAAGAATTATCCGAACGCCATAATTCAACAAGTTCATCTTGAACTAATTTCTTACATAATTAATTCAACCGATAAACAGACATGAATTATTTGATTCTTATAAATTTAAACCAATCTGATAAATCCGACATAAGTCACCAATTATTGGAAAAGCACGCCGTGTCGTTACAGGATTTTGTGAGCTAGCAAAGGGGACCAAAATGGACCTATAAAGTTCAAGCTCATGATAATTATGAAACCCAATATCCCAGATATACATTTCACAATTATCAACTCCAACGCTACTCCACTAAAAGCTTGGAGCTGCACTCTCGAACTTTATAGAATTACGAAGCTCGTGTAGCTAAGTCTCCATGACATATCATAGTGTATCGCATCCCCATATGATCATCCATAATCGGCTTAAGGACAAGTTCTGTCTTACCTTCCCGATTATTTTTATCTTACGTTCCATTGTCTCACCATTAGAAAACTCACCATCCAAAGATAGTATACCATTCGGTTACACCTATGTATCCAAATGGTTGAGCGCTCCAGTTTTCCAATTACAGGACAACGCATATAAGAGGATATCATTACTCCTAAAGAGGAGCTATGGATTCCATATCTATGAATAACAAGTCTACGCTACCAAGAGTCATGCCTCCAACGTACCGGCATGCATGCCACTATAGAGATGTGGGAGTCACCCATTGGTACATCAAAAGACACAAGTCGAGACAACGGGCCCATTATTCATCTCAGGATTAAGATACAATACAAATGATTGTCTAAAGTGAATCGATTTGCCAAGACAGAATTATTAATCCAAATCAATTCACTTTATGTCCCGATCCAACACATCGTCACCTATGACAACGCGCCAATGTTTCTATTCACGGAGTCCAACTCCGATGGCCAAGACAAACCATCTCCCAAAAGGGATATAGACAACATAACAATCTTTACATGAATAAAGCGCCCAACTTTATTCCCTCGATTGCGGATCATATATTTTAGACCATCATCTTAAGAGTCGTGTCTACCGCATAATCATCCCATCATATGCCCAACTCTTAAGGTTTAGACTGACAGTCTCAGACTACTGTTTGCTTATCATACATTCAACAAATATGAACGTAAAGAGGACAATATTTGGTATATATAAATGAATAAATTCTTTATTGATAAAAATGTCTCCAAAAACGTATTACATTTTTACTCCTTAGAGCATACATGTCTAACATTATCCAGTATACCCACTTGTTGTGCAAGGCTTTTTTGCCCTGTGGTAACTTTGCCAGTTGCCATGTCTGATTGGACATCAAGGAATCCATCTTATCCCTCATGGCTAACTCCCACTTGACCGAATCTTCAGCCTTCACGGCTTCATCATAGCTCTCTAGCTCACTTCTGTCGGTCAACAAGATGTAACGCAGAGATAGGGAGTATCTCTGCGGCGGTCTAATAGTCCTGCTAAACCTCCTAACTGGTGTGGCAAGAGTCCTCTGATTTTCTTTTGGAGCTACATTTTCTTGGTCTTCAACCTCTGAATTCTTCACTTCCACTTCAAGAAGATCCTTCAATGGAATCACCTCAGGCTTCTTATCTTCAGAACCTGAACCCCTTAAGTCAGTGTTGTCTCTATCCTTGTACAGAACACCTTCGTTGAAGATCACATCCTTGATCTTAATAATCTTTCGATTTTGGTCATCCCAGAGACAATAACCAAACTCAAGTCCACTATAGCCAACCAGAAAACATTTCTTTGACTTAGCATCAAGTTTACTTCTAGCAGCAGGATCAATGTGAACATAGGAAACACACTCAAACACTCTCAAGTAAGAGAGATCAACCTTTTTATGGCTCCAAACTTCACCCGGTAGCTCAAATTTCAGCAGTGTGGATGGACTTCTATTAATCAGATGAGCGGCTGTATTAATTGCCTTAGCCCAAAATGTCTTTGGCAGCCCTGCATGCAACCTCATGCTTCTGGCACGCTCGTTTAAAGTCCTATTCATCCTCTCAGCTACCCTGTTCTGTTGTGGTTTCCCTGGAATGGTTTTCTTCGTCTTTATTCCATTCTCAGCACAGTACCGCCTGAAGTCATTATCTAAATATTCTCCCTTATTGTCATACTGCAAGCACTTCACCTTCAAATCTGTCTCGTTCTCCACCATGGCTCTCCATCTCTTGAAAGCATCAAAGACATCAGATTTGTTTTTCAGAAAGTAAACCCATACCTTCCTGCTTGAGTCATCGATGAACGTCACGTAGTAATTTGCGCCACCAAGGGAAGTCACTAGCGCAGGCCCCCACACATCAGTGTGAACTAGCTCTAATTTCCTAGACTTCGGCTCTCTACCCATCTTTGAGAAACTAACTCTCTTCTGTTTACCAAAGATGCAGACTTCACACAAACTGTGATCAACAATTTTCAAACCTGGTAGTTTTCCTTTGCATTGAAGCACCTTCATACCCTTATCACTCATGTGACCGAGCCTATAATGACATAGCTCGGTATTGACAGCAGAATCAACAACTGCTATTGTATCTCTGCAACTAGAGTTCATGTAGAGAGTTTTAGCCTTGCGTCCCCGAGCAACAACCATCGCTCCTTTAGTGACTTTCCAACCTCCACAATTGAAGGTTACTTTATGTCCTTCGTTATCTAGTTGCCCCACCAAAATCAAGTTGCGTATTACTTTGGGAACATGTCTCACCTTATGAATCTTCCACACAGACCCATTAAGCATTTTTAAAATAACATCTCCAATGTCAACAATATCCAAAGGTTTTCCATCAGCAAGATAAACCTTACCATGATTTCCAGCAACATAATTCTCTAGGACATGACGGTGTGTAGTGGTGTGGAATGATGCTCCTGAATCTATCACCCACGAATCAAAAGAACTGTCAACTGACAAGATTAAGGCATCATGTTGCTCTCAAGTGGCGGCGTTAGCTACGTCATTAGTCTTGTGTTCGTTCTTCCTTGGAGCCCTGCAATTCTTCTTCAAGTGGCCAGACTTCCCACAATTCCAACACTCCATGGTCCTACCGTTCCTTGACTTGCTTCTCTCATTCCTCGACTTACCTCTCTTGCCATTATCCCTGTTGGAATGCCCCTCAAGTTTCTTGCCCCTATTATCAATATTAAGGGCCGAGTTCGACGTTGGGGCTTCACCTGAGTCATTCCTACGAACTTCTTCCGCTAGAATAAAGTTTTTTGACATCAACAAACTTCAGTTTTGCATTCCCAAGCGAATTTGTAATGGCCACCCTCATGGGTTCCCAACTATTTAGTAACGAGGCCAAGAGGATTAGGGCATTGATCTCATCATCGAATTTAATCTCCACCGAGACCAATTGGTTCAAAACGGTGTTGAAACTGTTCAGATGCTCTACTACTGAGGCACCTTCAGGCATCTTTAATTAAAGAGCTTCTTCATGAGATGTACCTTATTGTTGGCTGAGGGCTTCTCATACATCTTTGACAGAGCCTTCATCATCCCTGCTGTAGTAGTCTCCTTTGCAACGTTGTGAGCAATGTTCTTTGACAGGGTCAAACGGATCACACCCAGCACCTGTCTATCAAGGAGATTCCACTCCTCATCCTTCATGCCTTCGGGCTTATTACCCAAGGGCAAGTACAGTTTTCTGCTGTAAAGGTAGCCTTCTACTTGCATCCTCTAATAGGAAAAATCCGAACCATCAAATTTGGTGATATCGACTGCCGAACCTTCTTCTCCTGTCATCGTTCTTAATCAAAACCTCCGCTCTGATACCACTTGTTGTAGTAATTAGGCAACTCTTAATTTCAAGGATCGCAAGAACGAATAATTGTAGAAAATAAATAGGAGAAAAGAAGAAAAAAGAGACACCAAATTTTATACAGGTTCGTCTAAAATTGAGACTACGTCCTGTTTCTGCCGCTTGTAGATTCCACTATGATGAAGGAGATTACAGATTACAAGAGAAGTTTCTCACATACTCTCAAATTATGCTTACCAAAACTCTCTTTTAACTAGCACCCTGTGGGAATTTTTCTCTCTCAAGGATTGACCAAGGAACGGACCACGATCCACATTTTCTCACGAAAAATACTATAATCCTGAATACCAACAGTAAGCAAAACGGTCAAAACCATTAGAGGGACACCCTAGAAAACATTGTGTTAGCTGCTAGTTTATATCAGTTAGTAACATGATTGAATGCATTGATATATCTTCAGATTATTATAAAAGCTGCTTTAGACTAATCGGTTTCTAGCTTTGTTCCTTTATAGTACAATAATTGTCCATTGTCAATACTTTCTTTTCTTGTCAAGAGATAAGTAATACAAAAATTAGGAGGGATTAGCCCTAAACCCCATTTGTAGGCACTTTACAGCAGCAGAATGACCATGAATAACAACAAAATTGGCAGCCAACTTTTTTTTTTTTTCCAGAGAATTGACAGTTAACTTACAAACACAAAAAGCAAAACAGCTATTCCTGAAGCTTTGAAACGGTTCCTTTTTTGTGAATGTCATGTTTTGCTTTGTTTTAGTTGTACAAAAATAAAAGTTAGTTTAGACTTTTGTCGGACTTTCATTTTTAGATGCCATCTTTTTACTCCCTTTGGCACTTTCTATCATTTGGTAAACAAGGGGGTTGCAAAAAGGGTGATTGGAATGCATAAAAATAGCAAATGGATGACCAGGCTCCACTATTAACCCCTCCACTTTATTGTGTTGATCTAAGTAAACAGCTTTATTATCTTTAATGTAATGATCATTATAGATACTCAGCAAAGCATTCAACTGGTTTATGTCCAAAAAAACCACCCTTGCTTGACGCCTAATGGGTAGTCCAATGTTAGAGAACCCTCCCCACTTTCACAATGCCACTTTGCAAGAGACAACATGCTTGCTCATGTTTCACATTGCGGCGAAATTTTCAGAACAGCATCATTGTCTTTACAATTTCTTCATCTCGCTTTTGCATAATCATTTCAAGCATACTATAAAATAAAACAATATAATATGATATAAAAACACATGGACCAAACTTAGAACCATAAAACATTCAATAGAAACTCCTCTTTCAATGCACTATGGCTTATAACTAATGGAAAATTTTAACGAGGCTCTAGCCAGAGCATAAAAGAACATCTTTACTCTCATGCAAATATCAATCCAAGTCCAAGCTCATTATGCATCATTTGGGATGTTTCTGCGCTATTATTACTCTACAACGTTCTTGTGCATGAAATTTTGCACAGTTCAATGTAGCAACTGGGTCCTATAAGTGATTGGATTGAACTTTGGTAAGAAAAGTACACTGTTGTCCAAGACCAACATAATTAACCTTCCATTTACGCTTCAATTACATGAACGGGCATTTCTCTTTTTTGCGAAAATCTCTCACTGGAAACAGTTTAAAGCATATTAAGGGACATTCCGTCCCCCAGAATCTTCCTTCTTGATTCATATCTGGCCTTAATTCTATCATCAAGTTTGTAGCACAGGAAGGCAGGACAAGCCAACAACTCTTCAATTTCTCAACCCATCGACCCTATTAGGCACTCCATCTTCTTCTCGAGAGAAACATGATTATATTGCAGTATCTGAGGGTGCTTTTTGCTCGTATAAAGAATGTCTTCATACGAAAATCCATAACTCAAGAATAGCCCAACTGCCTTCTACATATTCTGGCAGCTTATTCTGGTCACAGATCCCATTGCCAGTGCCAAGTCCTTGGTTCTATACCTATACCCAATCCTTATCAACAAACAAGTTTATGGGCAATGTTGTCATCAAATGAATGGCCAAGAAACAAGGGAGCTTTACTCAAGAACCTAAAGACTTCATCCAAATCCAGCCCGCATTCTTTGAGAAACTCTATTCTAGGATATAGTTTCCTCTCCCTGCTAGCACTAAACACATTGGGATAAACAACCACAACCTTGAAAATATCATCACTTAGGCCAGCCAAAGACCTCAAAAACTCGACATGCTCCTCCATATGCTCCATGCTATAATTCAAAACTGCGGGAAGCTTAGCCAACATGGTCCCCACGCCATCCTCGTCCCCCCAAGAAAGCTTCAAGAGAAACCCAATTCTGGGAATCAACCGGCTAGCCAGATCATAGTTTAGGAGTTTCGGGCGCTTCACGATCAGATCAATGCCTCCAAAGCAGCTCAAGCAAGTGATGGTCCTATCGATTTCTTCAACTGGCCTAAAACATAATGCCATGGATAAATTGACATTGTTGAGGATGTGAATAATTTTCCTCAGGAACTCCTCTTTCAAGAAGTAGCCCGACCTTTTGATCAAAATCAGCCAAGAATCTTGGCTCCAGAGTTGTGAAAAGGCGCTCGAGTTGCGAAGCCTCAATCTTTCCTTCGAGCACAAAACTTATAAACTGATCAACTTCCTCAGCCGTTAACACATTAGGTCGTTTAGTGATCAAGAGACAGAGTGGAAAGCCATCAATTCCAATCGATTGTAAGAACACTATCCGAGCCCGAACCAAATTAATCCACGGATGCCGACATAAGAGCCAAGTTCTTGTCCAGAAGTGCTTCTATCTCCGTCTCGTTTAGCCCAAGTTCCCCAAAGCATGACAATAACATCCCTGAAACACGACATAAGCAATGAAAAACACGAGTTTATTACGGGACTCAAAATTACTCTTAAGTCTACGAACTGTTTGACAAAATAACTGTGAGAATTACTCACCCGTTTCAGTTTGAGAACACAAAGAAGAGTTGACACAACTGCATTGGATTAAAACCCTTTAACCCGATTGAAAATTCGCTTGTCTTAATATCGGTTTCGGTGGAAATTTCGGGGCTTTACTGATCTTCAAGAGAGAGAAACACTCTTTATGATGGAAAGAAGTTATAAATAAAGATAGAGAGGAATGAGATTGTGTTTGTGAGGATAAAAGAAGAGAGTCAAGAGAAGGGAAAGAAGGACAAGCGGTTTTTTACGAATGGAGTAGACCAACCATGTTCGACTGTAATCAGAAATCCAAATTCTTAGGCGCTTGTGATGGCGGGTGTTTCAACTTCCAACATGATATTGTACCGTTGCTGGTTGAGATAAGCCGGAGAAATCCTAAATCTGCAATGAGCCTTCTAACATTCCAGTCCAGCCCACAATAGTCGGCCCTTCTGATTTTATACAAATGGCAGAGGGAGAAACAATTTTTTTTAACCATGCCATAAAATTTTTGAAGAATGCTGGAAAAAACAATCTCGCATTTGGATATATACCATGTATATTGAAGTTCTGAATTTGTATTACACAAACAAACCAGTTAAAGGTTAATAAAAGGTAAGATAAATCCAAGACACAGTTAAATTTGATACATAGAAGTTGTGTGGTGTTACCTAATTTTCTTAGTGTGTTTAACAACGTAATTATTAGAATTAAAAGTTGAAATGATTTTACTGTAACATATGATAGTTTTTCATTCTAGCTTATTTTTGCTTTATACAATAGCATATAAGAGCTTTACATTATAACAATTCTAACTATATATTTAGAACGGGACTGCTAAACATACCTTAAACAAAAACGGAACTTGTGAGGGTAATTAAACTGGAGCATAATAATAATTTCTCTATTATGAAATTTACAGAAGTTTAACGCCTCTGCTTTCATGATCTTCAACATAAAATTTTGACTAGAAAAGCATGGTGAGCAAGACTACAAAGTATGGTGGCGGGTGACCAATAGGGCAATGAACAATAGTTTGAACTGAAGATTAAAATGCTTTCAATTAACATGTTTGTACAAAATATAACCACAAGAATAACATATCATGATGAACAGATTGTTAAAGACTGAAAGACAAAAATTATCTATTCACAACTTGTTTAATTGGCAAGGATGGAACAGCATGACGACCACTGTCAATATCCGTATACGAGCAAACCCCATATACTTTTCCGGGAGTTTTGAAACAAAAAGAACTGAATCCAGATGATTTAAAGAATGCTGAGGCAGTTGCACTGCTGGTGGTCATAAAGCTCCTTCTCCTTCTGATTCAAAATCAATTTCAAGTAGCCACTTGAGTCTCAAGTCTTGTTTTGTTTTTGAAAGCCCTTGGGACAGTTCTTAGAAAGCTTGGCTGCATTTTTCTTATCCGCAGGAATGCCCTTGATAAGCATAACCGATGAGCCTTCCTTTTTCATTTTCTTCATTGAGCTAGAAACCAGAGACCTGCAATGCACACACGGTTAGATGATATAGCAGAAAGAGAATGTTGGGAAACAAGAATGTCAATAACCGGATATGGCTTGCGGTATATACTCGCCTTTTCTTAAAATCTTGGCCAACGTTATTTGGCGAGTCTGTACTGACTTCTCTCGTAGTATTAAGATTATCTTCTGCGCCTTTACAGATTTCTTCCCCAGAGTCATTCTTTGAGTTTTGTCCCTGCACAAGGAAGCAAGGCAAAACAGACGCATTTTCAGGTTACGAATAGCAATCGTCGAATGATTATTACTTCACATGCTACATCCAAGAAAGGATAACCTCTCTTCCGCATTTTGCATTTTTTTTCCCAGATCAACCAAACAAAGAAATTGAAAGAATTTTTTCAAGTCCAATAATGGCAGAACCATCTCTGTACACTTATGTTGTATTGTTATACAAAGATGCATCCAAATAAAGGCAATAAACTGAAAATACACAATTCCTTAATGGAGAGATAAGAAATGCAAAAGTATATCATGATATGAGTCAACAGCTAATCAATTGTTGGTTTTCACATCGTTAGTCTCTCCTTAAGAGAAAAATAATCTGATAACCCACAATTACTTGATAACTTCAAAATTAGACATAAAATCTAACAAAGTTATCCATCTGATTGTCAAAAATCAAAACCAATATCCCAATTAAAAGATCCCACATAAAAAAAAAAAAGAAAAAAAAGTCAGAGATGTGATTGATGTGTGGTCATTTTCTTGCAGTATCCTCTCAACATCAATCCTTCGCAAGCTCTCTCATTCACTTGCACCAATTCCCAGATTTTTCACCTAAAAAGATAGATTGTGTAGTTGTTCATCATTCTTGACAGAAAATATACATAGAAATGAATTAATTAAAACTCCCCATTAAAAACCAAAACAAAAGGAAGTCATATGAAAGGAGTGTTTACTACAACTTCCAATAAAAAACTTGAAACCCAGAGAGGTTATTCTGATGGACTTCACATTGCTGACAGAAGAAAGAAGAATGAAACTGTGTTTTCATTTACAAGAAAGATGCAATACGAAACTCAAATTACATAAAATTACAAGACAAAATACAATACGCATGCCAACAACATAAATTAACGAAATCTGCACTCGCCATTACCAAAAGAAGACCAGAATCTTTCTTAAGAATTCGGCATTGCAGACATTATAAATTGAAACTATCACGCTGTAGAAGGAACCACAAGGAGACAGTGTAAACCACCTTGAAAAAAGGAAAAATCTTACACCAATCTACACTTGTAAACGAGTATGAATTTTGGGATAACAAAACACATAACAGAAATTAATTCCAAAAGAAATCCAGAATCCTTGATAAGGAAATTTCACGGCCAATCTCAACAAAAACAACATTAACCACTTCAAGATATATCCAGCAACCTCGCTTAGCTTGCTTGATGATTATGAATGCTAATTTTTATGATTCAGTGCAAGTTAAAGCATGAAATAACAAAGCACCCAGATTTGGAGTTGTCCAGAAAAACCAGCAGAAATCCACAAATTCATAGCTAAAAAACACATAATTTTAACAGACCAAGAAATAAGATGTAATAAAAATCATACCTTTTCTTCATCTGATGAAGGCTTGATTACAGATTGGTGGTGATCAGATGAAGCCAAACACATATCGTGATCATCATCATGATTGCCTAATTTCCTCTTCTTCCTTCCAAAGCTCCTCATCTTTCCCTTCTTCTCTCTCACTCTCCACACATTCTTCCTCCTAAACACCAGCTTCTCCGACTTCCATGGCCCACAGCTCGTATCGATCACCGTCACTTCGCTCCTCGAGTACCCCTTTAGCTCCTTTTCGTCCTCGTCTTCTTCATCCTCGATGTCGACATTGCCATTGAGATTTCCTTCTCTAGTACTGTTGCCGCTATTCGAACCCAACGACGCCGTTTTCGGCGCAAAATTTGAGCTTTTCTTTTTCTGCTCCACTACGCCGCTCGAGTTGCTGTTGCTGTTGTTGTTGTTGTTGTTGTTGTTGCTCGCGGAAGCGACGCAGATTCTAGGGTTTGTTTGTTTCCTGGGAATCCTTTTCCCGGAAAGCCTGGAAGAGCTGATTTCGCCGGACCCGCCCATGAAGAAGAGCTCCGACAACACTGTGTCCATCACGCCGACCCATTCCGGCTCCACTCCACCCCTGATTAGCGGTAGAGGAGCCTCCGGGGGATTAGCGACGGCGATTCTCTGCGTGTCCGGTGGCCGAGTCGACTCGGAGATGGACGAGTTAGGGTTTTGGGAGAGGAAGTGGTCAAAGTCGTCGTCGTCGTCACCGGCGGGGAAGCCCTTGATGGAGCGGATCCGGCTGAGCCAGTTCGAGCCGCCGGCGGACTTGCCTGCCGCCGGCACCGAACAGAGCATTGCTGAGGTGGAGGGACGTGATTAGGTAGGTTGGACCGCAGAGGATTTAAATTCGAGAGAGATTGGATTTCGGACAAAAAGAGAAAGGAGAAGGGACCATTGGAGGGCGAGCCAGGAGGTTCACAAGGGGCATAGTTCTTGCCACGTGGCGCAATACAATGAACGTTGATAAATCACATGGGGGACTTAAACGGGTGTTTGGGTAAAAATAATTCACGCCATAAACTCTATTATAAATAATATAAAATTTTAATATATTATAATAAAAAATAATTATAATATAAAATTTTTATATATTATAATAAATATAATTATCATTAATAGTTTAACCACCGGCCAAACATTCTATTAATATAGTCTAAGTTTGAACTCAAGTAGTCGTATGATGATTGCCTTTCACTTTCATCAGGATCTAAAACGAAAGGCAGGGGATATATGGTCTTTTTACTGTATTAATTGTAATGTTTTAATTTAATTTGCTTAAATCTCATTCGTTGGATAGTGCTCAATGAATATCACGAGCAGGGACCTACTCAGATTCTACTAAAAAGGGTCCGTAGACTATTGTTTTCCTGATGCCTGGTCCAACTCTTTCTTTTTTGTGGCCCGATTCCCTGTCAATAACAACCCATTGGGCTTGCATGCGATGCTACACGATATATATATGTATGGACGCCTATTTTTTCGGAAGGAGGCTGCTACATTCAGCTCCTCATTTAAGGAAAATTTTGATGTTATTTTAGGACAGGGACTTGAACTTCTGAATTCAACACTAAAAAAAAGTATAAGGTTATCGGGAAACAAGCACGGCAAACTTTACTTTTTGTTGGGTAGAAAAGTTTAAACCGATCATTTCTTGTTGAAATTATTGTAACATGTATAAATTTTACATCGTAATTTTTTTTTTGTTTTACATTATAACTGTTAAGAACATTTTATTGTAAACAATTCAAATTGATGTGTATAAATCACTGTGCCAAACAAAAAGGTTAACATTATTATTATTTATGACGTGGTTTTTTTTTTTTTCACGTAAAGTTAGTTGTTGTTGATGGTGGCGGTGGTCTGTGCTTTGGAACATACTCTTACGTGCAACATCTTTTAAGTGGATATTTTTACAGCCACTACCGGCCGCCGGTGGTGCACTTGGTAGTAGCACCTTTGCCAAAGATTAATTCTTAAATCCCATGTTTTTTGGGATAAGAAGATAAATCCTTGCTTTAGAATGAATTGTGCAAAAATACAATGTCCACTATTGTTAGATGACGTGAAAAACAATATAATTCCATCAAAGGCCAAAAAAGAAGATACAAAAAACCGTGAAGATCAAGAAACCTCGACAACCGCGAAATCTAGGAATATATTTTTCCCCTCTTAAAGTCGTCCACGTAGTAATTAACTTGAACGACAAACATACTCTTGTTATCCTCTCTCTCTCTCTCTCTTTTTTTTTTCCTTGCTTCTTTAGCTCAATCGACGAATCCGCGTGAATATATCCTCGTTTTTGATCCGCCAATCCTTGTTATTATTCCTTATCATATTCTTTGATTCCAAAATAGAAAATCTCTTCCTCTTCCGGTTTCAGTTTCAGAACAAAGAGGCGTTTAAACGACGCCGTTGCATGAATTCCAAGCCCATTATTCCACTTTCTTCTTCATCTTCTCCCGTCCAAACGAGCACTCTATCTTCTTCTATCTTATTTGATATTCATTTCTGGGCTTATATATATATTCTAGTTGGTCTTTTTTTAACCCGTAAAAGACAAATAAAAATATAAAATATATGGCCATAGTTGAGGCTTTTCAGAAGGTATTAGAAAGACCCACATTGGTGGGAGTGTGTACTGGGATGATTATGTTCTTGGTTCCTATTTGGGTAGCTTTTATTGTAGGAGTTATGCTTGGATGGGCATGGAAACCCAAATGGGCAACCTTGGGAAACAACAATAATTTGGACTGGTCTTCTTCAACTTCTTCAAAATCCTTGAAGAAGAACAACTTATCCTTATCTTCTACACCAACAGAAAAAGGGTCCTCTATTTCGCCTTCCGGTTTTGATGATAGCAGGTACTAAAAATTCCATGGAACTTACCTTGTTACGATCATGCCACTATGAATATTTACCTTGTTTTCATATGAGCTTTCTAGCTTAGAATAGTTTGAAATCATTTGTCAGCAAGTTACAAGTTTTTACTCAAAAAAAGAAGTTTTATTGCCTTGATGATGGAACGATGTTAAGAATTAGATATCTGATTCTATAATTTTAAGAACGGTAAATCATCGATGAAGAAAATATAGAAGTCTGTTTGGCATGGTAATTACAACTATAAATACTATAACATGTGAGAGTTTTATATTGTAACAATTTTTTTCTTTTCACTTTCACATGTGAGAGCTTTACATTCTTCCTAACTAAAAAGTTGATTGGAACCAACTTTATCAAACAGGAAGAATATATAAGATTTAGAGTAGTTCACCCTTAATAAAAAAGCTATGTTTCTTTTTAATCATCGCAAAATTTATTATACTGAAAAATTAAAAGATAAAATTACATACCTTTTAATGTCACTATGTTTTCTTTAACCTCTCTAATTAATGCTAAAAACAGCTATCCTTTTATATAAAAAAATACCAAGACAACCGAATTAACAAAAATAAGTACAGCAATAACTAGGCTCCACAATGTAATAGACCAAAACTGTCAACACATCTCATAGAATCCTTCAACTGTTTTTCGCAATTTTCATTTGAGTACCTTTTTCCTTGTTCATCTAGATTCTTGTAATATGATTTCTTTTACTTCAAATTGCTGAACATTTTTGCTAGAAAAGCTAAATTTAGTGTGTTTACTGCTTAGGAATTTATAAGGAGGGAATTTCTGAGTTCTAACCCTTTTTTTGGTCGGAAGAGTTCTGATTGTTTGATTGTACTTGTGTAGCACATTGCAGATTGATGAAGAAATTTCCAATGTTGTGACTGAGGAAGATTTGGAACATCTTTGCCAGCTTGTGGAGATGAAAGATGGAGGTCCTGCTTGGATAGAAATGATGGACCGTTCCACACCAGCTATGCGCTACAAAGCGTGGCGAAGAGATCCCAAGGTAATTTTTCATTTTTTCTTTCTGATTTTCCTTGGCCTGTGAATAATCTTTTCAAAACAACCCAAATGACTTACAAATGATATAGCTTTAGCTTACAAAATAAAGTTCCTTTTGTCTGTGTATGATTTTTTGTGGCGGGATTATAGACTGGTCCTCCTCAATATCGTAGCAGCACTATTTTTGAGAATGCCATGCCTGAAATAGTTAGGGACTTCTTCTGGGATGATGATTTTCGACCAAAGTGGGACGACATGCTTGCATATTCGAAAACCATAAGAGAGTGTCCAACCACAGGAACAATGCTCGTTCAGTGGATTAGGAAGGTAATACTTTGTATATCATATGTGTATTTCAACTCATCAACCTTGATTGCATATGCTTGCTTTCGCATCTTCTTGGCCTGTGCAGTTTCCATTTTTCTGCAAAGACAGGGAATACATCATAGGTCGTCGCATATGGGAATCAGGAAGGTCATATTACTGCATAACAAAGGTACCAAGGATTGAAATTTTATATTCCAAAGTTGCTTATTGTTACAAAAAATCGATTCCTATCTGATGTCATGTCGTTTTCTCTTTAAGGGAGTGCCATGTCCTTCAATCCCAAGATGCAACAAACGAAGACGAGTTGATCTGTACTACTCAAGTTGGTGTGTCCGAGCAGGTGAATATTGCCACTTTCTTCTTTTGTCACTCTTTCTTATTTAGCTCAAAGTTGAAGATGATTCTTAGTTTTGCATTAAGAATAATAGCTTATGCTGAATGTAAACAGTGGAATCTAAAAGTGGTAACGGGCAGCAGAGCGCCTGCGAAGTGCTATTCTTCCATCATGAAGACATGGGAATTCCATGGGAAATCGCAAAGCCTGGAGTGAGGAAAGGGATGTGGGGTACTGTCAAGAAGATTGAGCCCAGTTTAAGGGCATACCAGAAAGAGAGAGCATCAGGAGCTCAACTTTCCCGGCCGGCATTTATGGCTAGTATCAACACCAAAATAAATCCAGACTGCATGAGATCCTTGGGGGACATGACCGACGATTCGTTAGAAACACAAGTGGTGACAGCGTCTGACAAACCGCGGGGAAGGAACATACCTAAGTTCTTAATTGTTGGTGTAGTAATTACCCTGGCTTGTAGTCTTGATAAAGGACTCTTGACCAAGGCTGGTATATTTGGGGTGGCCGGAAGGCTTGCAAATGTGGGCAAGAGATTGTGATAAAGTGTTGGAAACTAAATAGAGGGAAGATTTTGTTGTGGGCAATGGATTGTGACCAAGGCAGTCTCAGCCACTCCTGCTAGAGAGATGATAACTGTTTTGCTATTCTATGCGGAAAATGAGATCCATCGTATGATTGTATATACTCAAATCAGAGTTTTTTTTTAGGATTTTACGTTTACCATATTCTTAATTACTTGCAGGATTTCAGTCTTCCTTTTCTATCTCATGCATGTTCAATGCTTTTGTCAGTTCAGCTTTACCTTGCCACTGATTTGTTCATGATTCTCATCAAGTCTCAAATCTGATTTTCCTTCCTATTTTCCTTTTGAGATAACTGTCTAGTAAAGTCAATCATGAGTAGAGAATCATTATGCAGAAATCGTTTTCGAATCAAGGATACGTCCAGAGACGAAACATACTTGGTGTCATTTTTTTCCCCTTTTCTAGTAGCTCTGTTTTTCTTAAAGAAGTTGAACAGTGTGAAAAGGCCTAAAATTTGCGTTGTCCAAAAGCTTTTCTAAAAGACCAAAGCTTTTGACTGAGAAGCAACTTTCTAGGAATCAAGCCAAACAGGCCTGAAACTCTTATGATTTCAGTTCTTGGCATGAATGTGTGACGGTTGAAAAACAAAAATCTGGCGTGAATTTTGAACAGAGAGTAGTAGACTCATGAGAAGAGAATTGCCGGCCATATTTATCTATATACACTGTTAACTTCTGCCCTACAAATGCAATTTGCAGGAAAGTACAACATAACTCTATGATGAAACAAATTATACTTGATTAAAAATGGAGGACTTCTTCACGTAGAAACTTACAAATTGCCTTCCTTAATACTTATCTTGTATGTATGTCCTGTAATTAGGACATAAACAACATGCTAAACTCTCCTGTTTTGCAGGATCTTCATCGCCTTATAATTGATTGTAACTATCGGCGATCCACAAAGGTTTCAAAGCAGTCCAAACCATCAAACTGCGGCGCCAACTTCAGCATCTGACTGGTCTTGACCTCCACGTTTGCCTTCCCCACAACATCTTCGATAGAAGCTCGAATCCCGCCTCCAATTTCCTGAACATATAAAGCCTTTACAAAGACACTCAAAAACAATCTGAAAAGATCTTTTGTCAATATGTCATGTTAGTAGTCCATTTTCTTACCTTGGTTTTGGAATGGTTTCTGTCGTACAAATACAGACCAACAGCAGCAGCCACAAAAGGCAAAGTCACGCATATCGTACCCGCAGCCATCGCAGCCTTGAAGTTAAGCTTCTTTAATTTCTTCTAAGAGAGAAAATAGTACTTGCTTATCCCTCAAATGATAGAATTGCTTTAAATGGAGAAAGAAAGAAAGGGACAGGAGACAAAGTAAAGCAAAGGAATATGACCTGTCTTGATGGTCAAGGAAAGCAAAGAATGTCAATATATATATATATATATATATAATTTTGCTTGATCATGTAACGAGGACTTTTTATTATGAATAGAAAAATGTTATCCATTTGCTATGTACATCCTTACATTGGAAAGAAAAGGATAACGCCATCTGATAATGCGTATCCCAATTTTTCAAAGTTTCTTAATTTGAAGAACAAAAGTAGCACACGTCATTTGGAAAGTGCGGTTACCTCACGCGTATGTTTTGCTTTATCTTTTGGGGCTCTCACGCTGAATAGCTATAACTTGCAAGCAACTTATAATTTGTATTTGTAGTGGCATAAGCCTAATCATAATGATGATGAATGATGCTTTCGGTGGAAAGTTTATACATATATATATATGTGTGTGTATATATGTATATGTGTAGTTTTTTTTGTAAGATTGGACTTTGCACTTGATGCTAATTACACAATAGTGCCTGATCAAAATGGATTGTGAATGGATTGACATGCAACAGGAGATGGGTTAATTTTTTTATAGCCCAAAATGATTGGGTTCTTCTCACAAACAATTTATTATAACAAATATATGATTATAAGAACATAAAAAATTCTAAACTTAAATTAAATAATATTAGATTTAAATTTTAAATAATATATAGTAATTAATAAAATAAATAAAATATTCTTATTGGAAACTTATTGAAAACGCCATAAGATCTTCAATCAATTCTACGCTTCAATATAATTACTAGGAGTGAGCGCTAGAGCTTGTTTCCAACACTCGGCAGCTTGATCAAACCAAGCTTTGCAATTTCAGGATCTCCTTGTCAAATGGCCTGTTCTCTCCACAGTTGAAATAGGTGGGTAAAATCCTTTCTTTAGAACCGTATTTGAGAGCTTCCGACCTCATATGGCTCAATAGTCAAATTCTCAAGTTCTTTTGGTCTTTTTTTCTTTTTTTTTTTCAATATACTATATCTAATTCAATGAAATTTCTCGTGGATCTATCCCATTTTTTCTTTCAAATAATAACTAAAAAGAAAAAAGATTATGGTTATAAGTTTTAAACTTGAATTTTACTTACTAATTTAATTACTTTTCTCCCGCGTTTTATTTATTTTTATTTTAATATCATTATCATATGAATAATTGTCACATGTAACTATTTTATATAATTATTACAAGCAATTATTGAATGCACTATCGGACTATTGGGAATTACCATAAGTACCAGAATTATGAGTGGCAAAAGAAAATAAACAAAATTAGCGTTATTTTGATGTACTTTTATTCTTGATGCAAAAAAATTAATCTATAATAAATTCATGGTCAAGAATATATATGGCTGAGTTGGGTTTCTCTATGTCCCTTCAAAGTTAAGTAATATTGGAAGGTTTAGTTTAATAACTTTATCTTAAATTCTAGTCTTGAGCGTGCATTTTCTGATGCTATTATAATTTCGTCTCTTGATTCTTTTTTATTTTCATTTTAAAATTAAGTTGACAACAGTTGCGTTTTAGGATTGTTGAACATTTATGTCTTTAATTTTATATGGATTTGCAAAAACAACAGCATTTATTATATTAACATGTCTTGAAAAAGTGTCTGCGAGAGTGTTTTTTTTTTTCTATGTTAGACTTTTACAAAGTTGTTATTTTACATGTTAATATTATACCCTACATTTGCCCATATCACATGCAGAAGTGTCCTTCATGGAGGGCTTACGCCTTTGCCTTTGCCTTAAGACCTTCTTTTGTAAGGAAAAAAAAAGGCTTGAGAATTCATAAAATCATGTTTCAGAAGAATTTTAAAACAAATAATAATAAGGCAAGAAAAATGGATAAATTTTCTCTTTTTTTATTTGAAAGAAATATTTTCTATTATTAAGTAACAGAGTTTAGACATTCCATGGAAGAGAGTAATGCCAAGCTATCAAAAATAAAAAATAAAAATAAAGACTAAACGAAAATAAAATTCCTCAACACTTTTAAGACAAAGCTCAACCACGACTATTAATTTGTGACTCTAATAAATCCTTAATATTTGTCAAATTAAAACCCGCGAGGACGTGACAAATATTACTCAGCGAACAAATCAAAAATATTCTCGTCATCACTCTCTTCCTTTAACTCTTCCTGCACGTAGAAATCAAGAGAAAACAAAAAAAAGCGTAGTTAAGCTAAAATAAGAGTAATGATTCAATAACAAGATATAATAATCAACCAAAAAAACACAATACTTTTTTCACTATACATGATATACACGAATCAAGTGAATCACCTACTAAAATATTATATAGCAAGATATAAAAATAATAATAATAATGTGTATTCAACGAGATTATAAAATTGCACCTTTTGGTTCTCCTCAACCACAGCAACAGCAGGAGCGCCAGCGCCAGCAGGGGCAGCCACGGTGGCGGCCGAAGCAGAAGCCCCGCCGGCTGATCCAAGTCCAATAGCAAGAATAAGGTCGTCGAGGTTCCTCTTATTCGCGAGCTTGGCGAAAAGAAGTGGCCAGTAAGACTCCACCTTTACATTGGCGGATTTCACCAATGTCGCAATCTTCTCAGCCTTTTTTTATGTAATTGTATTACAAACAAAAGTGGGTTCAATCAACTAGCACCAAGGCATATACATATATATGTGTGTGTGTGTGTGTGTGTATTAAAAGTAAAAAAAAAAAGAGCATAAATAAAGGGAAAGCAGAGCAAAGATAATCTCTAAAATAAAAGAACCATATATCTGTCATCTATCATATGTGTGTGCATATACATAATTACATGTATATATAAACTTATATGGATTGCTTTATATGGTACAGTGTAATTTAGGGATCTTGTTGGAAACTATTGTGACAAGAGAAACAATTAACAAATTTGTGTGTCTAGGGTTTAGGGTTTAACAATTCATTCTTATATATGTGGTGTTATAATTTTTAAACATGGTATGAACAGAATAACACATTCAGGCATTGTTTGAGATATTGTAACCACATAAATAATTAATCAACATGAAGCAAAAAAAAAAAATCAAAATAAAAGTTAAATACCCTAAAAATAAAAAGAAAAAAAAAAAAAACTTACGGTGACAGGGTGTGACACCCGTTATTCTCCTAACGGGTATTAAGGTAATTAAATTAAATTTTAGTGTATAAAAAAAAATTGCTTCATTTAAATTTATTTTACAATATTTATTTTTATCTATTTTTAAATTTTCTAAAATTTTCCTATATTTATTTAGTATGTTTACTAAAAAGCCTTAGAACTTCTAATAAATCTCAAAAATGTCATATTGGCATTATGTGTGTTAAAGTCTCTAGATGAGACATAAGGATATCTTTTTCAACTACTCTTGACCCTCATTTTCTTTATTTCCTCCGTGACATGCTTCAACATGTCTCCTCCATAATTGTTTCTATCACTTCTCTTCAAAGACTTCATCTTTTCTTCCTTTCTCTTCCACGGTTCCCACACTCTTCTTCTCATTTCTTTGCTGAAGCAAAATACTTAGAGAACTTCTTCAAGGCAGCCATAAAAATCAGCCACCATCACCTCCATTTGAGCAAGAATTTCAGTCATACCGAAGTAAAGGAACCTGTTTTGAAGCCATTTCAAGTTTCCAACTAACCATAATCCGATGTTAGAATCTTATGAATAAATTTAGTTTTTCATTTATAAATTTTCTTTTATACTAAAGGATTATTCAAATTTACGTTCTTAAACCTAAGTATATGTTTGTTGCTATTTTGGAGCATATGTATAAAGTCTAAGTGTATATGCCCTAGATAGAAAATTTATATTGTTAAACTTTGTAATACCTCTATGGGCAGTGGCTATTTCTTGAAATTCTGGAATTAAATTAAAATGAATTTTATGAATTGGTTTGCATATTTGAAAAGTAGCATCCTAAGCTTTCTAACGAGCTATCATAAACCTAAATCGGAGTTGTATTTTATTTTCTAAGAATTATTCAATTTTCGGATTGGAAACTAGTAAACTTGCCAGTTTGTTATGGTATACCAGCTGCTAACCTAAACCAAGAACCCATCTTTGCTCACCACCTAATTCTTTAATGTCTTGCAATCTTTCCAATATTATCCTGAGTGATTGATGAATCTTATTAGGGACTAAAACATATAGATTACTTGTTCACATTTTATATTGTGTTAAGACAAAAATTGTTTACTGTGGTTTTCAAAACAGATTTACATAAAAGCTTTAATGGCATACTAGTAAGATAGGTTTACACATGATTTATTTATAAATGTAGTTGTATGTTGTGCTTTAGTTTTAATTGTCCTTATGCACGCCTTAGGATCAAGGGAGTATGGAGCTAACGTTAATTGATTCCAGGATTAAAAGATTGTTGATAAGCTTGAAAGGTAGGGATTCTATTACTCATCTTTTGTGAGATTTTTAGTAAATTAAATTTGTTTGTTTTATGTTGTAAAATATGTATATTGTATAGCAAGGAATATAATGATTTGACACATGTTATAAATTGAGAAGCATGGTTAGAAAATTTACTCTATAAATAAAAATTGAATACAAAGGAATAGTGAGATGTAAAAAGGGCGGCGGTTACGTCCTTGGGCACGAATACCCTAAAAGGTAAAATAGGGGGAAGGTGATGACGCTTCCTTGGGTTGAAAGTCCCAGAATACACTGTATAGGAATCGACTTGGTGAGGACTCGGGGCTTGATGTCCCCTCACCGGAACACCATTGGAATTTTTAGAGGGTGATCAAGCACGCCATTTTGGGTTTCGATGAGTTGAGTGATACTCTATTGAACGTGGGTACCTAGGAATAATGATGAACTATAATATTTGTATATATGTATATGTATGAAACTCGGTAATGATTAACTATGGTATCCACAAGATATGATTATAATAAATCTCATAATCTGGATAATGATAATTATTAACTAACCATGCAGGTTTTAATGCGGTAATGATAAAAACCTAAAGGTGAGTAATGGTTTTCTCTACTGAGCATAGTGTCGCTCATTCCCTTATATTTTTATCTTTTCAGGACTTACTAAGTGTGAGGTGGCTACGAGAAAAATAGTTGAGGAAGTGATATAGCTATATTACATTGGGACTGCTTCAATTGTTGAGAATGTTCTTCATGATAATGTAAGCATCAATTGTTACTTTTCTGTGACTGTATTACAATGCGTTGAGGGTTAAAATGATGATGACGACAGTTTTATAATATTAAATTTAAGGTGCTAAATTAAACTGTGGATTATTTGTCGATTATATTTTTATTTTTGATATTGAGAGTTTTTATTTAAGCCCCGAGCAACTTTATTTTTAAGGTTTTACTTTTATTTTGATTTTTATTTTATCTCATTAAAAACTGTTAACCTCCATATAGGGCGTTACACAGGATGCCTTCATCATGGAGAATCAAAGTGGCGTAGGTGCAAGCAAGCTCACTGACGTTAGACATTGTTTCAGATGGAAATCTTCACTACTACTAATTGAATATATATGTGTGTGTATATATATATGTATGTATATATATGTATGTATTTAAGGGATGAAAATTGAGAGAGCAAAGTAGAAAGTATAATACAGGTCTTCAGAGTCAATTGGCTTTATATAGATAAAGATTGAAGGGAGAGTTTCTGTCAAACTAGGAGTCAGAAGATGATAGGGATTCTATAGAGCAATATTATTTAATATTTATTACCACTAATATTTTGTAAATAATTATAGATTTTTCGATTCTGAGATTTATACATGTTAATTATAATTGATTAAAAAAATTAAGACGATGATTACTATCGATGATAATTGATATTGTCTACTATAATTACTACTCAAAAGTTTACTAGAATCCAGTTTAAATTTTATTTTCTGCCAAAAACAAGTTTAAATTTTAAACCGTAAAATTTTGGCATCTCTGTTGCTTCTGGTATGTCGTATCACGGTTGGCGAACTCTTGAACGGCATCTGATTGTATAGAGTATAAACGACCTTCCTTTTCACGAATTAACGACAACAATCTTTCAAAATTGACTTGTCGTCTTTAGATTTCATAGAGAGAAAATGTCGTTCAATAAATAAATAAATAAAATAACGACGTGTCGTCTTTGCGTAACCATGTCCTCGTTCTTTAAAATAATTATACGAGTTTGTTTACAGCATTTGTTTTTGAAAGCAAACTCGTAAGCACAAAAGATGTGTCATTTTCGTTTCCAAACGACCGCATCATTAATTTAGCAAAATAAAAACGACAGCATCATTAAGGAGAGATAACATGTCGTTTATCACATTGAAGGGAAAATGAAAATTTGAAAGTCTAAGTCGTTTATCTCATTACGAAGAAAAAAAAAATCCATAATTGGAGAATGAAAACTTATAAACTCCTAAACTCTCCATTAAAAAAAAAGGAACAACAACACTCCCGAGATCTAAACTACGTCTCCTCCAAAAAAACGACAGCAAAAATTAAGGCGCAAAAACTACTTGTCGCTTAGTATTAACGACAACATTGAACGAGTTGCTCCTTCACTACAAGCTTACAACAGCAATGCACTTCTCAACATCCAACATATCGCCTTTCTGGCATATAAACGACAAGTAGTATTTTTGCTTCTCCTACGACGACATCAAACTTTCAAACGGCTTCAAGTGATTAATTTATAACGTAAAACTGCACAACAGATAACGAGTGCGTTTGGGAATAACTTGAAGTTGTAGCATGAAAGCTTTACCTTTGTCAAAATTTTTTGCTTTTTCTTTTTATTGTGACTGAAAACTTTATAATATAACAAATTAAATTCGTTTTTCTAATATGTTTTTAAATGAAGCAAACGTGTCGTTCGTGAAACGATCAACCAATTTTATGAAGGAAAAAAAAATACTCTCCACCGCTAAGAACCAAAAATGATAAAAAATGAAAAAGATTGCGAAAAAATATATGTACAAAATAACTTCTTTTTTTTTTCCTTACAAACCCAGATTCAGATAGAGAAATAACAACAGTTCTCTACCAATACGTTAAACAACCACAAAATACAAATCGGAAATCGGAATCAAATAATCCGATTAATCACCAAAAAAATCCAAAGAAAAAAGTCGATATTAATATAAATATTGACATGTGTACAATCCATCAGTACGGGACAATGGTCTCGAACCAATGGACTCCATCGAGCTCCGGCGCAAACCTCGGCTTCCTCCGGTGAGACGTCCCGACTTTCGCCGTCGGCGGCGGCGGCGGCGATGTCTTCTCCGTACTCTGTTTCTCGACGTTGCCTTCTCTGGTCTTGTTAACCGGCCGTATGGAATATGAAGAAATCGTCCACTTGGCGTTTGGCTTAGAGTAGCTGGAGATTTCGGCGCAGAGGGCGTCGAAGGAGCTGAACATTGACATCATCATGATGATTGCTTGACGGCCGTTCGATCATAACAGAGCGCGAAATCCAATTGAAATACAACGAAAACAGAGGAAAGTTTTTTTTTTTCTTGCGTTTTTGTGGCGAATTGGAGAAGTTGATGAGAGAGAGAAAGAAGAGAAGGAATTTAAAGAACCAGAACTGGGATGAGAGAGAAAGATCTGGAAGATGAGGAGCTGAAATTCAATTTTCACACGGTCGGGAGTCGGCTGACGTGGGGCCAAGTAAGAAACGTGGCATGTTGGCGTCTCACTTGTCCAGGTTCGCCGCGTCTGCGGACGGAGATTAGAAGTGGGACGCGGGCCCGAGACATGTTTCATCTTAGTAGCTTCTGGACCCGGCCCGATTGTTTCAGAGTGAACACGTGTCCTTTTTCAAATTGGCCACGTGTTAGTCCAAGAAGAATAGGCCACGTTGTTTGAACTTGGACGACAACGGAACGTTAAGTGGTGCCTGCCTTGGCCGGCAAGGGTTACTGGCTTGGAGGTTTTTTTTTTTAATAGAAATCAGTTTGAAAATAAAAATTATGTTTTAAAACTATTAGTTTACACTATCAACAATATAATACTTTTACGTGATGTTATATTATAAAATTTTTACATATTATAAATATTAAACTTAAAATAATAATTTAAATTACTCTCTTAACCATCCAACGTTAATGTGGTGAAACTCGTACATTTTAAAAACCTCTCAAACACCCAACATAATGTCGTGAAACGTGTACATTTTGAAAACGTGCGTTCTAAAAAAACGTTCATTGAAAAAAACGTTTTATTTATGCAACAAGTGTTAATGAGGTGCTAATGAGGTGTCAATGACATATGTCTAGCGCTTAGGATGGTAGTGATTAATTAGAAAGCGATTGGGGATTCTAACGTGGAAAGAAAACCATTCTCATAACTTGGACTATTTTCTGGAATTTTGGCGAGTCTTCCACCGTACGTAAATTCTTAAAGATATAGGTCCCAAATAAAAGAAAAAGAAAAAAAAAATTACATCTTTTGTTGGGCAAATGAGCACTAACCAAGCAATCAAGCATTCAGATAACCGTTGGAAAATGGATGCTGATCAAGGAGGCAGATGGAATGTAGAGCGAAAAACAATAAATAGTAAGATTTTTTTTGTTTTTTAAGAAAGCATATTAACAACAATAAATTCATAATTTGCTAGATCTACTTAAGATCAAATTTAATTAATTCATTTTTATTGAATATAGTCTTGATTAAATTTAGTCAATTTGAGATTTATCTAATTTTAATTACAAATAAATTAATAGATTTTATATATTCACGATTTACAAGGATTTGTTTCATAACAATTTTAGTAAATCTTAAAAGTATTAGATTTACTCTCACGAAGCTCTAAATTAAAAATACTCATTATCTATATGGTGTTTGTTTATTATTTTAGTTAAATAATATTTACTAATTTTTTTAGATAAATAAATGTATTGTTTACTCCCATAAAAATCCTTTTAAAATTAAAAAAAAAGAGAGACCGCAATTGATAAATTGGTTACCTAACAATTCTTCTATTCTAAAAAGAGTACTTTATATAATTTTGGGCCAGATGATGGACAAGGCCCAAGGTTATTAAAGCCTGCAAGTGAGCCTCAAATTGTCAGCCCAAACGAGACACTTTCTGTAATCTCACGGGGCTGTCACTTAACTCACCGCCCATAGTTTTATCCCCCGCAAACAGCCCTACCCCTTTCTCCTTCATTTCATTGCGGCAGAGAAGCTGGTTCTGTTTCGGAGCCAGAAACCCTAGCCACCTCTCGAGCTCTTCACCCACTGTTCGCACGCCAATTTGCCGCTTTTTTGCCCTAGCTTCCCATTCTTCGGTGCGATGCTCGCGACATCTTTCTCTATGTCTTGATCCGCTTATATTTATATATATATGTATATAATTTTAGGGTTTTGGATTATGCGCCTTGATTTCTTTCTTGCAATTTCAGACGCTATTTGTGTTAATTTTATTGAAAATTTCTCGAGTATGTGAGAATCTAATTTCTTCCTTTTGCTAATGATTTCTTGAGTGTTTTGTAAGAACATGTGCGAAACTAATTCTATGGTTTCACGTCAGGGATTCAGGCGTGAAGAAAATGTCAGTCTTTTCTGTTCATGTATAATGTTCTTTTTGCTTTTTTTTTTTTTTTCTGATGTGATTTTTCTGATGCTCGATGTTGGCTTTGATCACTAGACCAAGAAATAAATGATCAATAAATTATGTATGATCTTGAGGGTATTATTTATATGCGTGTGTGTATATATACACATGTATACTGGAAGATGGCGGGGCATATTGTTAATTTATCTCTCTGCATAATTACTTGGATGAATAACTCTTAACAGTCTAACCTAACTCTAGTGGATTAAGAAAGTTAGAAGTACGAAGGCCCTTGATTATATATCCAGAGATGTAACTTTTTCCTACTTGATTATTTTCAAATTCTTTTTTAAATTATGCCCATGATGGTACAAGCTACCCTTCTTTTAGCCCTTGTTGTCAGCAGCACTTGAAAGTAACCCAAGGAC
Source organism: Artocarpus heterophyllus (assembly GCA_025403435.1). Lineage (NCBI taxonomy): Eukaryota > Viridiplantae > Streptophyta > Magnoliopsida > Rosales > Moraceae > Artocarpus > Artocarpus heterophyllus. The sequence goes on from CM046353.1 coordinate 4,517,183, forward strand.
ATGGGTTATAATTCTTTCAGCGATCAGTTTTTTGGGTATATGTCTGAAATCTATCAACTAAGGGGTTAATAACTTTAAATACTGTTTTCTTTACCTGGGTCATAACTCTATGAAAGGTTGGTCTACTACTTCGAGTTCCTACGGGATATTTACACGTTTTCCCGGGTTGTGTTTCAATGCTGTTAAAGAGAAATGAGTAAGGTAAAATGAATCAATGTATGTGCAATTCTACCTCATCTCATGACACAGATGTTTCTTTATGATAGATGACAAGCGCTTGGACAAATATGAGCATTGCAATGATACATAGGGATATAGAGAGGGATTGGGAGATTCAATGTGGAGTTTTGGGTGTTATTTTTTATTATTGGAGATTCTTGCTCACTCTCAGAAGATCTATACATCTGCTAAAATTTCTGGAGAGGATGAGAAGATCAAAATTTATTTCAATATAATTATTGCTTTGGAGCATCTTGGAGCAAATGAGCAATGGAACTTGTGGAGCACGGCTCACCTCGAGGATTGCTCTCTTGGTTTGCTTCATAGTTTTGGTTTTGCTTTAATTTTAATATCATCAACGTAGTACATGTGATGATAACTTGGCAGAATAGCAGATGGTATTACATTGTTTTAGAAGTCGTTAGATTCTTCATTTATGAGATCCCTTTTCTAATTGCAGTGAGATCTTCACAGCGGTAATCTTCTTGTATCAAACATGAGTGGTCGCTTTTCTCGCACAATCTATGTTGGAAACCTGCCCTCGGATATAAGAGAGTGGGAAATTGAAGACTTATTCTACAAGGTTGGTTTTACAGCTGTTGTTTGGCCGTTCTTTTCACTAATACTCTTAGTAGTATTCTTGACAACAGCTCCGGGCTTATAGTCTTGCTTCTTTTTGAAGTGACTTAATTCCTTGCGTGCTATCTAATGATTATTTTTGTTGCAGTATGGCCGTATAGTGGATATTGAACTAAAGATCCCGCCTCGCCCTCCATGTTATTGTTTTGTTGAGGTATTCTTCTGTTCATGCGTAGCACTTGGATGCACTTATAGTAGATTCTGTTATTAACCTTTAATTTTATTACGTGTGAGTATAGTTTGAGAATTCTCGGGATGCAGAGGATGCAATCAGGGGCAGAGATGGGTATAACTTTGATGGTTGTCGTTTAAGGGTACTATACGATTCTTGTTCTTGTAGTATTTTTTTTTTTTTGGTTCAAAAGTTTATTTTCTATGTTTATTTCTATTTATTCATATGCAGGTTGAACTTGCCCATGGTGGCAGAGGGCCATCTTCTAGCGAGCGTCGTGGTGGCCATGGTGGTGGTGGTGGTGGTGGTGGTGGTGGGGGCCGGTTTGGCATCTCACGCCATTCTGAATATCGAGGTACATCTCATGATTAATAAAATGCTTCTAGCCTGGGCTCTGAGTGAGATAATATGGTTAATCATGTTATGCACTCTATGTCAAATGTAGTTTCATTCTGTATTTTTGTACGGTTTTGATCTGTATGTTCATTTGGTCGCAGTTATTGTGCGGGGACTCCCTTCCTCAGCTTCCTGGCAAGATTTGAAGGTATGATAATTTTCATACTCAAATCACAAACTTCACGCTATTTTATTTTTGCATTTTTCTGAGTACTATCATTGGTCTTGTGGTTTCAGGATCATATGCGTAAAGCTGGTGATGTATGTTTTACTGAGGTTTCTCGTGACAGTGAGGGTATATCTTCTGCTTTAGTTGTGTAATTATATTACGTGGCAATAGCATGTATTTGACTGATTTCATCTTAATACGATTTATGTAAAACTAGGAAATGAGAATTTTTATTTCCTATTTTATTGGTTAGGTGAATGCTTATAATCCTGCTTTATATTATTTTACCTTAGCAGAGAGTATTTCTTACTTTTCTGAGAAAGTTATATCAGATTACCATGTTTTTATGTAATGATAATGTCGAAATAGGAGTGCACTGTAAGAGGTCAAGAACTGCACAATTTTCTCAGGACCATCGCCCTGAGCGTAGTTTATATAATTTTCACTGCTGAATGCTCTTCAGGACTAATTTTAGTTGTCTAAATTTGACTTGTATTTATTTCTCTTTTAGTCTAGTGCTATTTTATGGTATGAAAATATTTATACGAAATGCAATGTTTTTATGAGTGCTCAGTGCTTACCATCTGGAATTACCTTATCATCAGGGACGTTTGGCATTGTTGACTACACCAATTATGACGACATGAAATATGCTGTAAGTAATTGGTTTTGGGACATGGCTTTCTAAAACAATTCTGCCCCAATTTTTTTTATGGACTGATGCACTCTTTTATTCAGATTCGGAAGCTTGATGATACTGAGTTTAGAAATCCTTGGGCAAGAGCTTATATCAGGGTACGCCTTCCTCTCGGTATTATTATTATTGTTACTATTATTATTATTATTTTGTTAGAATGAAATCTTTTCGAATCAAATGATGTATTTGATGTTCACAAACTGGTGTAGGTGAAGAAGTATGAAAGCAGTCCTTCAAGGAGCCGAAGCAGAAGTCGCAGTCCTAAAAGGAACAGAAGGTATTGACGTCCTTTTTCTTGTCTATTTCCTGATTGTTTCTGGAGCTCTTTTAACCCCTTTTTTTTTCCAGTAAATCGTTGGGTCGATCTGTCTCTAGATCAGCGTCAAGATCTAGATCTGCATCTCCTGCTAATGCTAAACCTTCCAGGTATTTTGGGCTTGTTCAGACATTTTTGAGATTTGCATTTCGAACATCTTGCCAATATTTGTGATTGTGGTATGACTAAACCTTGTTTAATATTGTAGGGCAAGATCGCTATCCAGGTCAGCTTCTCCCCGCCCGGTAAGTATTGATTCTTGTGTTGAACAAGGAGTTGAAGTGGACATTGTAAACGGCCAAACCAATTTTTAATATTTTTGCTTCAACTCAATTCCATTTTCAGGTCCGATCCGGCAGTGGCTGATGTTCAAGCAAGTGAAGGAACTTGTCAGCTTTTTGGTGGAGTTTGAGGGAAAGAATTAATAGATATCCGAGTGATCTGTTTTCTTTGAGATTTCGTAGGAGAACCTAATTAAGTATGGGCCTGTATGATTTAGACAAAAACCTATATTTGTATTTGATTTGCCTATTTTAGCTCTTATTAGATTAACCTAGTGTTATGGAGGGTTATGACTATGTTGTTATGTGGCGTAAATTTGTTTTTGGAGGTTAAAGGAGTTTAAACTTTTTTTGGTTAGTTAAAGGCTCTTGTTTAAGTTTTCTTAGCTGTTTGTTTTGTACTCTACTTTTGTTCCAAAGTACTCCTATGTGAAAGTACTTGCTATTCATAATAGTAGTTTTAAATTTCATAATGGTAGTGTTGATATCTTGTAGCGAGTGGAAGAGTGAAACAAAGTCATAGGCTGATAAACATCTTCTCGTGAGACAATAGCAAGGGTTAATCTTAGATGCTAGCAATGCTTTATTTATTTATTGGCTGCGCTTGCTCTTAGTAGCCCACTCAAACGTTAAATTTGCCAGCCTATATGATATTCATTGCTAATGTCTGGTCTCATGGTGCACTGGTCTGCGATATTCATGTTTTTTTTTTTTTTTTTTTTTTTTAATTTACCTTTTGAGTAGTTTTGGGAAAGATATTAATGAAAATGAATGAGTGTCAACTATGTGATATATATATATATATATATATATATATATATATTCGTCTTATGTGCTTTTTTATTTTTGGGAAATGCAATGAAAAACATAAATAAAATCCCTATGGTCTCCAGAAAAATACTCTCTAAACACACTTGTGTTAGTAGTTGGGTAGGAATATAGAGAGGAATCGAGTGACCGATCCTGAAAGACTTTCTCGCTAGTACTATGGTACAGGTTGATAATGGAACGGGAAATAACAGGCATTAATCTCAAGGTTGGGAGAGCCATTCAAGGCTCATTATGGTTATTGAGGTTATAACCATTTATTTTAAGCAGGATTTACCAATCTATGCCAAGACCCTTTAAATGACATATCTATGGAGAACTTGACCATGGTCCATGTCGTTTTCATGTTTTCGGTCGTTTATGACTGTTCGTCTTCTTCCTCCGTCTTATTGTTAATTGTGTGCTCGTTTTAGTGTTCTGGTCGTTTTTAATTTGCTTTATTCTTCCTTTTCTTGTCGTTAGTGTTCCTCTTTGTTTTCTTTGTTGTTTTAAAAGATCCCGTTGCTCTTTTTTTTCCCCCTCGCTCATAATGCTTTTTAGTGATTCAATCCTTTTATCATCATCATCATCACTGTATTATTATTATTATTATTATTATTATTATTATTACGTCGCTTATGTAATTGCCTTCGTTTAGCTTTGTTGTCAGTTTTAGTGTTCCTGTCGTTTTCTCGTCTGTCGTTTTATTATTCGTTGCTTGTTTTATTACGTCGTTTCCTTTTTTTTTAAACAAAAACTTTCATTGTCGTTTTCAAAGAACTGTGGGCCAGGCTGCCGTTAAATTGGGCTTCCAACAGAACCCCGCCCTCGCCGTCACCCAGCATCTGATAAGAAAACCCTAGCCTTCTCGACCTATATATATGGTTTCTGCATTTTACCCTAAAACCTCTCCGTATCTAAGGCCTCTGCTATTTTGATCAGTCTCTGGTTGTTCAGAATCAGATCGCCATTTCCATACAATGTCTACCGCTGAGATTGCATGCTCCTACGCTGCTTTGATTCTTCACGACGATGGCATCGCCATCACAGTAAGTGTCTCTCTCTCTCTCTCTCAAGAGAGATCCAGATCTTACTTTCCATGAATTCTCGATTGTGCGTTTTGTACTTCTTATTGATCGAAATTCATTTATGTTGTCTTGTATTAGGCGGATAAGATTGCGACTCTTGTGAAATCCGCCAAGTTGACAGTGGAACCGTTCTGGCCAACCCTTTTCGCCAAGCTTGCTGAAAAGAAGAACATTGGCGATCTCATTCTTAACGCCGGATCCGGGGGATGTGCTGCTCCCGCAGCCGTGGCCGCCCCAGCCGGTGGTGCTGGCGCTGCCGCCCCTGCCGCCGCCGCGGTTGAGGAGAAGAAGGTAACGTATTTTTCCTCGTTATTTTGTGATTTTCTCTTTCGTTCTTGATTTTATGATTTACTTGTATCAACGGATTCAAAAATGGGATTTTAAGGATGATTTGCTTATTATGGTTGTTAAGTTAGTTATCAAATTGTTAATGCCAAAAAGCGGATAAATTTGTTGTTAAACTTCTGTTTGATATAATTTAATTCTGCTCTGATTTGATGAATAACATTTGATATCTTTATTTCCCTACTTATTAATTTTGGTTTTTGGCTTCCACATGTTTGGTTAAAAATACAGATATATGTTACAAACTACTAATATATTGCCAATGGTTTTTGAGCTGTTGGAAGTTACAATGCCAATTGTAGTTTTTAAGTTTTAGAATTGAGTAGAAAGTTCTATGAGCTTTTGGAAGTTACAATGCCAATTGTAGTTTTTAAGTTTTAGGATTGACTAGAAAGTTCTATGTGTAATCACGTTCATTTCTCTCCTTGTTAATTTTGGTTTTTGGCTTCCACGAGTATGGTGGTTCTTGTAGCATTTTGACTTGAACATAAATGGTTGTTTGATTGGTAATACAGATATATGTTACAAATTATTAACATATTGCCAATGGTTTTTTGACGTTTAGAACCTACAATGTCGATTTTAGTTATGTAGTTTTGGAATTGACATGTATTTTTAAAATTGGTTGATGAATCTTCTAGCATAAAAAATGATGAATATAGTTGCCTAAATGTTTGATTGTCTCGAAAAATGTTGGACCTTGCAACAAATAATGCCATTTACATACCGCTCTCAGATTTTAGTTTTTGGAGCTTGTTGATATGGATTTCTTACGTTTTTTCATTAGTCACATGATATCATGTCATGTCGTGGTTCCATTAGCCTTTAAATTGGCTTGTGGATTTATGATTGGTTTAAACGTAATTCTTTGTAATCACTTGTTTTGATGTGTAGTCTTGATTTCGTATCTGATTGGCTTTGTGTCAACAATGACGGACCTTGCAATAAATATTACGATTTAGATACTGCTTCAGATTTCATTTTATTTGAGTTTGCTATTCTCGATTTCTTACGTATTTCTTTGTTGATTTCTATTTGCAGGAAGAGCCAAAGGAAGAGAGTGACGACGATATGGGATTCAGTTTGTTCGATTAATCACTTTATCCGAGTTTTTGTATTCCTTTTGATTTTTAGAAAATTAGGATTTGTTAGAGTCGAGAGTTGGTTTAGATTTTTTGTCTCAAAATTTTAAGCGATTTCTTTTTGAGTTCGTCTTGTTGACAGTTTTGCAGAATTCTTTAATGCATTGGCCAAACTTTTCTACTGGATTTAGAATTGTCATGTTTCGTTACTACATTAACTGTTCTAAGATTCAAGCAGGATTCACTTGTTTGGTTCGTGTGAAATTCTTCTGAATCAATTCTATGCATGTTGGTCAAAAAAGCAAAAAAAAAGATAGAATATGATACCACCAAATCTTGTGAAACGGACAGAGCACACTAATCTACAAAAGGAGATAATTGATTTATTAAAATCAAATTACATTAATCCTAAAATAAGGGAAGTAATAATTGTTTAGGGAAGACGATCATAATGTTTACGGATTCCTCGTCATGAGACGTGCTCTTTAGACCGTTAAAAAAACGGTTTATTGTCAAAACGAGTTGTAAACTACAACATGTTATGGGGCAACCAAATTTAATATCACACTAAATTTTTTAGTCAAAAAAAGGTTTTCCAAGATTTACAAAAACAAATCCGTAATCTTCCATAGCCACGGAAACTGATGGAGGCAGTAGAATAGGTTTTTTGCCTTTTGTCGCGATTAAAGATGACAATTTTATTTATGAACTTATTTACCCTCAAGAATAAGTGTTGTGAACGGATTAAAAGTTTAACTCGTCACGAGTCACGAGACAAGGCAGGTTTAGGAGTCCCGATCTTATTTCCGGATAACCCTTTTCACTTAATTATATTATATTTTCAAATAAATATATTATATATTTAAGTATAACATTATATTACATGATATTTATAAAATTCAATAATTCCTTCTAACTCATAATCTTTTATATAGGTATGTTAATTATTTAATCTTTATTTATTTACTTTATCAAAAAATTAAAAATAACTAAATGAATAAATGGGGTATCATGAAAAATAGCATCTCTGTTTTATATTGATGTTGCTTTATGAACATTGAGAAAAATATTATTTCGACACTATGTAATTAGCATTTTATGATTTTCGTTTCATTAAAATAGCACTTTAATCAAGTTGGTTTTTCTTTGAGAAAAAATTGTAACCATAACCTTAGATATAAAAATTAACAAATGGCTAGTTTGATTCATAGGTTTGAACAAAAATTCAAATTTTTTGTTAAAGAAAAATTCCAAAGAACATAGAATTTAAAACTTTTCAAATTTTTAAGATATGAGATGATAGTTTGTCCTTTCATTGGAAAAACATTATTAATAGAAAACATAGAATCTAAAAAAAAAAAGACATAAAAGATGAAAAAAAAATCCAAAATTTAAAAGTTTTGTTTTGATTTTTTTTTTTTTTTGGGGAATGGGAATGACATGATAATAAATTTTAGGTTCAAAAGCCATGTTCCCATACCTATAAATAGGGGCGGAGTTATACATGAACGAGTGGATGATTGTCTCCTTTGAACTTTTTTTCTTTTAATATTGTATATAAAATTTTATAAAAATTATATTTTGTCTCTCTTAAAATTATATTCCGTTATCCTAAAATTATATTATACCATTCCTAAAGTTTCATATGTCCCTTCATTTAATTTTTCTTAACAATATTAGTATATGCTCCATCCCTCCAAACTAATCTTTTTAGCTCCAATCTTTTTAGCTCCGCCATTGCCTACACATATATTTTTGAATAACAAGATTCTACCATACTTTTTAAATTAAGATGTCTTTAACACATATATAAAATGAGAAAAGGTTTCTCACATTGCTCCTCCAATGTTAAGAAAATGCTGAAACGTTTTCATTTTACTTTCTATGTTATTTTTTTCTCTCTCTCTTTTCTCTCATTTTCTTTTCTATTCTTCTACTTTTTTACACATTGATTTTTTTCTTCTTTTCTATTCTTGCCCTATTTTTATACATATCTATTCATTTTTCACTATTTTGTGTGCGTGTGTGTGCGTGCGTGTGTGTGTATATATATATATATATATTCAATGAACTGTAAACTTCTGGTTATTGCGGTGACTCGAACTAGGGTTTAGTACTTGACCCATATCACCCAACCAACGAATCATCATCCTTTAAACACCAACGAAAACAGCAGTTATCTCGATTCGATCCTTGGATCTTCTATTCTTTCTTCTGCACCACCACTGCCTTCTCTCTCTCTCTCTCTTTTTCCCTCCAATTCCCAAATTAAAGCCCCAACGGCCACTTTAACAACATTATCGATGGTGTCGCGCTTCCAGGCCGCCGCTCTGTTCGCTGCTCCCTCGCACCCCAACGCCGTCGCCTGGTCCGATGAGAACCTCATTGCCGTCGCCTCCGGCCACCTCGTCACCATTCTTGTACCTTCAATTTCACTTCTCTCTCATTCTCCCCTTCCTTTTTTCTTTTTTTTTTTTTTTTTTCTTTTTCTTTTTCTGTTCATCATATTCACGTACTCTTGTTCTGCACTTTTGTTTCTGCCAGAATCCGGCGACGCCTCTCATACCGCGAGGCCTCGTCACTATCCAATCCGGCGAGCCTTTTCCAATTGGCGTCGTGGAAAGAAATGGTAGTTTTCTAGATATATGTTTGTATTTTCAGATTTTCAAGTTTCAATTTTTGAGCTTTTTTTACCTTCAATTTTTCGATTTAGAGTTACTGTCGGCTAGTTTGCTTCCGACCTGTTTATCTCGGGACACTCGGCCCTGTGTTCGATCAATTTCGTGGTCACCCCTTGGACTGGCTCCTAACTCAGGGTGAGTTATATATATATATATGTGTGTGTGTGTGTGTATGTTATTCTTTAAATTCAGTTCATTAGGTCATCTTCAACTGTAATTCGATTGCCCTTTTGGAATCTGGATTGGCACAGGTGTTTACTGGCTGTTTGCACAATGGAAGGTCGTGTGAAGCTTTATCGTCAACCATATTGTGATTTCTGTGCCGAATGGATTGAGGTAAGTGTGCATTGTTCACAATATCAAAGATTTTTGAGAGCCAAAACAGAAACAAATTAGTAAAACTTCGTAATTTGCTTGTTGGTTTTTTTTTTTTTTTTTGGGTTTAGGTGATGGATATATCAACTAGGCTTTTTGAATATCTTGAAAGTATTGGTTTTCGTGAGATGGAAGCTTGCCCCTCCAAAGATTATGAAAATGATGTAAGTTCTATCTTTTGTTTATTACCTCGGGAAGCAAAATTTTTATGCTTGCCAGTCTTCGTAACTCTTCCCATTTTGCCAGGAGCGTCAAACAGAAAATAGATGTACTGATGATGACTCCGATTTTGTCCTGAGAAAGGAACGTAAGCGAAGAAAAACGGATGTATCCTACAATGGGTAGTATTACTTATATGGCTTCAATTAGATTTTGATGACTCATTTCCATTTTGTCGTCACTTAACATATTTCAGGTGCTTAAAAATGATATTGGCCAAGTGAAAAGAAACAGCTCCAAGCAGATTGTTTGTGCATCTAAATCCAAGGCTAATGCTCCCAAGGAGACTCTAGAAAACTGCACACTCCCGCTTACAAGTGTGGATAGATATGCAGCTTGTAGTGCAATGCTTTCATCGCTTGTAGTGGCCTGGTCCCCAGTGCTACAGTTGTCACCTCAAGCTTGTTCTATTCCTCAAAACAGTTCGCCCATATCTTTACTTGCTGTTGGTGGGAAGTCTGGTGAAGTCTCATTCTGGAGAGTTCCTGTTCCAGAATGCTATTCTGTTGACCTGAGTCGAGTCCCAACAAATGCAGTGATTGTGGGGCTCCTACAGGCACATGCTTCATGGGTTACATCAATTAGTTGGGTGTTGCTTGATCCTGAGTCTTCCAATCCTCAGGTTTTATTGGTGACAGGGAGTTCTGATGGGAGGTGAGTTAGGTGCATTTCACTTTTAGAGCTTATTCTGGTAATAGAAACTCTGTGGTTGAAGATTTCATCTTTGGTATCATATAAGTGGTATCCTTTAAATAGTCCAACAAGAAATGTTATGCCTTCTGATTCTTATGTTGTCATGTGATTTGGTTGCTTGATTCTTTCTTTCAGTCACTTGGTGTCCAGAAAATGAAATTTAATTGTTTGGATGGAATAAAAAATTATGATTGTTATTATTCCTAACGTTGTAGTATTTCTTGTATTCATTTTGTTTTTCCTTTTCTTTTTTAGTGTCAAGATCTGGCTGGCCTATAACGAGCAACTGTTGAAGTCAAAAGAATTTAACCACACCTGCTTTTCCTTGTTGAAGGAGGTAATATGGCCCTTATTGCTTTTGAGTGTTTATTTTTGCATATGTTTTAATTCTCAAAATTTTGATGTGTGATCTTCTTAATAGGTTGTAACTATTGATATTGTCCCAGTTTCAGTAATTTCACTTACTGTCCCTACTCAATCTTCAAACAAAGTGCTCTTAGCAATTGGCAAAGGATCTGGATCTTTTGAAGTCTGGAATTGTGACATATCTGATAGCAAATTTGTTAAATTTGGCTCATACAATGACCATGAACATGTTGTAAGTTTCTTTTTGTTGATCCAAATATTTTGCTGAAAGCTTGAAACATTCAATTAAAGTGTTTTATTTTTACCAGATTACAGGTTTAGCTTGGGCTTTCGATGGATGTTCTTTGTACAGCTGCAGCCAGGTAGGTAGTTATCGAGTCAAGCTGTATCAACTAGGGATAATTCAAACTTTATATTATAATATATATAATATATTTATGTACGTACATGTGTGTGTGTGTGTGTGTGTGTATATATGTATACATACTTTCTTGATATTTGGTTCTTGTCTTTTGGGGATTTGTTCAACATTTAATTGATAACCATTTGTTGCGTCATTAGGATAATTTTGTTCGAAATTGGATTTTGAGTGGGGATATCCTCTCTGAAGTTCCAATTCCTTCAAACACCCCTCGTCTGAGAAGCTCAACTGAAGTATGTTAGTACTCCTATATCTTTCCTTTTTTGTCTGAAGATGCTTTATTAAGTTTATAGAATGTGAAAATGTCGTTCTTAAATAAAAAATGTGAAAAATGTCTTTGCAGCTTCCAGATGTGTATGCTTCATGCTTTGGTCTTGCAGTCTCTCCTGGAAATCTTGTGATTGCCACGGTATGGCATAATATTTCCCAAAAATTTCCAACAATCTGTACTTTTATCTGTGAGACAAGTGCTTGGTAAATGTTAATCTGTACTAATGTTAATTATAAGGAAGTTTTGTGTTTCGTTACCTGGATTTGCAGTTTCTGTTATGAACTTAAGTACTTAAGCATGTTTAAATTTTGTAAAAGAACTAAAATGTTTGTACTTCTACTTTGCAGGTTCGAAATTTTGATGAAGATTTGTTAAATCCTATGTACGAGAAAAGGTGAAATAATTGCTATCCCTTCAAATGCTCAACAATGTTATAGTCTGTTTGTAAAATTTGTCAATGGTTAAAACATTATTGCAGAAAAGTAGGATCTTAACCTAAGGATCAGCTAAAAGGGGGAGGAAGAGTAAAAAGGCAAAAAATGTAATCAATCAAACTGAAACACAATACGCCAAGGTCAGAACTTTATATCTTGTTTCAGAAAATGGAATGGGAAAGAAGTCTAAACTTCATGATTAGTTCTTAAAAGAATAAACTGCAGGGAGAAAAAGAATTCAAAAGAATCCAAGTTTGAGTAAAATCATTTCAAATTTGTTGATCCTAACTGCAGGAACACAGGTAGAGCTTAAGGAAGAATCTTGACAGCTTCCCGTGAAATTGACGAGGAAAGATAACCAAAATAACAACAACAACATTAATAATGTCAAACAAATCTGCATCATCGATTTTATTTACCTAATTTAAATTCTTGGAAAAATTTCCCAGGACTCTAAAGGCTGCTGTTGAGTTCTTCTGGATTGGTGCACAAGAGTTATGTGTTTTGTCGAATGAGGAGTCACATTTTCCCATTCCTGGTTTTCCCGTAAAGGAATTGGTTTCTTGGGAGGTCAATATATTGTGGTCTTTGAAACAGTATGGTTGTCAGGACAAGCCCCTGGTTGTCTGGGATATTATAGCAGCCTTATTGGCTTTCAAGCGTTTTGCAGCAGAGTATGTAGAACATATACTGATCAAGTGGCTTTCACTTTCATATGTTGAATCTCTTGTGGACCTTTCTGCTGAAAAGGTTTTACCAAATGTTTTGAAGATTTTGTCAAAAATTTCCTCACGCCAGCTACACCTCCTGAATATTATCTGTAGACGTGTAGTACTATCAGAGATGAAAGCTGATCAAATCAACCGCAGATTGCAAAACTTGGAAGGAACAGCAGAAGAGAAACTGATTATGTGGATTGAGCTACTCTTGAGCAGTGAAAGAGAACTCCGCAAGAGGCTTGTGGGTTTGACTTTTTCTGCTTGCATTAATCTCATGTCTCATTCAACAAGAGTAAGTCCTCGACCTGGATATTGGTTTCCAGTTGGATTAGCACAAATGGAGCGATGGGTTGCACTTAATCATGATTATATATACGGTCAGTTGAGAGTCCTAGCATCAGAAATTCGGAAGCATGTGAAAAGGTAACTTCTTTTCTATCTGTAAAATGAAGTTTTCTTCTGCTTATTTTTACAAAGATCCAGGATTTGTTAGAGCCCTTGAAATGAGGGCGCCCAGATGAGGAGAAAGAAAAATGGGAGGAAAATGAGTTTTTGTGGTCCTGCATTATAGTGTCCTAATTTTACTATATTCTACGATTATGTTAAACTGATACAACATTTGACTTTCAGAATATTCACAAGTCAAGAGGCTTTGACATGGCAATCCCCGCTTACATACTCTCTTCTTAACTCATAATGATTTATAATTTCCTCTCTTCCTTGAATGAACAGGCTATCAAGCAAATATGCATCCGCAGAGCAGTGTTGCTATTGTTCAGCGCCAGTGCCATTCGAATCTCCAGAAGTTGGCTTTTGCCAAGGTGTTGGTCAGGGTCACAAACTAGCTCGATGTGCTGCTTCTATGGAGATCTGCCCTACTACTCCCGTATGGTTTTGCTCGTGTTGTCACAGACGGGCTTACAGACTAGCACCCGAGACTCTTTTCACATTGCATGGATATCCTTTAGACTTCAATTCTTCAACCGAATCGTCTAACTCGAACGTAACTTTGAAGCCCTTGTGTCCGTTTTGTGGGATACTGCTGCAAAGACAACAGCCTGATTTTCTGCTCTCTGCGTCTCCTGTATAAGCTGCATGCTTCCACCATCTTTGTTTTAAGTGATTCTCAAGCTTGTCCAAAGTTTGTAACCTTGAAAAAGGAATGAGCATGAATAGCATTAGTAGATGCCGGATTACCAACTGGGATCACAAATCTCTTATTCCCCTTGTGCTGGAAAAGGGAAAAGAAGGATATCATCTCATGCTTGGGAATAAATACTGGATCCATCAATAGAGAGAGAGAGAGAGAGAGAGAGGGGAGAAGGAGGAGGAGGAGTGGATGATGAACTCAAAATGGAGAAAGAAAAAAAAAAAATTTCTCGATTGTACTTTTTTTTCTTTGTATTTTAACTGTGCCTTTGTTGTGAGAGACCAAATCCTCACACGTTGTATATATGCGACAATAACCAGGCTGCCATATTTTTAGCCCCTCAAGTATTGTAATTTGTATTTATAAAGGAACAAGCAATTTCAATTTGTGATGCTAATTAATTGCATATCTTTTGAAAATGAATTAGTTCCTTGTAATTGCATTGATAAATGTGCAGTAAATCCTTCACCAAAGCAAAATCATGATACGCATCCTGGATCGATTGCAAAAGGATGCGATGTTTTTTAAACTGACTAAATACTATGATGTTACATCTGGTAAGCAATTCCAGCATGCCAGACAGGAAAGAAGTTAATAAATCTGTGACAATGAATTAATCACTAGGATTTATCTAAAATCAATAATCTTTTCACATTTACAATAATTAATAAATCTCTCCTAAGATTATGGTGGTGGTGAGGCTGTGATGACTGTGTTGGCATGGTGGTTAGAACTGTAAACACTGTAGCATGTGAATGCTTTATACTGTAGTAACTTTTTTCTTTTACTGTAACATGTGATAGCTTTACACTGTTTCTAATTAATAGAACCAAGTTTGCCAAACAGGCTTGTGAGAGAGGGGACCTTGCTCGACAATGACGAATCACGGTGAGTGTGAAGATGAGTTATTAACAATGAGCTTGATGAAGAGGCCGTAAGTTGGGTGAGTTTCAGGTTATTCAAAAGAACCCATCGATTTCAATTTTTTTTTTTAAGATTAGAAAAACTTCAATAGTTATGTTCAATGGATTTCCATTTTTTTTAGATTAGAAAAACTTCAATAATTATGTTCAATGGATTTCAATTTTTTTTTTTTTCAGTATTTTGCCTTGGGATTGGAATATGCCCATTGGTTTTAACCTGTACAATGAATTTAGGAACCTGGCTTAGGACGGGGACCTCAAACTAGCAGGCTAGCTTTTATTCTACATACTAACGGCAAATTGTACTAAACCAAGTGCAGCAGCCATAGCCCTTAAACTTTATCCTAGTCTAATATATAATGGGTACTGTCGTTGATAACTCCAAATTTACATTCTAAACAACTCCCATTATTAAGTTAACATATATTCAGTGCGAGAAAATTTTAATTTACTTATTATAAACACCAAGTTTAAATTAAAAACATTATAATATGTGGGAGAATATAATTAACAATATAATTAGAACCGTAAACCATGGCTTGAACCGTGAATCTCAAACTATATGTAGTTTCCTAACATCCTTAAATTATAATAAATAACCCACTTTTGTAGAATAAGTTCTCTGTTTTTTTTTTTTTTCCTAAAGTAGTGTCAGTTCACTCTACTGCGTCGAGGAACAGATGTTTACAGTGGAGTTTGAGGCTATTTCATTCCCTTTTCAAAGTTCTGGCCTTTTCTTTTGGAGGACAAACTTTAAATATTAA
Source organism: Artocarpus heterophyllus (assembly GCA_025403435.1). Lineage (NCBI taxonomy): Eukaryota > Viridiplantae > Streptophyta > Magnoliopsida > Rosales > Moraceae > Artocarpus > Artocarpus heterophyllus. The sequence goes on from CM046353.1 coordinate 4,532,410, forward strand.
TTGCCTAATACATACATGTTAACAAGTATGATTTGATGTGCATTTTGAAAGGTACTAGTTATTCACATATGTTAATACAATCGTTAAAGGCCAAAAAGTATAGCATATATTAGTGTATTGCTTTTTCTTTCTTTTTGTTTTGTCTAGTGCATAATCATTGATCCTAATTGGCTGTCCTCTTACAATCATTGGCATCGCCTTGTAAATAAAAACATAATAAAAAACTGTTTGTTTTGGTGGCAGTTGCACCAGAAATGGGGCAATTAAAAATTTAAAAGCAGTGCCAATCATATTTCTTGGTCCCACACCAAAATCCATGCCCACATATGGCATTTGGTGGGGCCCAAATAAATGACTTCACTGCACACTCTTTCAATAGGTAACAGTATGATATGATGCAACAATATTCATCTATATGGTTATTTTTTAGAGCTCGGTTATATGGTTATGAATCATCATATTATATACAATAATACGGCATTACATTGAAAATATGACAATTTAATATAATTGGATGAAAATTTGGTAAGCCTGGCTGGTCTCTCCAGCTTGAGTTATTGTTTACCTTAATATATATATATATATATAGAGGTCGGGTATATTTACTCTCATACAATTCCAACATTAACTCCAAACCTTTTTTTTTTTTTTTTGTATTTTTCATGATTTGGTAACGCACTCCGAATATGATGCTTTTAACCTTTGTTATATCAGTTTATTTTGAAAGGTGTTATATCACTTTTAAATGTATAAATTTAAACAGATTATTAACCCCATTATTTTTTTTCTAATAATTACGAATCTTTTATCCTTGCACATAAATTTCGAAAGAAGAGAACTTCTATAAACAAAAGAAGATTCACCGCAAACGACGCCTCTTATTTTGAGTCGTAAGATTGGATAATGTTGGAAAAAAGGTTGATTCTATTCAACTAGGAGCATTTACACATATATATTTACAACTACAGTAACCAAACTAAGAAAAAAAATAAAACAGAAAAAATTGCCTGATCATTCCCTGATCTTAGGCTCCCTTGATCTTAGGCAACTGACAAAAAACTAATTCCCTAAAAACTAGGAATACAATATCTACCAAATAATAAAAAAACTACCGTGTTTTCCCACACTTCCTCTCAAGCTGAATGGATATTATCCATTCCAAGCTTGGCAGATATTGAAGTTGAGATAGAATTTTGAAAAAACTTATGCAAGACTTTGAAAATTAAGTAACTTTGTGGGAAGTCTATTTATGATGTGAGCTCCAGTTAGCACAGCTTCTCCCCAATAATTTTTTGGAACTTGTTTTTGGAAAAGTAAGGCTCGGTTAACGATTAGAAGACGGCCATTTTTCCATTCCGCCATTCCATTTTGTTGGGGAGTGTTATTACAAGATGATTCATGAATGATGCCGTGTTGTTGAAAGAATGGAGAGAGGATTAATTAAAATAATCTTTTGCATTATATAATCGAAATCGTTTAATGCCCACCCCCAATTGTGTTTGAATCATATTGAAAAAATTTTCAAACACAAGACTCACATCCAATTTATTTTTTAAGAGAAAAATCCACATCATACGAGTACAATCTTCAATAAATGAAACAAACCAACGAGCTCTAAAAATGTTGGGTACAGTAGAAGTCCCCCAAATGTCACTATGAATAATTGTGAATGAAATTGATGTTTTTTTATTACTTATTGGAAAAATAGCACGTTTGTGCTTTGAGAGTTCACATACATCACAATGAAAGCTTTCAACAGCAATCATATTGAATAATGAAGGAAACATAATTTTAAGGACACTAAATGACGAACGACCAAGACGAAGGTGATGAAGCTAGATCTTGTCTTTATTCGATTCAAATGACTCGAAAAGAAATGACAAAAGGACACGATTTCTATGTTGTTCACTCAGTTCTTCAAGATAGTAAAGGCTATCTCTCTCCTTAGCATGTCCAATTATCTTTCTCGTACCCTGTTCCTAAATTACACAATGAGAAGGATAAAAAATCACACTGCAATTGGCATCTTTGGTTAGTTTTTGGATTGACAAGAGGTTGGTGAACAATTTTGGGACGTGGAGAACATTTTTTAGTGTAAGTGAGTGACTAATAAATACATCTCCTTGACCAACAACAATAGTGCTAAACCATCAACTATGGTGACTTTCTCATTACTAGGATAGGGTGTGTATGAGATAAATTTTGTAGAGAAAGAAGTCATATGGTATGTGGCTTCTGAGTCAATGACCCATGTGTTTGAGACATTATCCAAAGCATTAGAGGCATGAGAAGAAGTAGATATACCTAAGAAGGCTAAATTAGAAGTACTTGCTGAAGCTGATTTTTCCAATGAATCCAATAAATTCTTTAATCTCTCAATCTCATCTTTATTGAGTCCAAGGGAAGTTTCTTAGTGGTGGTTATCTGCTATTGACTGCACTCCTGCCACATGAGCTTGAAGCTGTCCCCTTCCTTGTCCTTACCTCTCTGCTTCGTTCTTGTTCAAGACCTGTGGCCTATCATGGAGCTTCCAACACTTTTCTTTGGTGTGGTGTGCCTTTTTACAGTAGGTGCACCACAAGTCAACACGGTTAAAAGGCTTTAAGCGATCTGGTTGTTTGTTCCCTTTAGCGGATAACTACTCAACGCAGTGTTCTTGCCACTTGTTGTCTTTGACACCAGCGCTGAGCCTTCAATCTGTACATTCTCAACCATAACTCCTTTTATCCCTTCCTCAGCACAAATTATAGAGATTGTCCCATTAAGAAATGACAACTCCTCTTTGCCAAGAACTTGAATTTGTACTGCATCAAATTCAATATTAAGTCTAGCTAGAAAATCATAAATTCTTTCTCTTTCTACAAACCTTTTAAGCATGGCTGCATCTTCGCTACACTTCATCTTGATGCATTAGTAATAATCCATTTCTTGCCAAGAACTCTGCAGAAGATTGGAATATTTGGTCACTGTCCGACTTCCTTGTTTAGTGGTAGCAATCTTAGTCCTGATTTCATATATTTACGCAGCATCGTGAACTTTTGAATAGGTCTGCTTGATAGCCTCCCAAATTTCCTTGGCAGTATTGAGGAACATGCAAGTATCATTGATTTCTGGAGACATAGAGTTCCAAAGCCAGGACATCACCATTGAGTCTTCTTCATCCCATGCATCGAATTTTGGATCTCCTTTCTAGGGGCCAGTACCAAGCAAATGACTCAATTTGCCTCTGCCCTTCAGGTGTGTCCTCACCAATTGTGACCACTTCAAATAATTTCTCCCATATAACCTGTAGACGGCCTAAAAGTTGGGTAATTCCCTATTAGCAAAGTAGCCATTTTCAATGGCCTGGTTCTCGGTTGCATGAGGTTCAGAAGTGTGGTTGGCTTCGGTGGTGTTTGACATGGCTCAAGAGGAATCGAAAAAAAATCAGTAGAGAAACAAAGGTCGAAGAAGGAAATTCTCGTGGAGAAGAGAAGGGAAAAACCCTAGTGGAGATGAGAAAAACAGAGGTTGAAGAGGAAGAGGAAAAAAATTTCTGGAATGAGAACCAGAAAATAATAAGACGAATTCTGGGATGAGAACCAGAAAATAGCAGAAAGAAAAAGAATCAACAGGTTGTCCAAAAAAATTGCCAGAAAGAAACTTAAAGCGCTGATACCATGTTGGAAAAAATGTCTATTCTATTCAACTAGAAGCATTTTACGTATATAATTACATCTATGGTAACCAAACTAAGAAAAAAAAAATAAAACAGAAAAAATTGCTTGATCATTCCTTGATCTTAGGCAACTAACAAAAAACTAATTCTCTTTGAAAACTAGGAATACAATATCTACCAAATAATAAAAAAACTACTGTATTTTTCCACATATAATAATTTTTCTTATTCTTTTTTTAAGTTGGGTTGGCCCAAAACACGATGCTTACAAAAGATTTGGAATTGGATCAATTTGGAATTGGACCATGCCAAGTTCTGCTCGATACATTTATCCAATTCTTCTCATATCTCAAATTTCCCCCTAACAATGTGGAATTTCATACTTATAACTCTCTCACTCTCTCTATTTGCAAACTCCTTTCATATTTCAATGGAGCCCAACATAATTTTCTTTCTATAAAGGATATTAATTCACCAATTGTTCAAAGAATTTATTTTAATATTTTTATTTGTTGAAGTAATATGTAACATAAATGTCAAATCACATTAAAATTACATTTTAATTTTAATGAAAATCCAAGCTGCTTAATACCAAAGATAATTTTTTTTTAGCTTATGACAATAATGGTATGTACTTGTAATGTATGTTATAATGTATTATAAAAACATTGGAGAATCAAATTGAAACTTAAACATACAATGTATTATAAAAACGTTTTAAGGATCAAATTGAAATTTAAACATATTATAATATACAAAAATTTTAACAGTTGAAATTTTGATATTAGAAGGTTGAAATTAAGTACTCTTTAGAATTAATAAAAGAAAAATTAATATGTTTAAATATAATTTGACGCATAATAAACAAGGAAAAAGAACAATCCATCTTTGTCGTCAAAGTTCCCTTTCCCATCTTTCATTTCTTTAAAAAGCTCACCAACCATCCAAATTGAAAATGTGTTGCGTCTCATCGTTATCTTTGTCCTTAAAAGGGTTGTTGTGTTTATCCCAAAAATCTCCTCTCACAAAATCCAACTGTTCAAACGCATGACGAGCCGGTGAACAGTTCACAACCGCAACGACGTCGTTTTCAGGAGTCAGGCGGTCCAGTTCACCTCGAAATGTACACGTGGCCATCTTTCGACGCGAGTTCTCGACATTTTTTTCCTGAGGCGAGTGGAAAAAGCGTGTTTTTGTTGAAACGGGGTACGAAACGGCGATGATCCCGTTTCAAGAAAAATGCTGATGTCTGTCACCGCAGCGGATAATGACAGCCGTTGTAACTATCACTGCGTGGTCGTAACCTTTCTCTTTATGACACGTGGCGAAATTATTCGATGGGTTGCAGAACGTGGTTGATGTGCATGCTCACACGCAACCACTTATTATCAGTCATCATTCATGATCATCACATAAACCGCATACCATGGCATCATAAAAAGGTTGACATTTTCACCATATTTTTTTTACCAAAGAAAAAAAAAATATTGTTGAGAACTGAGAAGCTTCTTTGGCCGTGTTTGGCTGCTTGGATTGATTTTTTTACTTGGTCTTCCGATCTCCCTTGCTGTACAAATTCATTTTTTATTTTTTTTTATCTTCCAGATCTTTTTTAAGTACCCTTCCTACCACGTTATTCATGTGCTGGAATTAAGAACCACCGCAATTCAACCAAAAAAGTTAGTTGACAGATGAACATATATAAATAATCACAAAACGTTTCTGCCAAGAAAACGCATAAATAGAACGGCAAATTGTACTGACGCCCTTGAATTTTTCATAATTTGTATGCCGCATCTTCTTTTAGTTTTGACTTAAATTTAAAAGTTATTAACAATGCAGTCCAATCACAAATAGTATTTGAAATGCAAAAATTTAAAAACTTTTTATGATCCAGTTTACTAACTAATAAAAAGTTTGAGAGTGTATTTGTGTAAAAATCTTAAGTAGTTTTTTATTTATTAATTTAAAGGGTGTTAATCATTAGACCTCAATTATAAAATGTTTTTAGATTCATGATCTCATTTATTAAAATCAAAGTTCGAAATCTAAATTGTTAAACACGGATAGATACAAGGTGTAGCAATGCAATTAAAATTTACATATTCTATGATTTATTTCTTAATATCAGGAAAAGATACGTTTTTTTTTTCTTTTTATCTAATTAGAATGAGCCAAATACCTTGTAAAAAATTTTTATTTAGAATAATCACATTCAACTTTCCAAAATCAATTTCCTTGTATCTTTGGAAAAAAAATAAAAAGTGATCTTTTTTTTTTTTTGCAAAGAAAAGGGGTGAAATGGTGAAAAAAATTAACTCCTAAAGTCATGAAAGAGAATTACCCCCTTCAATCACGAATTCCGAAAGTTACCAAGTCCCAACTAATTCATAGAGCAAATTACACTTCAAAAGACAACCTTTTTTTTAATTTTTTATTTTTTATATAGTTCTGAAAAGTCATTTTTCTTTCCAAGACTAATCAAATTGAGTGGAATTCTTTTTTAGAGTAGGAAGAAATACCTTCTTTTTTTTTTAGACTAAAAATTAATTCCCTTTTGTTGTTTTATTTGAACATCAATTTTTCTTAAAAAAATGTCCTTAACCCTCCACAAATTCATTTTGTTGATATGATTTTAACCTGATGTGTCAATACCATATATGAAATTATTCTTAAATTATTATAACAATTATTAACATTGTTGGTGTTTCCTTTTTTTCTTTTATCTTCCCAATTTTTTCCACGTATGACGTGGTCCATACAACCATCCATGCGTGTATGAAGGTCTCACACGTGCATGGAAAAAACCACATCATGGGCAATCTTGTAAATTCACCCCCACCCCACTCACCAAAAGAAAAAAGGAAAAAAGAAAAAAAAGCTTATCAAAAAAAAAAGAAAAAAAGAATGAGGGGTTTGATGGGGTCTTCCATTTCTACGTTCCAATCCATCTTTAATATTTCACCATCATCAACAACAACAATAACATCATCATTTTGGGACGGTGTGAAGTAGGTCAAAAGGGCAGTACACATACAAACACACAGCTTAAACAGACATCGGAGGCACAAACCCAAATTACCCTTTTCCCTCTTTCTTTCTTTTTCTTGTTCTGTTATAATATATTTCATCACTAAAATTATTTACTTAATAAATAAATAAATAAAGAAGTTGTCTTTTGTATTGCCCATTTTCTCTTTTATTTCTTACTTATCGGGAATCGATTTTTAGTACTAAGCGATCTGCTTACTCCATCAGTTTTGGTGTTTAGCTCGTCCTTTTACTCAATGGGTTCTTTGCTCTAAAATAATTCAGGTAAGATTTCATTTCATTTCATCTCGATCAAAACTGAATTATGGGTCTAATTTATTTTATTTTATTTTTGTGTTGTTTGATCGATAATATTGCGTAAACTGGATTTTTTTTTTTTTAACAGAGAAACAGAAAAAAAGGACGAACTTTTTGTTTTAAAAAAAACTTCTTTTTTCCTCCTCCTTCTTTGTGGTGTCGATCATGGCGGTTGCTGAGAATGCACCAAAGTTTGACGACACTGTAATGGTGGTATCGAAGGACAATGATGACGAGAATCCAAAACCCATAAACGACGACGACGACGACGACGATTCCTCAGCGGTTTTGAGTAAAAAAGAGACAGATTTTGAGCCGAAGATCAGCAACAGCGAGGGCGATGATCAGAAGAAAAAGATGAATTCTCAAATGGGTCAGATTCAAAATGGGTGTGGAGGTGGTCATGGTCATGGCGGCGGCGGTGGTGGTGATGGGGACGAGAGCTTCAAGCATGACATGAGGGATTTGGAGGAATTGCTGTCGAAGCTTAACCCCATGGCCGAGGAATTTGTGCCTCCTTCTCTTGGGAAAATCCATGGCTACCATAATACTGGTTCTGGGTTTGGCTTTTCCCTCCAAATTAATCACTCTGCCAATGCTAATGGACTTGTTGGTAGAAAGGTATCTTCTTTTTGTTATTTTGTAATTTTTTTATTTATAGTTTTTGATATCTGTGTTTTTGGACATCAAAGTTTTAATCTTTTTGGTATTGTTTAGAAGAATGGATATACTCAAGGAAGGAGAAGGAATTATCACAAGCTGAGTCCAGCTCAAAGAGAGGCGATGATCAGGAGGACTGTGTATGTATCAGATATTGATCAACAGGTAAGAAAGTTGACTTCTTTTTTGGCGTGTAGTTAATCACATTTTGTCTTGGGTTTGTTTCAATTTGTTGCCATTTGGATTAATTTCTGGATAATTGTTTTGTTTGTATTTGGTTTTTTGCACATTAGGTAACTGAAGAAAACCTTGCTGCCCTCTTTCTCAATTGCGGACAGGTAACGTGTTTTGAATGTTGCTTATCTGTACTTCATTTATAGATTAGGGTGGATTTTGCATCTGAATTGTATTTTTTTTCTTCTTTTCTTTCAAAAGGTGGTTGATTGTCGCGTTTGTGGTGATCCGAACTCGATTCTTCGTTTTGCTTTCGTCGAGTTCACGGATGAAGGTATTAGCAAGTAGTGCATACTTAATAGGCATTGCTGTTTCTCGTTTATCTAATGTGATGCTGAATTGGTTATTATCTTGTTCTTACAGAAGGGGCAAGGGCTGCTTTGAATCTGTCAGGAACGATGCTCGGCTATTACCCTGTGAGAGTGCTGCCTTCCAAAACTGCAATAGCACCTGTTAACCCAACATTTTTGCCGAGGGTGAGCACTCGATTTCTTCATGGTCGTCAAAACCTTCAAAATTTACATATTCTTTTTCCCAAAAACTAGATTGTGCTGATTTCACATTTTGACTTTCTTACTATTGCCTTCAGTCTGATGACGAACGGGAGATATGCTCGAGAACCATTTACTGTACAAATATTGACAAGAAGGTAGAGCTTTAGATCACCATTGGGTTTGACGTAATGTGACCAAAACTAGTTCATTTGGTCCTCATTCATATGTCCATCTGGTGTAGGTTACTCAAGCAGAGGTCAAGCTTTTCTTTGAATTACTTTGTGGAGAGGTATGTAGGATTTTCTTTTCCCTGACAGATTATTTGCTGCTTGGTCTTATGATCAGAACTATACATCTCTCATTGTATGCTCTTTATTCTTCCCCCACATAGGTTCAACGCCTGAGGCTACTTGGAGACTACCATCATTCCACTCGCATTGCTTTCGTCGAATTCACAATGGTAATTATATTCTGTATTCTGATGCCTGCACGTTTCCCTCTTTCGTACTTTTGTAAGCTCATCGTATTATATTTGACATGGCTTGGTTAATTATTTATTTCATGTGTAAAGAACTTCATGTAATTTGGTAGTTTCTGAAAGCAAAAATACGGAGCGGGTAAATTGATTCTTTTGGTGATTTGGTATGTGTAACATATATGGGACATGGAGTAATTTTGAATATCTTGATACGTCATTTATAGAGAAATAGAAACATTCAAGTTTAACTGATGATTGTACTGTCTTTGGTAAGCATTGAAAGTATAGCCTTGTGAATTAATGACAACAGTTACATTTCGTTTCTTTCGTTTATTTCTGGTATTTTGCAAAACTAAATCATACTTTGGAGTTTGGTCTTACCGTTGAAAAAACTGTCTTCCTGCACACTTAAACACAGCTTTTTATATTGTACGCCCCCACCTTATTTCATAAAGAAAATCTTTGCCTTTTAATTAGAGTAAGATAGTTTAAGGGTATGAATCTTTTCATTGTTAAAAATTAGTTTCTGAAGATGCGCTTGGCTTATCCCTTTGTTTAGCCTATTGCCAAAATCCCAACCCAAGCGTTGTATGGGGTATCTTTGGGATAGCAATGCATGGTCAGTTGGGTTTAGGGATGTTTGCTCGTTTTGTTCATTTGTGTGCCTGTTCCTGCATTTCATCTTTGTTGTGAGTAAGGTTTGTTGTCATCATGAAATCCCTTTGTCCAGCGTGAGAATCCAAAGATTCCCTCTTTTATGCATCTTTCATAGACAAATCTCATCTACTTGATAGTTTCATGCCCATTTCCTATGTTATTTTTCCAAATAAACTGTTTTTTTTTTTTTTTTTTTCCTTTTCTTTTCTTCTGTATTCTGAGAAATAAATTTTCATCTCTGCTTTTAAGCTCACACTGCTAGAAAAAAGTGAGCGAGCTTTTTCCTTGTTTTCTAAAATTTTCATAGACTCGAGAAGTAATTGGAAAAAGGTTTGAGTCTGATCTTTTCTTGCATCTGAGTCTTCTTATTTGTAGCTTTTTTTCTTTTTGTAACTTTATTTTATCTTTCCCAGAAAACAAGTCAGTACACTCTACCGATAAAGGTGTTCTATTAACTTGTTAGGCCGCTTTTACCATCTTCCTAGATATGATTATTCTTGATATATATATATATATATATATATATATATATATCATTTTTGTTACGATAATCCTTCAATTGTAAAAATCATTATTTTCTTGAGGGGAGTAGTTGCACGTTGTCCTATATTTAAGTATGCTTGAAAAGAAATGGAATTTTGGAGGGTTTTTGGGAGCATTGGTTAGAACCAATTTGGTTGAAAACATGGTAGGATGTGAGTGCGCAACCAAAAGTTTTGATCTCACTTTGCCAAACATTAGTCTTGGTTAGTGCTAATGCTATCCTGTATTTTCAAATGTTGCAGGCTGAAAGTGCGATTGCAGCTCTCAATTGTAGTGGTGTTGTTCTTGGAACTCTGCCGATAAGGTTAGAATGGAGGCTCTTTCTAGTCTAGTTCGAACTTCTTCCTTTGTCCTCTTCTTGTTTCATTTCCCAATATTAATTCATAATGCCTTTCGATGCAGGGTAAGCCCGTCAAAGACGCCTGTTCGGCCTCGTTCTCCTCGCCCTATGTTGCACTGAACCAACCGGCCTAGCATGTTTCCTGAACTAATTTGCTGCTGATAGATATATTTAATTAGACATACATAGACACAGAATCTTTTAAGGTACTTGTGGTGTTTTATCTGTGGTTTTGTCCTCTGAAGTTCGGCCTGGTATCGCCATTACGTGTTTGGGGTTAATTTATGGTTTTATTATCTGTTTAGCTTTGTAGAGTTGGATGGAATTTTGAGGTGGTGAACCGTTTAACTTATGATGCTCTTATGATGGATGAAAATGAATCATTGGAGGATGGTGAGACCAAAAAATATTATTACTGTTCGGATTTGCTGACATCCGATAGTTCTCAAGAGGAACTTCTTTTTCAAGCTTGTTTATTATGCCATGGTTTTTCTTTTGTTTATTTTGTCGTCTTCTAAATGCTCTGCTGTTCTGATGTTTTGTGTTTTGCTCATTTCATTGAATGGTTCTCTGAACTACATATATACATGTATATGCATATATATATATATATATATATATATATATATCATGAAGCAGGTTTGAGATCTTGTTTTTATCTTTACAAAAACACTTAACGAGTATATTGGGTGTTCTAAACAGTCAAATTTGTCTTTTTTATTTTTAAGTTCATAAACGCATATTAAATTTATGTATTCAGAGAATCAGAAACGCATGGTATCGATATAGAATCTCTACTATGGACGTTCGCTTTGTCTTATTTAAAAGAAATTGTTGATTGTTTTTGAAGTGTAGATTTTTGAATGTCTACGTAGTCAGATTTTTTTTTTTCTTTGGTAATGGCATATGTAATTGAGTATTCCTCATCTTATACTTTCCTTTTTTTTTTTTTCGTTTCTTTCTTTCGTTTTATGTAATTGGCTTTCCTCCTAGTCAATTGAAAATTTATACCGTCGAAAACAATGAGATAGTTGCACCCATCATACCCTTTTTTTCAAGAGTACAAGAGAAATAGCGGTTTTTTGGGAACTTTTTAAAGTAAACGGTAGGTTTAAAAAATATTTGTAGTAAATATGTGTCGTGAATAGTAGATTCAAGATATAAATAATTTTATTATACAAATAAGAATTATTTATACTATAAATAAAAAATAAATAAATTATTTTTACTCTAAATATATTTACTATGTAAATAAGTTGGGTAAATAAATTATTTACAAAGTTAATATTTATTATAGATATTTTCAAAAAGTAAGTTTTTAAAAAACAATATTTACTACAATTGTTTTCATTTTATTATTATTATATTTTTTTTGGAAAATGGTGCAGTGGAGTGCAAAAATATATTTTTTTACTGGTGGAGAATTTTTATTAAGACCATAAGATTTCGACGGAGCGGTCAAAAAGCTTAAAACAATATTGACTTAATAATAAACCCTACCACGTATAATTAATACCAAATTTTAACCCTTGATTTTCTCTCCAATAGGGGTGAATGGTGGGCGGTTTGACGGTTTTTAGGCGGGTTCGGTGCGGTTTTTTTAGATGGCGGGTTGGCGATTAACCAACCCGCAAACCGCCCACCACATGGTGGGTGGTTTCGGTTTGGTTTTGGGTGGTTGCAGGCGGGTTGAGGCGGTTTAGACCTATGCTATTGCCCAGTGTAATTTTTTGGACCTTTTTTTTAGCAAGTGAAGAAAATTTGTAGAAAATATAAGATGATAATACATAAAGTATTCCCAACAACAAGCAAGTTTGATGCTTAAAGACAGTGACTATATTCAAAAGTACAAATTAAGAAACATAATCATTCACTGTAACAAGAAACATCAACTACAGATGAAGTGATGAACAAAGTCAAGAGTCCATAAAGATTAAAGCCTATTCACTGGGTTCAAAAATAATAGAATGCTACAAATGAAACGATGAACAAAGTCAAGTGTTCTTTTTCTTTTTAAGGCTTTCTCTACTAACTTACCTGATTTGAATTTTGATCACTTCACAAAATAATAGGAAAATTTTCAGTTTTTAATATGTCAAGAGGCAGCCGAGCCCGTGCTTGGAGTGTTAGATTGTTCAATCATCTCTAAAATAAGAACAAAATCAAATAAATGATAAGTTTTTTTTTTAAATATATAGGCGGGCTGGTGCGGGTTGAACCCACTCTCAAAAACTTAAAACCAAACCTGTCCACCTGAATATATTGGTGGGCGCGTTCAACCCGTCGGCCAATGGGTTGCTAACGTAAACCCGCTTTTTTCAAGATGGGCGGGCGCGGGCGGTTGGCGAGTGCGGGGCGGTTTTTGTACAGCCCTACTCTCCAACAATCTCAATGACCCTATCATTGCACTTTAGCTGTCACACATGCACAGAGCTAAACCCTAGTAGAAGACGTTCCTTCACTGTCGCGCCCCGGAATACGGGAGGTGACGTGGCGGATTGTTTAAAATAATTAAAGGAGAATTTAATTAAAAATCCAGAGTTTAAAGGGGGTTGAATTAAATATAAAGTGTGAGATTCATTAAAACACTTTGTAAAGAATTCATATACATTAGACAATTTAAAACATTAAGCGAATAAATATTAAAATAATAAAGCTGCGAGTATGGGTTCCATAACCCACAACTTGTGCACACACATGGTACTGACAATATCATAAATACAATTACAGTCCAGGTACTAATAAAGTTAAATCTTACATGCCTTGATTTAAATAATACAAAATATAAATCAATTCTCCTATTGCTTCTGAGTTCGGTCTGAAGAATCCTCTCCAAACCTAAATGGGAAACCACCTAGAGGGGAAAATTTAAAACAAATAATACGTGAGTGAAAGGCTCAGTAGGACTATATTTTATAAAATAATTTAATTTAAAGAAACAAGTCATTATTCAGGAGACATTTAAAAGAAACCTCAAATGAATAAATGAATAAATTTGAGTAAAGCCGTTCTTACCCAGAACAGTTTACTTAGACAACCAGAAATATCAGTTTCTTTTTCCTAGGCAAACCATAATATCACCACCGTAGTAGCCCAGCTGGGTTTCGGGACCTGCCCCCAAGGTCGATCGCTACACGACCCGATCTCTGATATGGCATTATGCCTATGTGTTTATTATCATCATCATTCAAAACCCAATTACCGAGTGTTGTCATTTACATTCATTATGAAGTTCGTTTCAGGTCACGGTATATTAAAATATAACCGATAAATTCATTTTCAAACAACTGTTGAAAACATTTTGATAGAAATCCTTTTCAAAGCCAAATCATTTCAAAACCAGGCTACCAAAGAAATGGGGTAGAAGTCCTACCTCAATGCTCGTGCCGGTGCTGCACACCGTAATCCCGGTCCGCTATACGTCAGCTCCGCGGAACCACGAACGATCTTAGATACAAACTAAGTCGATCAATAACTAGTTCGAGATATTCTATGTTACTAAACCATTTCATGATGTCCTAGTGTGTCATTTGTACCTTTAAAATCATTCTGTAAGGATGAAATTTAAATCAGGGTTCAAAACAGTGAAAACGGGTAAAAATCACAAAAATTTCCATACCTCAGTCGGCCTGTCGGACTCCCTGCTTCGGCCGGCCCAACTGCACAGTTCGGCCTGCCGGAAGCCAGGTCCGGTCGGCCGGTCATCTCCCCAGGTTCGGCCTGCCGGACGGAAGAACACCGGCCTAACTTGTTTTTCTCAAATCCCAGGCATAGAAAACATTCATAGATGATAGAAAAACATGTTTAGACACTTTTGAACACATTCAAACAAGATTCAAACACAAAAATCTTAAAAATTTGAAAATAGGAAAAATTGAGGAAAAATGAAAAATCTTGAATCCAATCCGTTTTTCTTCAATCTAAGCTTAGATTCTAGGTGTTCTAAGTTCATTTAACTCAAATCCAAGGTTTTCTAAGCTTAAACAAACCTGGATTTCAAAAATGCACAAAATTGAAAATTTTGAAAAAAGTTTAGAAATTTCAAAACTAACCTCGAATCAAAGCTTCAATCCGTGTTCTTGGTTGCTAAATCACGTCCCCGAGCTTCCTCCTTGCTAACCCGAAGCTTGGATTCGAAGTTCTTTCAAAAATTTTGAGAGAGAATTGAGAGAAAATGAGAGAAGCCGAGAGAGAGAGAGAGAGTGAGAGGGCTCACGGGTGGGAGAGAGGAGAGAGAGAGATCAGGGAGAGTGAGGAGAGAGGAGGAAGAGAGAAAATAAATAGAGAAAATCGGTGGGAGGTTTTACTGTGCGAAAACCATGTGCCGCCTACGGTTTTGTAAAACAGAGTATTTTTAACATTTTACAAATTGTTGTGTTTTAAAACTCAAAACATCAATTTAAATCAATAAGAAATCATTTGGATTCAACAAAATAACAAAACAACCAAAATTTTAAAATCCAACCCTATAATCAAATTAATGTTAAAACATTAATTATGTCACACTAATTCATCATTTACATTACATTAACATTAAATAAATTTCAGGGCGTTACATTCACCTACGCCACCACAAATCTCAGTTCCAATTTCGTCGGCCACTTGCTGGACTCCTTTGATGATGACAAACATGACAACATGGACTCTGCCTACGAGCTCCTTGACTACATGCTCCAATTCCTCGACCGCAACTCTCCCTTAGTAATTCTCCTCCGACCGACATCGTTCCTGCCTCAAGAACCGTAAGGTCCATTTCACAGGGCTGTCGAGCATCTGTTGCATGTTGATGAGCGCTCCTCTCTCCAACGAACTCCCTCCAAGTTCAACGTCCAATTGATGCCGCCCCGCGAGGACAACGGTGTCCAAGTCGTCCGTGGGACCTACAAGGGCCGCAAGAGCTAGTTTGTTCAGGTTTACCGTTGGTAGTGGGTCAATCTGTTACAATCCTCTCGGTTTTTGTCAAATTTTTTTTCCTTGTTGTATTATGAAACTAAAATTTGTTTTGAAAATAATTGTGTTCTTGAGATTGATTTGTGTATTAAGTTGTTATTTATTTGTGAAAAATTATTATTATTGCTTTGATTTTTAATTTATGAAATTAATTTGATCCAAATATTAATTTAGATTCATATGTTTATTTATGGGGACCAACTCTGCCAGTCCTGATGAAATCCGTTGTAAGGTGGCGAGTTTCCCAATGGAATATTGATTGCCGTTATAACCCAAGGTGAAGGAAAGTGGTGGGCGGTGATCTGGATATATATTTTTAAATTTTTTGTATCTCGGGATTTTTTTTAAATGGGTTTTATCATTTATATTCTAGTTATAATTTGGTGTGGAAGAGTCTAGATAAACTTTAGCTGAAATTAAATATGAACCTTTGGATTAAAACGTTTCCCACCATAGATCTCCCCCCCTTTTTTTTGGCCGGATGGTTCAAAAGATGGGATGGTTGCAACAACTGTTCTTGTTTTAATGAAATTTCTTCATTGAAACTTTTTTTTTTTTCAAATAAAGACAAGAATACGCTATACAAGCTTTTCTTATTTTATCGTCTTTTTCCGCTCGTATTGTTTTAACGAAATTTCGTTAAAATGTTTGTCTTTTCAAATAAAGACAAGAATACATGCAAGCTTTTGCTTATTTTTTTGTCTTTTGGTTTAACGTTAGGCGTGCATTAACCAGAAGTTTCTCCAGTAAAATGCCCTCCCCTTTGCGATTAAAAAAAAAAAATCGACATTAGCAAAACTTTGATTGGACTTGGATAATCATCGTCACCAATGCACCAGTGGAGCAGATTTCTTTTCCTTTCTTGCCCGGTCTTTCTAGAAATATATATATATTTTTTGCTAATAGTCTGGTCTTTCTAGATTAGTTAGGAGCTATTTGGCTTTGCGCCACCTCAATAATAAACGCCTAGTGTTTTAGAAACTACGTTTCTCTCCACATCACGACTTACAAAATGAGTAAAAAGGCCAACCAAAAATAAAAAAAAGTTACCGACAAACAATAACAAGCACAGGCCTGCCTGAGAAATTGTGAGGCTTGTGTGTGCTCCTTGTTTGGTGTATCTCTTAGGATTTCTAGCATCAAAATTCGATACACGATTATGCCTTTTGAATGCTTTATTTAAATTTACCAGTGAATCCAGTTGGTGTTCACGTCGAGTCTTCTTTATATTGGGGTCATTCGTATCTGAATTGATTTAGTGTTCCTATCTTCATGATTTAGAATGATATTTTTCCTTTTCAAAAAAAAAAAAAAAAAAAGGCAAAGGCCTGCTTAAAAAATGCCAAAAGTGAGGAGGAAAATTCCAAGAGAGATGAGAAGATTGAAGGAAATGAATTTTTCCTATCTAATTGCCAATGCATAATAATCCGATAAAAGTGTCTCATTACCCAAAAAAAAAAAGTACTATATATGATCGATGTTCAGCTAATAACAAATTTGTATTGTCTTGTCTCTTGTGTAATCAGTGAGACAGTTAATACTGATCTATCTCCCATTTTGACTCCTCTTTTGGCACTTTTTCTCTTCCACTTCTAGTACACTTTTAAAGAAATTAGTAGAGTAGTTTTTCTATATCCTGAAATCACAAAAACTAAGACACAGAATTCTGGTCACAACCAGAAGTTGTTCTTGCAGTTGCAGGCTCAGATGCAACAGCCCTGTTTGGTCCTGCCATTATATCAAAAAAAAAAAAGAGCTTGTCACAAAATATTAAATAGTTTCTCTCAAGAAAATTAATGAAATTTTGGTTGACATGACTAAATTTACCAGTTTCAGTCCTATAACGTTGCTGAGACACATGAGTCTGACGTGGGTTTTCTGTCGTTTTGGGGTTGGTCCTTGGGCTACTATGATCTCTCTCTTCTCCATTCAAGGCAACCACAGGGTAGCAACCAAAATAGACTTCATTAGGAGACCCAAAAACATAGCGACCAGGAAAGTCTTGCCCACCATACGCATTGTAATAATTCTGCACATACAAAATCCACACACTAAATGTCTCTTATGCTTACAAGTTTGCTTTTAAATTTTGTCAGAGAAAACACTATAACAAACTTAGTTTGAACTAAACTTTATACTTTAAAAATAAGTTTACCAAACGGCCCACTAGTTAATTATCCATATGAAAAGTATTGCATGAAATAATACTGACCACTGTAAACATGTCTTGAGGATAACAAGAGTACCTGATAGTCAAACAAAATTGTTTAGACAAAATATATAATACAACAAATTAGTACTAGAATTACTAATTAATATTAATTAATTACGATTTACCCGTAAGCCGCATAAAGGAAATCGTATTGCGGAATATGTTGATAGAAACATGTAGAGACTCCATTGAAAGAATTACTAGAAATAGCTGGTGCCCTAGTTGTTGACGATTGATCTCTGGACTTCCCAAACCCTACATCTAAATTTTCAATACACAACTTAGTTTTATATTACATAATAATATAAGAATGGTACAATTCTAAGTGAAAGAAACAAAATTTTGGCGCATATATATATAGCAAGTCACATATAGCACATCAAACACATGATAAATATTACTACACTTGCCACGTTGACGAGTCGTTGGAGAATTTCTTCGTGCACCAAAGGCTGCAAGATTACAATTAGTCCTCCTTCCATCAATTACAGGATAAGGATTTTCACAAGCTTTTGTTGCTGAATCAGGATCCTTAAATGTCACCTATTAACATTATACATTATATGTTACAAAAATTATATAAAAAGGGTCTAAAAATAAGAAAGAAAAAGGGGTTTACAAAGCCATAGCCTTTTGATCTTCCAGTGCGTTTATCAACGATGACAACAGCTTCAAGAATATCACCAAACTGCTCAAAATAGCGTTTGATTGAGTCTCTTTGAGTTGCCCAAGCCAACCCTCCAACGAAGATCTTTGTGTATGTTGTGTCACCATTTTTTGAAACCGATGACCCACTTTCTGATAATATTGCAGAATATGAACCCATCTCCTTCTTTGCCTTTTGTAAAAACATGAATTATATATATATATATAGATATAGATATAGATGTATACACACACTCATACAATTGTTGACCAAAAAAAGGAACACCTAATTAAGCCTCAAACAAGAAATTGAAACAAATATATATGAAGTAAAAACTAGTGCTTGGTAAAAAATAGAGTGAAGAAGGAAGAGGAAGGAATCAAGCAAGCACATCAACTTTTTTATTATTTTGTTTTCTTCTATTCTACCAAACCTACTATAGTAACGTCTCGCCTCAGATTCCACAACAAAGATACCTAAACTTATAAGCAGTGTTATTGAAAGGTCCTTTGGAAAAATGTATAAAAGAAACCAAAAAAAAAAAAAACCAAGGCAAGAGAAACGACGAGAGGGAAATAATGAGGAGGATTTAATGATACGCATTCATTATTATAATAAACTTTCCAAGCGAAAAAATTGTTGTTACGAATTTAATTTTTACCTTAAAGGAATTATTAAGAAGGGGAAGAAATTGAAAGAGATATAGCTAAGAAAATTCATAGCAAAAGATAAAACACAAAAACTAGAGAGAGAAAAAAGCACAAGTAGTAGTGGGCAAAAGACGATATGATGATCCGTTTAAAAAAAAAAAAAAAAGAGAGAGAGAGAGAGACGATATGATGAAAATAAATAATTTTCCAATGAAAACTCATACGACTTGATTTCAGTTTTTTTCCTCTTTTTGTTAGCTCCAAAATGCCTTGTAGTGAAGTCTTCAAATTATGTCATCACAGTAGTCATCAAATATGACGTGGTTTCAGTTTTTAACAACAACAATTTTAAAAAATATTGTCGCAACAACTTATGTTAATACTGACGTAGGCCTGATTATTTGTAACAACTTTCTTTTGACAAGTGAACCCACACTAAGTCTCCTTTAGTTTTTATTCCTTGCTTGCGTTTGCTTTTCAGGCTTTTCATGGCTCCAAAAGATTGGTGTCTAGCTGTATTCAAATTTCGCTCTTATTCCTCATCCGTTCTTATATTTTTAAAAAGTTTCTTGGGTTAATTTTTCACAAACTCATATATAATACTGTCCTGTATTGAAAAATACATACTACAATTCAATACTACATAGAATATATATATACACATATGTATATGTATTGAAAAAAGTGAAACTATAGAACTTTTTTTGGAAGCAATTTTTTAACATTTATGGGTTTCCACATCGTACCATTGTCATGGATATGAGAGTTTGTAATTTGTTGAATAATCACTAATTGGCACACACACATAATATGTAACATTCATATTTTATTGAGAGACATGTTATCATCCTTTTAAATAAATAAATATGCAAAAAATAAGTACGTAATCTTTTAGGATCTTTGGCATAAAAAGTAATCTTTTGCCTTGCCCAACGCAATTTGTAATCTGAACAAATTATTGATCTCTCTGTAGTTAATAGAGACAATAGCTTGCTCTATAAACTTTTCCTTCGTTATTGGCAATTATTTATTTAAAGAAACCCAAAACAAGAAGGAAGGCTCCTGTTTGAAAACGACAGTGAAGAAAATTAAGTGGACGTGGCGTGTCGTTTTTTGGCTAAAAACAATATCTTAAGACGGAAAAATGAGATGTTTGCGTACTCAACATAACGACGACGTTTTTTTTTTTTTTTTTTTTTTAAAGAAGAAATGCCGACATGTCAAACTACATATCGTTTGGACTTTACACGAAAACGACACTGAAGAAAAATAACACGTCGCCTGTGGTCGAGGAAAAAAAACTAATGTCGTTATGATTTCCACTAAACGACATGTTTTCATTGCCCACAGATGAGTAAAGACATTAAAAATCGACACCACGTTTACATTCCTGCGACAAACACGAATCACATGTTCCTTCCCTTGTTGAACACAGGATATGTCGTTTTAATTATTTTTCATATGAAACACACTGTAGTTGTTATTTTTCTGAGCCAAAAGAAATGAATTCTAAATTACGTCTATTTTGTTTTTCAAAACTAAAACAACATGTCGTCTTTCTTGAATCACACATAACAGAAAATGACTTTGACATCTGTTCCGTCCATCGAGCAACGCATACAAAAGATGACGCCGTTGTTTGTTTCTGCAAAGGTTACAACATGATTAAAAAAATGTCATGTCGTTTTGTCGTTATCACAGCATTGGAAGTGTCCACATCAGTTCGCTCACTGAAGCTAAACGAAAAAGGATATTAAAAACGGAAAAGAGGACAATATGCGTTAGATTCAAATTAATTAAGAATTTGAAACCAAAATTAGAAGTGCAATCCTTAAAATATCATTTTAGAGATACACACACATTTCAGTATTCAATTTCTTTTTCGACGTGTAAGAGAAGAGGCACGACAAGTATTTTTCAATTTGAAAGAAATTGAATCTTACTGGAAAAGATAAACATTTGTTTTCTCATGTTTATTGAAATACATAAAAGTCTTACCTGCAATTAGAGGTGTTAGAAATTTAAAATATAGGTGTCCTTTTGCAAGAAATTGTGGGAAATTTCGTGCGTTTATTAATGTTTCTAACTTAACTACCAACATTTTAACACGTTATGTCCAAAAATTTAATAGAATATACTTAGGAGACTAAATTTAAAACTTCATAGGGTTCGGTTTAAAAGGTTTAAGATACAGCAATTTCAGGTATAACAAACAATTCCAAAGAGAGAATAAAGTCAGATCAATATATCAATATATCTTTATTCTTATCAATCTTTATAGTGTTTTCAGTTTAACTTGCCATAAAAGACCAATTATATCCTCGTTAAAAATCATGTTAACAAAGCCGAAGGGAAGATAAAGTATTGGGAATTAAAGAACAAAGATTGAATTTATAAAATGAATGACCTTAAAATGAGTCCAGATCTGTTATTCGATGGGATGATAGTCAAAAGATTTTGCATGCCTTTTCTACAAGCAGATGGACCCAGACTACATTACCTTTCAACTTTGTCTTTAGCATACCAACAATATGGCTCTTTGACTCGTTGCAAGGCAAAATATATATTTTGTATCCTTGTGCTGCAAGCAGCAAACGGCTATTATTAATATTGCCTCAAAAGGGTTTTCAAAAATCCCAAAACTACTTCAAAGGGCCAAATTTATTTTGGACATAAAAATGAGAAAATATTTTTAGTGCATGTTGATTAACGGAAGAACTTCTAAGACATGTTTATCAAGTGTAATCGACTGAACAATTAAAAATTAAAGGAAAGAAAAGTGGATCATGAGAACAAACAGCCTTGGCATTAATCCACTGAATCAAAGCAAACAATTGGCGTTTATATCATGTTATTAGATTAGATAATAAAAATGCAAAAATGATTTGATTCAAGTTCATCACACTTTATTCAGCGCCCCCAAAAAAAAAAGGTTTCAATTGCATTAGGAAGGCCCCTAGGGCCACGTTATGTTTGCATGGGGTTTAGGCCCATTGGATGCGTTTACTTGAGAAGACTTTGGGTTAGTCAACTATTTCAATATAAATAATTTAATTATTTAATTATTTATTTATTAGAAGTGCACTTTTGTTGAAGTAGGAGATCTTCGTCGTGTGATTTCACCCCCTCCATTTTTCTTTCTTTGATGACGACGTTCCTTTAGTGGAGGTCCCAGTTTACCTACGAGCACTAAAGCAAAAAGGAAGAGCTAATATATTTTTCTTTTGTCAATAGATTAAAAATTTGGAAGGCACAAAAATCTTTCCCTCTTCGCTAAAAAAAAAGGTTAAAATAAATAAATGAGTTAAGGAAAAGACTTGGAAGATCAGCAATGAAATCCTTTAACCGAATAACATTAATACATATATTAATCTAGGAAATGAGAAAATTAGTGTGGCGTATGGCTTGGGGTTTGTTTGGTCCGCAAGTCTAAAATGGTGTGATTTAGAACTTTATGGCTTAAACCGTGTGTTTTAAACTATATAGTTTAAACGATAGTTTTGAATTGACCTTTGAAATATAAAGGTTTAAAACGAGAATAATAGTTTAAAATAAAAACCGATGTTTGAAAAGCTATAATTTATGAAAAAAATGAAAATCATAATTGTTTTACTGTAAAAAATGGTTTAAACAATCAGAACTTGAGGGGAGATAAATTTGAATTTTGAGTGTTTTGACCAATTTAAAACAATCTCAGTTATTACTTCCTCAAACACTGTTTAAAACTATCTTTATGGTTTAAATCTTATTTACCAAACGGACACTAAGGGTGTACAAGAGCCATAGAAAAAGGGAGAATATTAGAGTAGTCATGTAACAATATTCCGAACATGGTTTTGATTAATTGCCTAAAACAAGTTTTAATTATTCTTATTAAATTGATCATTCCCCCTTCACTATAGCAAGAGGGCCAAAACAAAATATTAGTTAGACACCCCTTAGGTATTGCTTTTTTGACATCACCAAACCCATTACCGTGATGTAACACCTAGCTACCATTAATATCTTTTTTTTAAAGGGAAAAGCTTATAAAAAGATGGTCGGTCTTCTGAAAAGAAGATATTTCATACACATCTTGAGCAAAAAGAGGATATCTCATATGCACTCATCATAAATGTTTTAGAAAAATAGGAATCAAACATTCTTAATTTCCTAGTTAAATTTGTTCATGAAGATTGGAGATTTTCATTGGCCCATACACTAGGATCATGATGTTGCGGTCAAAAGATGTGCCTATCCCACCAAGTAGTAGTTATACCACTTGTAAAGTCACCCCAAGTCTATATAAACTATATTATAGGTTGTAAAGTGTTATATAAAGTTCAAGGGACATAGACAAGCAACTTTGCCTAAGCTTTAATGATTATGACCGTCTTTGTGAAACTAGAGCTACTAATTTATTTTGGGGGCTTTGATGAGCAATGCCAATTCGCCACCCTCGACTGCCCGACCATTCTTTGCATGCGTGTTTGACGATTTGTTTTCTTCTTTTGACATTTTTTTTTTGTTATAAAAACCCAATTCCGTCTTTTTGGCCTTCCAATACTTAAAAACTCTTTTCTTAACAAAGTTCGTATGGTTTTCTTTTTAACCCCTTAACCCTTGCAACAGTTAGAGAAATGGGAAATGCTTCATGTGCTCTTTGCAAAACAAGTTTGGTTTCTTCATGTATCATCATATCAACTTCTTCTTCTTATTCTGCCAAGAGAGGAGGAAAAGTAGTAAAAGTTGTTGAGAATGATGGGAAGGTTATGACATTCACAACGCCAATTCTTGTGAAAGATGTGTTGGCGAGATTATCCGGCAGCAGCGGTGGCGGGGGCGGGGGCTCTGGTATCGGGTTATCGCAAGACGCAAATTCAGAGCATCTTCCGGGTGATTTCAAGCTAAAGATAGGGAAAGTGTATTATGTGATTCAAACTAAGGATGAGTACTCATCAAGTGGAGATGAAGGTGATGGTATTAAGAGGATTAAGATTGTGATCACAAAGCAACAACTCAAAGAGCTTTTAGCGAAGCAAATATCGGTTGAGGAAGTTCTTTCTGGGGTGGAGAAGAGGACATCTTTGTGCAGTACTACCGCTTCTGCTGATCAACATCATCGTCATCATCGTTCCGCGGGGAATTGGAAACTGAAACTTGAATCGATTCCGGAAGGTGTTGAGTAGCTTTGTTCATGGTTGGAGTTGTTCATGATGCTTATATAGGAATTAGCCTTATTTGTAAGTACAGAAATATGCATAATTTTAGAACAGAAACAGAAACAGATGCGTGGTTTTGTATTATGTACTTGCCAACAACAGAATAATCAACAAAGTGATGGAATTTTACCATTTCACCTATAAATTGATATATATATATATATATATATATATATATATATATTTTGTATATGCCTATGAAACAACAAGCATAATGTGTGGCAATTTCTCTTTTGTTATAATTTTTTTAAAAAACGTTGTTTAATTAATTTTCCGTCTTAAGAATTTTATACAAGTTGAAGAATCAACGGCTGTGATGTTCTCTGCTATAATCTTCATTTGTTAGCAAATGAACTATAGGTTTTTAGAGGTTTTGGCAGTATAATATAATATACTTTGAGGGAAAATTAAAGATTTTCTTATAATCTCATATATATTTCACAACAGAAAACTACATCATTATCTCATTTACACACTTGCTCTTTTTTCAAATATATAGACAGAAACAGGGCAAAAACAGGGGAATGATAAAACAGAACACAACTAGTACTAGTATGAACACTAAAAGAAAAAAGGCCAAGAAATTTAAAAGCTTTCACTGAACATGAACATCAATGACCTTGTGTTCCACTTTGGTCTTAGGAATGGAGATGTAGAGAACTCCATTCTTGAGCTCGGCCTTGATCTTGTCCTTCTCGCAGCTATCGGGAAGTCGGAGACGGGTGTTGTAGGAGCTGAAGCTCCTTCTGGACCATGACTCGTCAGTTTTGCCTTGTTGTTGTTGTTGTTGTTCTTCCTTCTTGTGCTTGCCTTTTATGACGAGAACGTCGTCCTCCACGGAGACCTTAACGTCCTCCTTGTCAAGGCCCGGCATGTCGAACCGCATCTTGATTTCGTGCTCGTCATCTTTGATCTCCCACGGAGCTCGGATGTGATCGGCCGGTGAGCGGTTCAGGGCCGGGAAGGCCAGGGAGTCCTCCAAGAGACGGTCCATTGTGTCTAGCATATGGCGCATGGTTCTCATTGGGGACACGGGGTCCAATAGTCCTGCAAATTTGTTGGTATCATATGACATACAAACGTATGTAGCAAAAATAATTAAATGATATGTTATGGTGGTTAGAGAAATAGAATTTAGTCACTTATCCCAAAAAAAAATGTAACTTCAAAATTTTTGTCAAAATTCAGAGAATCTTTGAAAATTCAAAATATATTGACAAAGTTAGCATTTACATTTTGTCAGTCATTCAATCATAACACATTGGTTATTGAATTGTATCATAACAAGGTAGCTTTATTCCTTCTGCTTTTCCCTTTCCAGTACTTGAAGCTTTGCTCTTTCTTTTTCTCTTTTCCTTTTTTTTTTTACGTGATTTTCTACTGTATAATCTTTTCCCATATAATAAAAACCAAACAAAACTTTTTTTTAATCTTTTATGAATACAAGTGCTTAATTTGATAGAACACTGTTCCACGTTAAAATTCATCGAATATTATCACGTGATAACATGTAATTAGTGAAAAAGAACTCGTAAATAATAATACTATGTTTCTTTTGCAATATTTAACTTTGAATTATGGAAGCAAATGATAGTAGACTTACCAAAAGCTAAAATATCAATAGCTAATCTTCTAGGCCTTTTTTCCACTGCACTACTTCCTTGGTTACTGCCCTGATTGACATGCACATCAACCGCCGAGTCCTTGCCGCCGTCGCCGCCCTGAGCTCTCACCACCGGCATCCGATGCCATCTGGTAGGAAAAGTGGCCAAGCAAGGGGCAACGCCACCACTGTTTATTTTTTGTGAGACACCGGCTTTGTTCACAAGCAAAGGTGAACAAGTTTGTGAGCATATCAATGTTAAAAGCCATGGTTAACTATGATTTCCAAGTAACTCTAACAAAAAAAAAAAAAAAAGAATACAAAAGAGAAAGTGTGTGCTAATCGAGAAGAGATCAAGTGGGTTTAGAGAAGGGAGCTTTTCTTGTGTGTTGGTTTTTTTTCTTGATGTGAACAAGCATATGGTGACCATAACATTTATAGGCATTTGGGAGTTTTGGACTATTGAGTTGAGGAAGGTTGCAGATGGGTCTTAAAAGTTTGAGAGTTTGTTGCGAAACTTCTGGACCCAACACTTGTCAAGTACCACTATTTTTTATTTTATAATACAACTTTCTCATTGTTCCGGAGGAGTCCAAGATTTTTTGATATTTTGATGTACATCTTATCTTAATCACAAATGGTATGTTGTCCTCATTAGAGGATCCCCTTGTTCGTTGTTAGAACAAACGTAGCCAAAACTAGTGTGAATTTTTTGTTCATCTTTCATTTGTGGGACCCACGTATAGAGAACTAAAGAGTGATTGGATTAGATAACTTTGCGGTCTCAAGTAATGTACATTTCCTCATAAAATGCATCACATTCCTTGTGAAAATAACTTGTAATAAGCACCAATGATTATCCAGAAATCTTTTTTTCTCAAGGGGAAAAAAAAAAAAAAAAAACCTAGTAATAACTGCCGATAATTAACTAGAAAATTTTTTTCTCAAAAAAAAAAAAATCAATAGCATCAACGATATTTTTGAAGTCTACTGAGATCATAGCAACTCTAGTATGCGATACAAGACTTTAATCTCTTATCTCAAATAAGGCCTCTTTACCGCTGCCAATAATTAACTAGAAAATTTTTTTCCCAAAAACAAAAAAAATCAATAGCATCAACGTTATTTTTGAAGTCTACTGAGATCATAGCAACTCTAGTATGCGATACGAGACTTTAATCTCTCCTCTCAAATAAGGCCTCTTTACCGCCATTACGTGGTTATCCAGAAATTATATTAATCTGAACGTCTTCCTCCTCTGTAAAAAGTCTCCCTAAACAAAAATACAACACGGTGGAACAACAAATATGTCGCACCGAACTGTGGAAAAAATTAATCACATGATTTGAACACTTAATTGTTGTACCTCAATATCCAGACAAAGTTAAATGCAGTTCCATAGCAGCTTCTGTTATGTCCCTGGTTTCTGAGGCAAGACTTTCTAGAGTTGGATGAGCTCAAAACAGAATCCCAGGATTATTTCCACTAAGCCCAAGAATTCGGGCAATTATCTTGGTAATATACTGTGTGCCCTTATCAAATTCAATCCCAATAGTGGGCCCAGGATGTTTTGCCCCATACTCAAATGGACCACATACTTTGTTTCTAGATTAATATAGAACGGACAACAGTTCCTCTGACTTTCCCCACAGGTAAGCAAACCAAGGGAGAAGAGAACAATTAATTTGGGAGGCACAATTTACCATCCCAAAGACATTCCAATCCTTTTTGAGTTTCAACACCAATGGAAAAATTTGCAGGATCCTAGATGCTCTTCTTCGTGGCAGTTGATTACTTTACACAAACATACTGATAATAATAAAAGAAAAATGTATGCAAGTTGGCAGTAGATAAGTTGAGTGTTTGACAACTTTTATTTAAAAAATGTCGATTATAATTTATAAGGTAAAGTTTTTTAAGTAAATTATAATATAAAATTTTTATATGTTACATAAAATTATTTCAACTTTTAATTTTAATCGTATATACGTAATTTAGATGAGTAAACAACAAGGTTTGTATGTAAGTTAACGTTAGGCATTTGACAAATGGTGTTTTGTTCAGAGCCTGTTAAAGTTAGCGAAATCAGTTGAAGGGAAAGAAAAAGGACAAGGACATTAAAGAAAAGCATGGAGGAATCTTATAAAGTTTGACCGGTCTGCCGTGTAGATGACAGCAACTTTCAACAATAAATACAGTCGTATATATATATTAAAATGGGCATGTGGTCCTTGAATCCTTTTCTATTTAAAGAAAACGCATTGTTTCTTAAAATAACCCTTCATAAGACATTATTTGCTATCATTAGTGGTTCTGTTTTTGTGAACATGTTATAGTATAAGAGAACTTTTTTAGGGACAAATAAATACATGATTAAAAAAAAAGAGTAAAATTACTAGTCTTGTACCATTTTGTGGCAGTTTTGATTTTTAACACACGGGTATTTGTTGCACCTCATGGATGATAGACAACATGTATGGATATCTATATGTGTATATATTGCCCCCCAAGAAATCAAAACCTTTGTTGTTCCCTCCTTGCAATCTCCAAGATGTCACACTCACCGTTGAAGCATAGAGTGATAACAGTTCCCCCAAACAAGCCACGGCATATTCCCAAACCCGTGAAAGTGTCTACAAGAGTTTCTCAGCACAAAGACATATAAAGCCAAAAAAAAAGTAAAAGTGTAGTACCAAATCCTCTCTCTCTCTCTCTCTCTCTCTCTCGGTCTCTCTCTCTCTCTCTAGAGTGTAGACTCTTTTTGTACAAACGGCTTTCAGGCAGCTTTCATCATTTTCAAGGGAAGGAGAGGGTGCTCGCTCTTTCATGTTGTCTCTCCAACTCTTCTGACCTGACACAACCCTAACATTAAATTTACTCCCATGCCACCACAAAACAACATTTCTTTCAGAGCATCATGTCATATCATACATATATGAATATATCATATTCATGCTTAAATTATCATTATAGAGTAAAATGGTAATGCAATGAGACGTTCTTCTGCTCCCAAGTGCATGGACTAGCAGTGTCCACTTGCAGACATTGAATTATAATTTTTTTTTCTTTTTCCCACTCATGCTCATTAATATCTCTCCCTCTCCCTTCATTTAAAGCCCACCAATTACTCAAATACCAAACACTATTCCTCCTTTTGAAGCCATGGTGTTATAATATATACCTCAGTTTTGAGTTTACTTTGGTTTTAAAAGCATACATTTTGTTTTTTTCATGGGCAAGATTGGAGGAAGCTCCTGGTTGACAGTGGTGAAAAGGGCTTTTAGGTCTCCTACTAAGGAGTCAGCAGCTCGTGAGAAAAGAAGCAGCAGAAGAAGAGAAGAACACGAACAAGATCACGAAGAAGAAAAGGTAAATTTTGTTTGTACATCTTATGTGTTACTTTTGTGAGAGAAGTTTGAAAAGGCTTTGTTTTTGTTTTTGGCAGAAGAGAGGAAAGCGCAGATGGATCTTCAGGAAGCATTTAAATCAGCAGGAAACAACGGTTATACAACACACTGCTAGTGTTACAGCAACCACAACTGCTGTGACCAGCAAGCCGATAAAAAATCCTTATGTTTCTCTTGATCATCAGGCTTCTAACGCTGATCATGATCATCAAAAGCAGGCTGTAGAGAGATCACATGCGCTTGCAGTGGCCATGGCCACAACAGCAGCCGCAAAAGCCGCAGTGGCGACAGCCCAAGCAGCCGTAGAAGTCGTTCGACTAACAAGGCCTTCACTGTACAATGTCAAAGAGCACTTCTCTGCCATTGCCATTCAAACAGCCTTCAGAGGATATCTGGTACAAAAACAAACAAAAATGTTGATGAAAGTGCTTAGAGCCCGTTTGGTTGAACAGTTTAAACCTTTTTGTAATAGTATTTTCTTTTACGAAAATTTGAATGTCTATGTAAACTTTATTTGTGATCAAAGTTGAGTAATTTTGAGGTTATCTTTGGTTTTGTAAGGCAAGAAGGGCTCTAAGAGCACTAAAAGGGCTGGTGAAGCTACAGGCCTTAGTGAGAGGCCACAACGTTAGAAAGCGGGCACAGATGACTCTTCAGTGCATGCAAGCTCTTGTTAGAGTCCAAGCTAGAGTTCTTGACCAGAGAATTGCCAGGAGACTCACTTATGAAGGAATTAGTGTGGAATCTTTGTCAAGATCACCAAATAATCATGTTGATGTCAGGAAATCACTTGTAAGAAATTAGTTATTTTACAGTTCTCTTTTATCTGTCCCCCATATATTGTGTACAAGTATGTGTTCTTATTGGATATTACTCGACAACGTTGCAGTCTAGGGAAGAAAGTAGCCTTAATGCAGAAGAATGGGAGGATATCGAAGCCTTGTTGATGAAAACAAGAGATGCTGCCTTGAAACGTGAAAGGGCTCTTTCTCATGCCTTCTCTCACCAGGTATGGATCTTAGCTACAACATGTTAACTAAGTTCATTTCCTAAATGTTTTTTAAAACATTTTTAAAGGCATGTTTAGGTTTATTCTGGGTTTTATTTTTCTGATTTTGAAAACGCAAAAACAGCCCAACGTACGGAGGGAAAAAAATCTTAATTCGGTTGGCTCCTTTAGAGAGTGCTTTAGAACAAACCAAACACCCAAAAAATTTTCCCCTAAAAACAACTAAATGTTTTTTTTCTCTAAATTCAGTTTGGCCCAACCCGAAAAGCTGACAGTGCGCTAAATTATGGTAAAAAATAAAAGTGAGATTTTTCATGAAATCTGTGGTGGTAGCTATCGACCCGATCCCGTAACCCACCACTAATCTCGCCGGGGTATGGGGACTTCGCTCCCGCGGTACGGACCGTTGTTGTTGGACCGTTTAGTTTATATTTATGTTTTTGGCCTATAGGGTTTTGCATATACCATATATATGATGTATTGCATTAGGGCTTGATTATTAGGGAATTTTGAGCCTCCCTCACTCCTCAATTGTAATCTTCACGAGTTTAGTGATTTTCTTCTCCTCTACCCGTGGTTTTTTCTCATTTTGGGTTTCCATGTAAATTCTCTGTGTGTCTTTGTTTCTATCGCATTAATTTCGTAACAAAAATAGCAAGCAAACACACGGTTTCATAACTTTTGGATTCATCGAACATATTTTCAAAGAGAAAAAAAGAAAATATGCCCCATTTTCTCATAATTCCGCCCTCCTTTAAGTTCTTTTTATGATCTTTCACTAAAATGTCATTTCGCTACATTGCCCTTTTCGAAGTGCAGTTTTATTTCAACAAGTGACTTTAAAATATTAGTTATAAAACTATTCGAAAACACAAAAACTGATCAGCAACAAGATGGAAACTAAATTTTGTGTCTTGTACAGTTATATAGCCATTTATAATATGCATGTTTTTATTGAAAGATGTGGAGAACGGACGGCGAGCAAGTTGAAAGCGAACTAGAGCCAGAAGGGTGGACAAGGAGATCAAAGCAATGTAGTTGGGAGAGCAGAGGAAGAGCGTCATGTGATCAGATCATAGAACCAATAAAAACAGTTGAAATTGACACATATGGACCTTGCTCTTACTCGACCCCAATTTCCCAAAACAGATCACAATTTTATCACCACCACCACAGCCACTATGACCACTCTTCTTACCAACAACAACAAAGACCCAATTTATATTCCCTCAATTCTCCTGCCCACATATCTCATGACAACAACTTCTCACTCCAATCACCATTCACACCCTCCCCTGCTAA
The DNA here is from genome assembly GCA_025403435.1 of Artocarpus heterophyllus. Taxonomy (NCBI): domain Eukaryota; kingdom Viridiplantae; phylum Streptophyta; class Magnoliopsida; order Rosales; family Moraceae; genus Artocarpus; species Artocarpus heterophyllus. The sequence continues at coordinate 4,563,802 of CM046353.1, forward strand.
ACTGAGAAACCGCCACCACAATATTCATCAATCGGTCAACAGCCCTCGTTTTACTAACTCTAGCGCAGACATTACAAATAATGACAACAGTAACAATCATCCAATTTCGCCAAATTATATGGCTGAGACTGCGTCGACCAAGGCTCGTTTGAGGTCACAAAGTGTGCCGAAGCAAAGGCATAATTTGGCCAACACCGAAAGAGATCAGAGAACTGGTTCTGCCAGGAAACGCTTGTCGTTCCCCATAATACTACCGGAGTCTAATGAGAGCCCATGTTCCGCTAGAAGCGTGAACCGGAGCCATCCAATGGCTGTTCCACGAAGGGCAAGCATCTCTTATTCTCGATGTTCAGACAGTGAAACTTCTCCTCTAAGAAACAATGAGCTCAAGAGGTGGTTGAGGTGAAATTTTAGAGACGAGGGCTGGTCATTGAGTAATCATGAGGTGAGAATAAGAATGTTTAGTGAAAATGCTGACGGTTTATGAAGTAAAATCTTATCATCTGTACTATGTCCTATGAATTCAGTTCTCGAAGTAACAAATATTGTTCATGTAATTATGGTACATGCTCTATTATGTATCAATGTTATGTTCCATCTTTTGGTTTCTCATTGGAAAACAGCTCTTAGCATAAACTAGAAATTTGCAAGTACTCTTTTCATTGTTATTTCAAATAATGCTGGAAGTAACAAGATTGGGAATTTGAGATTTGAGAGGAACAAATAAAGGTAGGGTCTCATAACAAAAGCACTTGTACACAAGTTGCTTGGCCTTTCTCTATTAATTTGTGATCTTGACGTTTTTGCACTCTTTTTTGGTTGATAAACAACGAATTTATTATAGAAGAATCTGTTAGGCAGCAGAAAACAAACAAATGACTAAAAACAAAAACCAAGGTAGACCAGAAGCTCTATGGAAAATATGAGCAGAATTCGACATGAACTATTGTTAAAAAAATGCAAAAAAAAAAAAAAAAAAAAAGAACGTATCAGAAGGAATCTTCAACTATTTGAAAGAGGCTAGGGACAACTTCAGAGAGCTTGATTACTTACGTGCCAAAGTGCTGAAATTAGGAAAGAAGCCAGACAAGGAATCTCATAGGACCTTGTTTATGAAGTTATTGCTCTCAGGCCTGAATTTAAAACTATGTTTCATGAAATGCCCGATATCCAAACCTCCAGACCTTGAACCAAAAGGGCTTTTAGCCACGTTTATATTTACAATGAGGAATCCTATTTTGATCTACATCTAATGGCCCTTTTCATATAAAACCTCCTCCATTAGATGTCATGCTCAACACCCTTGGAGCTGATTTTTATTTTTTTACTTACAACCAAACCTCTTCTATGACCTTCTGTCATTCAATTTCTTGCCCCTTAACCGGGCGTGTACTCTTGAATTGATCTCTTAAACATATGAATTGTGCATTTAATCCTTGCTCTACATCATTGACCCTAAAAATCCTCAAAGTAGAGACTCTCCCTAGGCTATAGCTCATCATTCAAGCAGACCAAGCCTTTTTCAATGTCCTCCGGATTTTTCAACATTCTGTTTAGAAATTTGAACGTGTACCTCCGGTCGGCTAAAGTAGCACTAAGAAGCTTTGTTGAAGTAGAAGTCCCACGTCTCTTGCAAATGGGTTATAGTTGATCTTTGGCCTATTATAAATAAGGTTTGCAGCTTAAGCATCTAAGAATTTGCTTCGTGGACTTTATTTTAGAAGGCATGAGAATGGGTTTATGAGACCACCACAAGGGCAGGTGGTGGTTAAGTGAGAATGAGAGTGGTTAGTGATAATGAGTGGTTAGTGAGAATGAGTGAGAATGAGAGTGGTTTATTGACAATATTGAGAGTGGTTTATTGACAATATTCATAGCTTGTTAAAAAAAAAAATCCTTATCCATCTGTTTTATGTTCTATGCATTCAGTTTGTAGTAACAAATATTCATCATGTTTTTATTCTGAATCCATGGATGTTCAATCTGTTGTTGTTTCATTAGAAAAAGTTCAGAGATTTGCAAGGACTCTTTTATTTGTGCATTTTCAATAATGCAGAATTATTAACAATGCGTCGGAGTCTCTTGACAAAAGTACATGTGCAAATCTCTATTAGCCCGTTTGCATATATATAGTTCCAGAATGAAACAATTCAAAAAATCTATAGGAGAAAACACTGTCATAAAACCAACTTATTTTAGTATTGACATATGTTCCCAACAATATGACACATGTTCCCAACAAGCTTTATTGTTTTGATTATTGGTTAGGCCTAAAAGATTAAAAAAACATCTAATGAAGTCCTGTCTATAATGTTTCCGTTGGATTCCTTAAAAAAAGTGATGAACCATGCACGTGTAGACACAATCGCAGATCTTCACCATATCTCACACAGTAACTTACCTCTAGCTGGCTTAAAAAAATACCTAGCGCACTAGGACGCCCCCACAAAATTTTGCCTCAAGTCCTCCGTTTGTATATTAACTTTGGCACCTTTTCCTTTTAAGCAAGCCAATTAAGAAAAAGACGACCCCAAAAGGCGAAAGGCATCTACTAGAAGCAAAATTGGACTTAATTATCAGTCAAAACAAGTTTAGCTTCTTAAGGTCCATTTCAATGATTTCATTGTATTCTATGTACATCAGTTGAAAGCTGATGTACATAAGTCAAGCAGAACAGTTTCTTTTTCTCCGACAAAAAGAGACCCAACTACAGGCCACAATCCATATAGTGATGAAAAACATGTGATGATATACAACAGACAATTAAAAAAACACAGAATTGAGAGACTCTCTTTTGCTGAAAGAGTTTTCACACAAAGAAACATTCTAAAGATCCTTAAAAACAAACTAAACTAAACTAAACTAAACTACTTCAGCTAATCAAACAGAAGAAAAAAAAAAATTACGACCAAATTTGAGCTTTTGAGTCTTTTGGTCTTTTTTCTCATATAGATTTCAACCAGTCATCAACGAGAAAAGAGAAGTCTCAGGTTTAGCATTGGAACATCCAAGAGCCGGGCTGCTACTGCTACATCCACTGCTATCAGACATTGAAGCAGCATTAAGCGTCTTCTGAAGAACCCCAGATGGGGATGAAACCACGGTCGCCGGAGGGCTGCTGGAGTCTCCATTTCGGGTGAACAGGGAAGGTGGACCGGAGGCTGTGCTAGGCCTTAAAACTTCAGCTAATGGCCCACCAAGCGGCGAACCAGCCCAAGAACAGCTCCTTGTCGGAGGAGGACTGAGCCACCAAGGCGAGAGCTTTTTCCCATGATGATTGGTTTCCTGGGATTGAGAAACGACATCGTCGGAGTTGAGAAACAAGAAGCAATCTTTGTCGTTTTCGGCTTCTCCGGTGGGGGCGGTGGTGAAGTTTGCGTAGGAGTTAAGGTTCAGAAAGGGCTCTTCTTGAGTGAACATAGAGGAGGAGGGCTTTGAGGTCATTTCCAATTTGGGTTGATGCATTAGACGAAGCCATCTCGGGTCATCAGAAGAAGCAGGACCAGCCATGGGAATCCACTCTAAGCTCCTTCAATAATTAATACACAAACGCCAAATCTTTAGCAACTACTATTTGGAAAACAAAAAAAAAAAAAAAACAAAACAAAAAAAATCCGGTACTGAATAATACTGTTCCACATATTCATCAAACCCCACCTTGAATAAATAATTTGAGTAAAACAGAACGGAACCCCAGATAGAGACACGGAAAAATCTTTCTTTGATTTCTATTAAGAAATTCTTTAAAAAAGAGAGAGAGAGAGAGAGAGAGAGAGAGAGAGAACAGAGAGAATTTGATACAAACCTGGGCTCCTTATCTGAAGAGAGAAGAGAAGGCAGGGGTTCGAAAACAGGGGAAGGATGGTATGGAAGAAGAGTATTGCAGCCTCCAAGGAAGTAACCGGTTTGGGACGAGTTACAACTTGTCAAAGTTGTTGCAAGACCATTATTATTATTTCTATTATTATAATGATGATGATGATCAAGACGAGTTCTTTTCTTGTCGTTGTTGTTGTTGTTCTTAACATGAAGTTCCACATGCTTTCTTGAACGGGGACGGCCTCTGTGCATGTGACGCTCGCAGTATTTTTGATTAGGCGCCACATCTCTCGAGCACCTCCATTTCTTGCCGTCCGTTCTCTTGCACCTCCCTGGCTCTGGATCTGTTGTCCCATTTGAATATCTCAGCTTCAACTCACCAACCACTTCACCCCCACCAAAAAAAAGAACAATCTTTTTAATTCACTAGCTGGGGATTAAGCAATTGTACGGTGAAAAATTAAATAATAATAATAAAAGAGCGAGTGGTTGAGAGGAAAAATTTACATGGTGATGATGATGATAGATTTCCAGAGGCAGTGATGGGAAGGACAAGATCAAGAGGGACAGGAGCAGAAGCCACCATGTACTTGTAAATCATGGCCTGTCTTTCAAGCTCTTTCCACTGTGCGTTTGTGAATGGAAATCCCACCGTTGATGATGTTGCCATTCCTGCTCAAAACCCAAAAAACAAAAGTTATTTTCACAAAAACCCGTTTCAAACAAAAAAAGAAACAATCTTTGAGGGAAAAAAGGAGAAGTCATAGAGACAGACAAACCAGCGGATTTAAAGGCGGTGCAAGTAGAAGTTGAGGTATTAGCAGGAGCAGTATGATGAAGAGGCTTTTGCAAAGATGTTGTTGATGAAAAACCAGAAGCAACATCTACTTCTTCTCTTTGAGATGATGGGAGTTGACGGTGCTGATTATCATGATCGAGAACTCTCATCATTGTCAACGTAGACCTGGCTGCGGCAGTGATGGTGGTTTGAGTTGTCGAACTTATTGGGTAATGATTCTGTACTCTGCAGCCCACGAGCTTGACTCCTAGTGCTAGTTATTGTTGTTGAAGCTGGTGTTTGTTTTGTTTGTTTTGTTTGTTTTTCTGAAATGCCAAAGGCTAGTATATATTATATAAGTATTTATAAACACAAAACCCAGCCTCTTAATGATACCAATAACACTAATAGTTACTTTCCTTATTTGGAATACTCTCTTCTTTCTCTGCGCACACAACTTTTTTTTTATTCTTGCAAAAATCTTCTTTTTCTTTTCTTCTGTAATGAGGAAAAAAAAAAAAAAAGAGACCACTTTAAGTGAAAGGAATAAGAAGAAGACCCATATGGGCGTATCTCATTATTTCTTTTTAAATTTATTTTATTACTCCTCTCTGTCTAATATTCTAAATACTTATATGCTATATGGAGTTTTCTTTTTTTTTTTTTCTTTTCTAGAGAGAGAAACTAACTCTTATCTTCTGGAGTTGCTGGGGAAAAAAGTATGATGAGATGCGGGTTTGATATGGGATTTTTATGGGGGGGCATGGGTTGCCGCTATCCAGGGCCTTTGCTTTGCGTCCATGCTTCCAACATTCGCACGCCATACTAGAAGACAACCTACTAAAAGCAACCATTCTCTTTCTCTTTCTCTCTCATAATTATTATGGTGGGATCTATCCGTTTCTGCATGAAAAGCTAAAACATTGTACTAAAATCTCTAATTTTTTCTTGTTATTTCTTTCTAATATTTATTAATTGTATTATTTTTGAAAGTGTTAGTTTGTGCTAATATTTTGTCCATTTTACCTTTTTTTTTTTATTGAATCTAACCTTTTAAAACAATAAATATTTTCATCACAAAAAATTTCTTTACAAAATTTTGCGACTGCTTTTGCTATTATGTTAAAAAAATATATTGTTCTTACAACGTAATAAATATATCAATAAGAACAATTTTAAATATCATATTTTTATTGAGTCTTGTTAAATTATTCTATCAAAAAGAGTTATGTTAAATTATTATGGCGTGTGTATGATTGATAAGCCTACTTTATTCCAAATCACAAGATTTTCAATGAAAAAAAGTATATTGTTATGACGATTATAACATATTCTATTAAACTATCATATTTTTTTATTATGACGTGATTCTACTATTCAAAGGCTATAACGATATTTCTTGTTTTTTTTTTTTTTTCTTTCATATATCTCATAAAAATTTATCTAATATTTAGGTGGTATTATTTTCAAAAGGAAGAAGAGATAGAATTCTATGTAGGCACCCCCCCTCTCCAACAGCCACCTTCCTTTTCCTCAATCCCCGTTATGGAAGACATAAATGTGAAATGATGGAGATAAGAACCCTTCAAAGACAAGTGGGCGACATTTTCAAATTTGCTTTCTTTCCTCAATCCTAATGCTTTGGATACGTCTATATATCTTCACCCTCAAGTAACGTCATGTTGGATGTTCTAGATGCATGTATACCATGTACTACGCTAAAAGTTATATAAAAAAATATAAGAATTATTTAACTATGTGAATCGTTCAATTGTCATGTTATAAGAATATGATTATCTTTGAAAGAGCTTGCAAATTATTTATCAATTTTAATATCGAGGATAAAATGGTCAAAAATCAAGGGTCCGTTTAGTAAATGGATTTAAAGTAATGAATTAATTAGAGTTAATGTGATTTGAATTAGGATTTGAGTTATTGATTTAAATTATTATTCGAATTGACGTTTGGATGTACATTTAAGTTTTAATCTGAGTATATAATAAAATTGAAATTTATGTTTGAAAATGTAGTAAAAATGGTTTTTGATTTATTAATAAATCTAATAAAATCTTAATGTTAATGATTTTAAAAAATATGCAATACGTATATTGATTTATTGCTCTCTTCATTACAACACAGTGAAAAAAGAACCATCTCAATTGGATATCAAATGAAGAAATTATGATTTTTTCCCTCAAATATAGGAGAGAGAATTTTAGTTTTTACTATAGCAAAGATATCCGAGTATCAAAAGTTTAAGATGGATGAGAACTCTGAAAACTTGGATTCTTGATATTCAAATTTTAGGAGAAACAAACACTTATTCGAAAGATTTTTGATACTCGAATCTAAATTTAAATCCATTAAATTCAAAGAATGCATAAAACAAACATACCTCAAAAGTTCAAATGTACTCCACATTTGTTGTACAATACCCTCTAGCAAGGAGTAGAAGCTTAAAGATCACTCATTTTTTTCTTTGAGAAAAAAGAAAAACTTGTTTTTTCACTTTCACCACATAAGTCGTCAATGACTATATATGGTTGCATTAAAAGAACCCGATGGGGAATAACATGAAGTAAGGACATCTTAATCAGTTAGTTATTAATATGTTTGCATGTGCTTGATATTACTGACCTTTACTTCACCAAAAGAAAGAAAAACATTGACCTTATCTAGTTAGTCATCTTGTCACATTATTAAGAGAACACGAGTTCGGATCAAAAATTTGTATTAACTTTGAAAGCTTATTTCAAAACACTTAGAATAAAAAATTTAAATTGAAAAAATATAGTAATTTAAATTTATTTTTAATAACAATTTTAATTTTGTAAAAACCAAAACTTCTTGATTTCAACATTAAGTTATCAAATTTATGAGATGTACTACAAGTAAATTAAAATTAAAATTAAAGTTTTAAATTTAAAAATTGTAATATATAAAAATTTTATATTATAATCATTTTTTTATTTTTTATTATAATAAAAGTTTACATTATAATTTACGTTTCAAACACATGCCAAGAAATAAATAAATTTGACGTTGATCATTATTAGGGGAATAAAAAAGAGCAAGATTTTTGCTTGGAAAAAGACAAGCACAAGTTGGATAATGGGACGTGCGTCCATATTTATCTTCTAGCGTCGAGAACGGGGAACGCCGTTAAGACGGCGTCATTGTTGTCGTTATAGCCACCATCAAGGCCGTCCCTCGGTGACCGCAAGTGGGCCCAGTGGGCCCTCTGTCATTAACAACATGCCTGTGTTTAGATTTTTTTAACGCTCTCTTCACGAGCGTTGTTTCCACTTTGCTTTATGGACCACCGCAACACAGACTGTCCCCATGGCCGACGCCCACGTGTCTGACGACTTGAATCTCATTGGCTGATTCACACTGTCCCGGCCGCATACACTAAGGCCTGTTTGTTTCGATACTCAAATCACGATTTGAATCATTTTACTACAGTGTTTTCTCTCACAAAAATTTAAATCTTCATCCAAATACTCTATTCAAATACTTAAACTAAACGGACCCTAACTGCACACAATTTTTAATTTATATTTTCTAACCAATCGAAAAGGAATAGAAAAAAAAATTTTCTTTCAGTGTTTAAAATTATATTTTTTAAAAAAATTAATTTTAGTAACCTGTCAATATATGGAAACAAAATTTTTTAAATTTTATTAGAATACTAGTATAGGTTTAAATTTCTTTTTAATAAAAACTTAAAAATTTCTTTTGGGGAGGTCATATTTTAATGTTTTCCTATATCTGCCATCAGTTTGCAATGGTCTACATTTTTTTAATCGACTTGTTTGCTATAGTGATCAGAGTGCACATTCTCGGAGGAAATTAAAATCAGAGAGTAAAATCTTGTCCAACAAGCAACTTGCGTAATGATAGATTTTCATTTTTCATTATTGATAGAATACTATTCATGTAATGATAGATATTCATATGACAGTATTTTTTTTTTTCCTGCTGCTGCTTCTTTTAACAAAGGGACATGTGCCGCTATAGTATTGGCTTTGTTTAAAACTATTTACGAAAAATGGCATACCTTCTGCATATAATTGGAAAAACTTTGGAAAATGCGACGATTCACTGCACATCAATATGTTCACATATATGACAAGATAACGAATTGGTGAAGGCAATTTTCAATCTTTTAACCCCTTAATTAAATAAGCTCATTGAGAGTTTAATGCACATGCATGCTTTGATCGTGGTAACAGAATTAACTCATAAAAAATATATAAAAAAGAGCATTAAATAATGGTGAAGGGCTGTAAGAACTATAAATGATGAATAATATGGTGCTTGAGAGCATACAATTTTTATTCAATAGTATATGATGGTTTTATATTATATTTTTTTGTCTTAATACTATAGTATGTATTAGAACTTTATATTATATTAATCATAAAAGACATATTTTTAATAAAAATCTAAAAAAATTTACTTATTTATAGATATTTATTTTTCAATCCTAAGATTTTATAATAGTCAAATAAAATTAACAATATCAAAACATTTACCATCAATTTTTAAGGTCCTATAAGAAAAATATTAATAATGAAGAATAAAAGGAAGAGAGTATGAAAATCGGTTTCCAAAGAAGATTGAGGAGGGAGGAGAAGGCAATGGAATGTGGCATGGGAAGAAGAATGAGGTGGCAGCTTGGGGAAAAGTGGAGGACAGCGTTGCATTGACGAGAGACCAAAAGAGTTATGACACATAGCTGTCGAGGTGAATGAGCTGTCCCTTCCACCTGCAAACAGACAAACAACTCTCACTCTCTCTCTATAGTGTTTTCTCTCTCCTATTGTTTGTGTTGAAGAACGCCTTTTTTTAGCTCCTTGCCACTCGTCCTCTCCACTCTACCATTTGGGACACCGTCTTGTACTACAAGCCCAAGCCATCCTCCAACTTTCTACTCTCCATTGAACCCCCTCTTCAATTATTTGTTATCTTCTCATGTTTATCTTGCGTTATTAGTGTGTCTTTTTTTTCAAAAGAAAAAAAAAAACCTTTCATTATTACTGAGAATGCTAACGGTAATTGCATTTGCAAGTAGCATGCTTAGAAAATTTAGATTATTAATTTATGTGGGCCTTTATTGTGGGACCCATGTTAGTGACCGGTTAAGATTTTACATTTATGTTACTAACGAGTGCAAATGTCTTGTATAAAGTTATAACCCATAAATTTAGTGGCCTTACAATCCAATAATTGTAATATTCTTCGTATGGACTTTGTAAATTTTGAGTTTAGTATGGTAACAACCAACAATAAAGCAAGTTAAATGTAATATATGGGTAAATTATATTTTATTAAATATATATTTTTTCATATAAGGAAAAAAAATGCTACTTATTTTTTAGTGAGACTAATTATAACTCAAACCCTCAATCTATAATTGAAGTAAAGAGACTTACAATCTTTACTTGATGTGATATTAACTCTTACGATACAGACCTTTATAGTAAGATTTTGTTTCTAACCATTCAATATAATCAAAATTATTATTATTTTTTATAAATTTGACAATTAAAAGGTAATCACTTATCATTAAATTACTTTTTAAGTATCCGTAAAAGTTCTCTTCATCTAATTATTGAAATAATTGTTTTTGCTTATATACTTAAAATTGAAAGGAACCCAACACACACATTCCTTAACCACAAAGTACTATTTCTGTCATTCTCTCTAACATTAATAAAGAGATGAGCTTTAATTTTACACACTGGAGTAAATCAGGCTGATAAAACTGTGTGCTCATTATTAGGAAGAGCTGTGTTATATTAAAAATAAATAAATAAATAAATAAAAACCATGTACAAATCCTAAAGTGCAGCTTATGATGCTTATAAAAAGACTGCCACACATACACATGTCTCCAAGCAAGAAACAACGTGGAATAACGCAGCATGGAACGCTTGGTCTTGGTGCCTAGTGATTTCCAAGCTGCCACCGCCAAGGAAACAAATTCTTTGATATTTTTCTATTCAACGGTTTATGGTCAAAACTGCCATAATTTTATCTTTTTTTGTTCTTACGAGTGCGTACCATACCATATCTATCTATATCTTTGTTAATTGGGTTTTTTATTTTTTTTTTTCTTTGAAGTGTAAACCATATCTGTATATACATTCTTTTTCTTATCCTTTGGTTCAGAGGCATCTGCTTGGGGATGGGCTTTTGTGATTTTTATCTCAGAGGAACCAACCACATATGGTCCCAACTGAATTCCTATCTTTTTCAATCCCCACGTTTTTTATTTTTTTCTTTTTTGATTTTTTTTCCCCCTTTTGCCAATGCTTATTCTGTGTTTTTACTCTTGTCTATATCCTCCTTTATTATAATAATCGTAGGGGGAAAAGCTGGTCCATGTACGGATGGTGGGTGTTTCTCCTTTGTCATAAAAAAACAAAACCCCACCACTTTTGTCTTGTCGACGGACCTCATGACTCTTGAGTTATACGACATGTGACTCTCTATAAGTGACAATTTATCATCATTCATACACACACGTATATATACACACACGTACATATGCATGTATGCATATATTAGGGTGTTTGCCAAATGCGTACGGGCTAAAAAATGAATTTCAATACTAAAATATATGAGAGTTTTATATTATAATTGTTGAGAATTTTATACTTTATCGTTTTTAACTGGTACGTCTAAGGGCATGATATATGCCAAGGGTAGATTGTTCATTAAAATCAGTCTCACTTGAGACATATTTCAAATGATCAACAGACAACAATAGGATATAGACACTGTTGCCTGATATCCTAGCCTTTAGTAATCTCAATTGAACTAATTTTGTGTTTGACAACGGTGGTTTACACCACTTTTTTAGTTATAAATAATGTAAAATACTCACATGTTACATTAACAAAAAATAGCTACAGTATAAAGCTCTCACATGCTATAGTAAAAACAGTTCTATCCAACGGTTTCTACCACCATGCCAAACATCCTATAAAATCACATGGTAAAAGAAGTTTAGAGCTATGTTAATGTCAATACCATCTTTGGCATCAAAAAGTGTAAACATAGTACAGCTGATGTGGTATTTTTATTTTTGTTTGAATGTACAACACTATTTCAAATGTTGTATATACTTTTTTTTGCTATAATTATTACGTTTTAAAAGTTGTAAAAGCATAGTTCTATTTGTGAAATAATTTGAAAATATTAATGTTGCAATGAGTAAATGAAGAAGTAAATAAAACAACCTCCAATTTTCAGTTTGACATATATGTTATCCTTTAGATAAAATTACCATAACAATAATATTATATCGCCTATTTTCATGCTAAAATTTAACTTCAATATATAAATTTGACTGCAAGTTTAAATGGAAAGATTTAGCAATCAAATAGGCCCATATACTCTTCCACATCATGTGTAGAAAGTTGGCCGGCCTAATGACTATCAAACCATTAGCAACTGAGCCCAGCTCGAAGCATGGCCCAAATAAAAAATTTTGAGGTCTTAAAGCATCAACAAGCAAGGTATCAAGTAAACCAGACCAGCGTTTGAGGCAAAACCTGGTGTTTTAAAGAGAAATTGTGGCAAATAACATTTTTTAAAAGCTTATTGAAATAAATAGCAGGTTTGTTAATATTTGTAGTAAATAATAGTAAAAAAAAAAATTACTCATTAAAACTTTTTTTATTTATACATTTATTAGAACTAAGGGGGAGTTTAGCAGTGGTGGGAACCACTCAGTTCCCACCACAATCTCAGTTATAAACAGTGTAAAGCTCTCACATGTTACAGTAATAATAAAAAAAATATGCTACAGTGTAAAACTCTCATATGCTACAGTAAAAGTGGTTCTCATCACTAGTTCCTACCACCTTTCCAAACACCCTATAAAATTTTTTTATCAATATATTTTCTTTTTATTGTTATTTACTATAAATATTTTAAAAAACTGATTATTTACTTTAAAATTTTTAAAATTCTCTCTTTTCAAACCTTTTGATTCTTTATTGATAACATATAATAGCATTACTATTGACAGTTTTTAATTCTTGGGCATTGTTCTATAATTTGCAAATTTGTTTTTTCTTTTTTTTCCCCTTTTTTCTGTTTTCTTTTATGCCCTTTGGCATGATTGGCACTTGCACACTTAGGGAAGGACATAATTATAATGTTGGATCACACGCTCAAACTTCCTTATTCAATTCATCCATGACTGTTTGTATCAACAACCTGGGCCTATTATAGAAACTTTTCTTTGAATCCAAGAAATATTTGTCCTCTGTACTCCATCTTAGTTAAAAAGTTGCAGAAAACGACTAAACTGCCTGCTATTTCACAAACTCCCATGAAAACATTAGACTTCATCAAAAGAAATGAGAGAAAAAAGTGTCAGGATTTTCTCAGTGGAATATTCAACCCACACACAACACAAAAACTAAAATCTATTTATTAAAAAAAAAAAAAAGGAACCGCCTGAAAAAAAGTTCCATGTTCTTGTTATTTCTCCATTGCTAAGTTTATATCTATTGGAAATTAAAAAGAAAAAAGGAAAGAAAATAGTACAATGTTTCTGGTAAGCTCATTTTGTGTTACTACCGTCTCTTTTCTCTTCTTCCCATCTGTGACTTTCTCAATATCATTGCCTTAACCAGCCCTTTACCTCGTACGATTCCAAAACAGCCTTCCCAACAACTCTCAACATCTCTTGCCATGGAAACTCCCCAACTCCTCATCATCATCATCATCACGTACTTCTTCCTTTCACTGCCAATAGGATGGAGTTTCTTGCTACTCAAACAAGACTGGTTTTCAATTTCAAGTCAAGTCTTTGAATCTCTCAGGTTTTGGACTCCCTGGTGTCTTGAACAACTCCATATCACATATCTGTCATCACAAATATTTGCTCTCTCTTGATCTAAATGGCAACAATTTCAGTGGTGGAGTTCCTCAGATGCTTGGAAACTGTGCTCAACTCAAAACTCTTCTTCTGAATGACAACATCCTTGGAGGGCCAATCCCTCCTGAGATTTTCCACTCCAAGAAGTTGTCAAGGCTTGACTTGGGCTATAATTCTCTCTGGTAATATACCGGCTGAGGTAAGCTTTTGTGTCAACCTTGAATATGTTGGATTTTACAACAATTGCTTGAATGGGCAGGTCCCAAGTGAGATTTTTTCACTCCCAAAGTTGAAGTACTTGTATCTCAACGCAAATAACTTAACTGGGTCTCTACCAGATTTTTCTCCTCCTTGTGCAATATCTGATCTTTGGATTCATGAGAATTCATTCTCTGGATCTTTACCACATACTCTGAAAAGTTGTCAAAACCTTACTTCTTTTATAGCATCTCATAACAAGTTTGGAGGGGTTATTCCGCAAGAGAGTTTTAAGGATCCTTTGAAACTTGAAGTTCTATATTTTGATCAAAACAATTTAGTAGGGTGAAATCCCAGATACTTTGTGGGGTCTTGGGAATTGAGAAGAGCTTGTTCTATCAGGAAACAAACTTAATGGGACTGTATCTGAGAACATTTCTCAATGCCTTAAGCTAACTATAGTGGCTCTCTCAGCTAATAAGTTGGTGGGCCAGATTCCTATTCAATTGGAGCTCTGATTTGAAGAGCTTGTTTCTGTTTGATAACATGAGTGATGGCTCTTTACCTCCTGAGCTTGGAAACTGCAGTTCACTTACTGAACTTAGGCTTCAGAAAAACTTCATTGGAGTTGTAATCCCAAAAGAAATTTGCAATCTTGGAAGGCTTGAGGTTCTTTTTTCTGTTCAACAACCGATTAGAAGGCGATATTCCGAAGAACGTAGGGGATTTGAGGAGCCTTTTGGAGTTGGCTCTTTATAACAACAGCTTGAGTGGTTTGATCCCGCATGAAATAAGCAATTTGAAGAAGCTCACTTTCTTGTCTTTGGCTCACAGCAGTCTCAGCGGAGAAGTGCCATCTGAACTTGGGAGACACAATTCTCCTCGACTAGCTAAACTTGATTTGACCAGGAATTTGCTATCTGGACCGATCCCTTCTGGTCTATGCGCAGGAAAGAGTCTTACAGTTTTGACCCTGGGAACTAACCGCTTCAACGGGAGTTTCCCAAGAGAAATCGGAACGTGTTCGTTGCTCAATAGGGTGATTCTCAGCAACAATCTTCTTCAAGGGACTATACCGGCTGATTTGAATCAGAACACAGGAATTTCTTTCCTAGAAGTTCATGATAACTTGCTCGAAGGAACGATACCCCTGGTATTTGGTCATTGGAGGAATCTCACAATGCTTGATTTTTCTAGAAACAAACTATCCGGTTCGCTGCCTCTTGAGCTTGGAAAGCCTCAGAATATTAAGATTCTCAGACTTTCTTCTAACGGTATAACAGGAACCATCCCCACCGAGCTTGGTTATTGCACAAAAATTATCAAACTGGACCTCAGCAAGAATTATCTTTCAGGGAAAATCCCATCAGAGCTCACGTCATTGACAAAGTTGCAAAGTCTTCTCCTTCAAGAGAACAGACTTACTGGTCCTATTCCCAACACTTTCTCTTCTCTCCATAGCCTCATCGAGCTGCAGCTAAGCGACAACAAGCTTGGAGGCTCTATTCCTTGTAGCTTCACTAAAATTCACCACTTCAGTTCAATTCTTAATTTGAGCTACAATGAGCTCTCGGGTAAAATCCCGAATGCCTTGGAAGCCTAGACAAACTACAAGTTCTTGACCTCTCAAGCAACAATTTATCCGGCGAATTACCGAGTGAACTGAACAGCATGATCTCCCTTATCTTTGTCAATATATCCTTCAATCACCTCCCCAGAAAACTTCCTTCTGCTTGGATGATATTGGTTGCTTCATATCCAGGCTCTTTCCTCAGCAACCGAGAACTCTGCTTAATAGGCAACGAGGCTTCCAAATAATGTCAGATTGAGCGGGCTAGAGACAGCCCGAGAAGAGGCCAAATCTTGCCTGGTGTGGTCATTGACCTGTTAATCTCGGTGATGCTTCTTTGCATTTTCGTTATGCATTAGTGGTTCGAGGCCTAGAAGAGAAACATAATTACGACAATTCTCTCCTACCCGAATGTCAACCAAGAACCGAGCATTTACTGCAAGATTTTAAGTTTGAAGACATCATGTGAGCAACTGAAGGGTGGAATGACAAGTACGTCATCAGTAGAGGAAAACACAGGACGGTTTACAGGATGCAATCCATGGACTTAAGAAAGCATTGGGTGGTAAAGAAGGTGAGGTTGTCCGACAGAAAGTTCGGGATTGAGATGAGAACTTTGAGCTTGGTTAGGCACAGGAGCGTGATGAGACTGGCAGGGTATTGCATTAAAGATGGTTATGGATGTATTGTTACAGAATACATGCCTGGAGGGACTCTCTTTGATGTACTGCATAGGAATGAATCACGTTTACTTCTAGACTGGGGCACCAGATATCGCATTGCTCTTGGTAATGTTAACTTCACCATGATTGTGTACCACAAATCATTCACAGGGATGTCAACTCAGACAACGTTTTGTTGGACTCTGAATTGGAACCAAAGCTTCGAGATTTTGGGACAGCAGGGATATTGGCCAACGGTTCTTCTGATACATTGGGCTACATCGCACCAGGTCAATCTCCGCCAGATCAACAATTGTAGGAACGTTGGGCTACATCGCACCAGGTCAGTCCAAAACTTATATTTGGGAGCAAAAGCGTGAAACTAACATATTTGATGTGTTATTTCCATTTACGTCCCAATGCATAATATTATTCCAAATACTATATCTATTTTTTGTTATCAAGTTTTGAAAGCGATAAAAATGAATTTTTAATTTTAAATAATTCTTGAATGTCAATATTGTAACGATTAAATGAAAAAATAAATACATCTACCAATAGCAATCACATACCAAATTTGGCCCCAGGAATGAATAGCATTATCCTAGGGAGTTATTTTCTGCTCAAATGCAAAATTTTAGCATTGACACATTAAATTCGGCATTGCAGTGGACATGCTCATAGCAACTGCGAAGTTCTAATATCATTACCTTTGTTATCTTTCTTTGCTCATATGATTTTCTTTCTTACATTGTCAGAAAACGCATATTCAACTCGGGTGACAGAGAAATGTGATATCTACAGCTACGAGGTTATCCTGCAAGAGCTTCTATGCAGGAAAGTGGCGGTTGATCCGAGCTTTGAAGGTGTTGATATTGTCACATGGACAAGGAAGAGCTTAGAGGAAAACAGTGACTGCACTTGCCTGTTCGACGAGGAAATCAATTCTTGGGATGGAAATGAACAACAGAAGGCACTGCGGTTGCTGGATCTGGCGCTTGAATGCAAGCAACCGCAGTGCCTTATCAAGTTGAATGACAAGCATGAATGAAGAGTTATAAATACCAAAAAGCAATTTTGTTACCAAGGCTTTCATGTCTCTTTTATGCAGATGAAGGAATCACTAAATTAAATTGTTCGGTTGTGATCATATAACATTTTTAAGATTACTTGGAGAAAGCATCTAAAGAGCTTGAGTTAGTCATTTCAAAGAAAAAAAAAAAATTAGTATCATTCGAGTAACTGTCTTGACATTTTCTTTTAGCAGTCATTGCTAAGATTGTTTTTGTTTGTTTTTGTTTGGTTCATAGGTTTAAACTATAATTCCTTTTTTTCTTTTTTGTTGGTAATTCATAGTAACCAAACCTCTTTGTGTAAACCCTCCTATCCGAAGACACCTAACAAGACACCGGTACAAACTAAGAGAGCTGGCTCTAAGAAAAATCAAGCGCAAGAAAGAACTCCAGCTTATAACTGAGATCCTGAGCCGCTTACGCTACCCCTTGGGGTTACAATTTAAACTTTTGTGCTACATTTTCTCTCCACAAAAATTTATCAGTTTAGGTTACAAACCAACCGGGCTAACCATATATTGATAGACTTGATGCATATTTTGATTCTTCTCTGATATAAACTACTGACAAACTGAACAAAAACCCGTTTTGAATAATTCAAATGTAAGTTCTAAACTGTCATCTGATGCAAGATGCAAATATTGGAGAACTCAGGTAATTCGTCCAACTGACAGTGTCATCTTCATACAGTAAGTTGTAATTATTCTTTAACTGAGAGAAGAAACCCAAAAAAGAAGGGCGAAAAAAAAGGAAAAAGAAAAGCCTCTTTCACGGTGAGACAGGAAAATCGACGACTCACTTCACAACATGAAGCTGCACAAGGCATTGTCAAAAGCACTACTCGGTTGCTTGTGCAGGCTGCAAATCTTCATTTTGTTTCAACTTTTCCAAAGCCGAAATTCGTCTGTCCAATGATTCATGCAGGCCTTTCATCTGAAGAAACAAACATGGAATCGAAGATAAGTACCCATGTAACGATTTCCTTTTGGATCAGGGAACCAAAAACTAATAAGGAGAATTCCTAGTTGTTGCGAAGCTTTTGACCTCCAAATCACATTAGAATCATCTCAAAAAAAAAGAAAAGTAAATCTAAGAAGCTCGATGAATGTAGGATCGATAGAGTATAGTTTTTATAACTTCACTAAAGAGTTCTCCAACTAATAAAGACCACAATGATCGAAAAACAAAAATACCAAGCCCAGTCGCATTAAGATGTTATATCCTCTTACATTAAGAAAAACACTAAGCATGGATACCAGCGTTATTGACAGAAATATATAGGAAATTAATTACATCAACTAAAGACATTTTCAAACCTCCGTTTCTTAAACCCGGCACTTGTTCTTAAGTCTTAACCATGAATAAGATTGCGGGAAAGCACAAAATGTACAAGAGAGAAGCAAGCACCTATCATCACAAAATATGCAACTAAAAAGAAGTTGTAAAAGAAGCTAACGACCACCAACAAGTTGTCAGCAATTTCAATGATGTTCCTTACACGCATGGTAACATCAAACATATAAAGAGCACAAGATACAATTTTACAGCAACAAGAGATGCAAATTTTTTTTCCCGTTCCCTCTACTAACCTACCCACTTGTGCAATATACTTTATATATATATATATATACCTAAATAATTTTCCTGCCCTGAAATCCACTAAATAAAAATCTCAGACCCAAAATGACAACAAACTTGAGCAATTCGACTTACTAGGGAAATTGAAAATAATTGTCAAAGTTTCAAACTTTTTCCTAACTCACTTCCAATTTCAACTTGGCGTACTTCAAAACCTAATTTATTCATTAGTTTATTATAACTATTCAATTCCCAATTGCTCAATCCTATCCCTGCCATTTGAGAATTCAAATTTACCACTAAATGGATTCATAAGACAATACGATTTGCACGAAATATCGGCTCTAAAACTAAATAAAAAATAAAAGTAAATGCGTACTTTCAGATACCCATCAAATATCAAGAACTTCCAAACCCAAAGTGTAATTAGAAACCAAAATTAAAGAGGAAAAAAATCAATACCTGTTGAGAAATGGCATGGTGAGCGACCTTGTAGTCGTTGTGGAGGATGTAAAGTCCCAAAAACGACGCCGTTGCGGCCCCCGCGAAGAATGACGCAGCTCTCACCCTCAGAACGTAACCCATTTTCTCTTCTTATTCTTCTGCCTTTCTTCCTTTTCTTCTTTTTCTTCATCCGAAATCAGATCGATATATATAGCCCGGCCTTAAACGACGTTGTTTTTGTGCAAGGTTAAAACGCACCGCTTTAAGTGCTTCCTTGGACGTAGTATAAAATTAAAAGCAAAATCATTTTTGTTTTTCTCAATTTCGCTTTACATTTATTTTTGTTCAGGTATGAATAGAGGGAAGCCAAGTCGGCACGGAAAGTTGACACAAGGAGTTTCACTCACCACTTCACCACCACCATTTTTGCTGCTTCTATGTTTTTGGGTTTTAGGTTTTCTTGCGGGTAATTTTTTTTTTTAACAAATATATATATATATTTGAAAAAAATAGTAACATAAACATTTTTGTTGGTTTTTCTTTTATGGCAGAAATGCAGCAGTCATCACCACATTCAGACCTGTTCAATGGTGGGGGCCCACTTTGGGTTCCTATTGCCAACACCACAGAAGAGATTCAAAAGGTTAAAAATTTCACGTTTATTATTATGCACATGCACCACGTGTCTCTCCCAGCTGTATTATATGTGTATGTGCACAAAATGTTGTTCCATACCTCCTTCGATGCTAATAGACGAAAATATGGATTAGACGTGGTCTTGACATATTTTTTTTAAGGTGGTGGACAAGAGTGTAAGGACACCAATGATCTTTTTTTTTTTTTTTTTGAGAAAAAATCAAAAAATAAGCAGTATTTTATGAATTCTTTGCATATATTAATATCAAGCAGAACAAGTTAAAGTGCAATATAATTCACAAATTGGATTTTCTTGAATCAAGAATGTATTTATATGATTTATTGAAATGATCATGGTCCATAGAGATTGGATAGGATTGCCTGAAACTTGGAAGGAACAAAAGATTTGCTTGCTTTTCTCTTTCTTTTTTGTCACTATCTTGTATCTGAAGTAGGTGTGTTATGCTTGTTGCAGTACCTGGAGGAGAATAAACGGTTGATTCTCGTTATGATGGAATACCAAAGGGTTGGAAAATTTGACGAATATGCACCGTGAAATTTTCCAATGCTCCTTTCGTTTCAAGTTGGGTTGGAAGGAAACAAACTAGTTTGCTTCTGTTGGTTCAAAATGTTTTTAATTCTCATGTCAGATTGAGCTGATCAAAATTTTTTCCATGTCAGATTTGTGATTGATTAGAAGAGAGGTCTAGCTGTCAGAACAATCCTAGAAGTACTTGTTTCGGTATAATGCTACATGAGTGTAGATAGAACTTTTGAACATTTTCTAGAAGTTAAGAAGTTAGATTCTTAGACTAATTTGCATCAAGTATGCTACAAGAAAAGATAATGGGCAAAATATAAGGTCAAGACGGGGAACCTATTACCTCACTCATGGAATTGTGTAAGATAAATCAATAGGTAGTGCACATAGTAAATAGATAATTAGTGGATAGATAAACAAAACCATCAAACTACATAGCAAAATGGTAATCATGGTCTTTTAGTCTGGCGTTTACATTTGTCACGAATTACATATTTCCTTGTCAATTTCTGACGCTAATTCTTAGGTACTTTCATCTTTTTACATTAATACTTGTTATCTAATACTTGATCTTCCGTTCATTTCCATCAATGAGTCATAGTTTGCTTGCTCCTCTGGTTCTTGAATGCAATGATCTTCGGCAGCAGCTTTTATTTTAGAGTTGAAGGAACCAGAGTGATTATTACTCTTATGAAATTTGAACATTACAGCCACCGAGTGCAGCTACGGCAGAACTTGACATTTTTTACTAAAACCTGCTAATGCCCTCCCACAACCGCCGCCACCACCACCATTTGTGCCACTTTAGATGGGTTGGCTGATAAATGCAATCCGCTTCTGAAACTTTTCACCATCCAATTATGAGTTTTTGCTTCCTTGAAAAATGTTTGAGATGCTCCCTCACTCAATAACGCAACAAGGGCAGCGCTTGCAGCATCCTGAGGCAGCATTAGAATCTCAACAACAACCAGCTTCTTCCTTCGCAAGGATCATTCAGTTGAATGATGATCAGTAGCAGCCATCTCTCCTCCACCAAAAACAGTTTATCCAAGCACAGATGGCATCAACCCCATTGCAGCCGCTGACATACACATGGCCACCACGCAAATTGGAGTTGGTAGCGGAAGCACCATGTTTGATGTGATGGAAAACAATCAAGTTGGTTTAGGGTCCAGTAATACTGGTAATTTTCTAGGAAAATTGTTTCTGGACATGGTGTTGGAGATACAGGATCCTAGGTTCAAGCATTTTATCTTTAAGGCTTATAGCGGTTTCCACCAGACTTGACGGTCTGCTAACATGCTGGACTGGACTAGTAATCCGATGCTGAATTGTGTCCAGTTTATTCACGCCACCCACCAGTAAGATATTTTTCTTAATCTTTATATAACAAAATTGTAACTTGCTACATTTCCGGTGATTTGACTGCCGATATTGAAGGTCAACTTTCAAAGAACCTCAAGAAGGATCACATAGGATTATACGGGCCTAATGCCATTAGATTAGCCCAAACATCATAACTCATATTTTTTAGCCGCCATATGGAACTCAAACAAATGCTTCAACAACCAGGATTTCACACTTTTTACGTCTTTCTCACCACGAAAGGAGGTTATAAATGAATGCATATTTTGAACCCATTAGGGTGGCCAACTTAAATCGAAGGGCGTACAGATTGTTTCAAGCAGTGCAGAAACTTTAAAGATGAGATGTTTCATTTCAGTAAATGTAAATTACCGCACAGAAGCCACTGTGAGCATGATGAATATCGCTTCTGGGGCTCATAAATTTAGAGTGCAGTTTTTAAATGATGAGACACACAGGAAAACTGACGTTGCCTTACAAAGAAAATTAAGCAAGATTAAAAAGAAAAAGGGAGAAAAAAAAAGAGACCAAACAACAAAAATCAGCAGACAATTCCGAAGACAAATGTGTGAGTTGCAAAGAATTCCGTTATCATCCACCAGCTCCATCGGCACACCGGTGCACATTCGGTGATGACATTATCTATGATCCCTCGCCTATCTCCTGCCAACACCAAAGTTAATAAATAGACAAGACAAGAGATGGTAATAACTACAAGCATAGACAGCGTAGAAAACAAACTGCAGAGTCTGCCCACAAATGACAAGCCATTTTGCAGAAAGATATCATATTCCAATCTCAGTAAGCCACTTACTATCTTCTGGAAGTAAATGCAGCACCAGTTAACCTGCAGAGTGCAAAACAATTCACTAAGAAATTTATGGATGCCACGTATATATAATGATCAGACAAGATAAGGCCACACCCTGTTTAAAGAGTTCAAATCGCACCTGCCCAGCTGCTTGGCATTAAAGTTCGAGCTAGACCTGCCATTAATCGATCCTGAGCTTTGGTTACTACTCATGCTCGATCCACTCCCAACTGTCAAGAGTACAGATGTCTGGCTAGGCCTACCTTCAGGGCCATTCAATTCAAGAGAATCTGTTGACTTGCTCAAGATTTTCACATTTGTTAGACCTTCAGAGACACCAAAACATACACCATTTTGTCGCTGATTCTGCTTCACAAAAAAAAAGAAGAGCGATTAGAAGTTGCATTTAAAGGATGTTTTTCTTCAAAATTAACCTTGTCAGACTTCACATTTATTGGAAGGCGACGGTGGAACCTTTTTCTGTCTGTTCTGTGCCATTGGGGTAACAGCCACAGAAGGCAAACTTGACGAGCAAGGAGACGATGCTGCAGCTGCGGCAGCAATTTTGGCAACAGCTGCATTGGCTGCTACCATTTTTTGTGCTCCTTCCCGAAGTTGAATATAATCTCCTTCAACCACAAATAACTGCACAAAAAAACAAATCAACGTTATAGATAATAATACACATCTTCATTTGCAGAATGATGCATACATAGTACTTTGGAGAAACTTACTTCAGGGTGGCCAGCTACAAAGTCATCAAGCTTCCCATATTTTTTCTTGTAATCATGCCAGTGCAAAGGCGCAAGCATCTTCCCAAGTCTATTTGGTAGCTGTAATTGACAAAGGACGCAAAACCACAAGTAAATTACTAGAGTATATAAATGTCATGCCCCCTGCAACAACTTATAGCTACAAAACTTACAGTTGAACTTATGCGAATTCTACCACCAGCTGGAATTGTGCGAACCATGCAAGCTAACAGCGATCTTTCATCAAGAAGAACAATCTCTGAAGTCCTTCCTATGGCCGGCGACTTTGTCTGCCCAGCAGAGACAAATGCTTCAGGCGAGACTGCATCAGTAACATTGTTAACTGTGGTTTTGTCAAACCGCACAGGATGAATTGAAGAATCAGCCTGTGATGTATTGGCAGCAGAACTTGGTTGTTCTGTGATTAAAGCATGGTCTGCTAAGCCACCATCCATCGAGGTCATAACAGTTTGCTCCTTTGCCTGTTCAAAATATTAGTTAAGCTATGTATGTACTTACTGGGTTCCCTAATTATATAACATGCCTCCTGTGTAATTTGTAAGAAACAAAAAATCGCAAACCTTGGTTTCGTTGTTCTGCTGAAGTGATTCCACCCTTAATGCATCCTGGAACTGGGATGAGATTTGTTTCAATTCCTCCTCATTTTGGGAAGCAACGAGATAACCTCCATCTATTGACTCGAGAACCTGAAAAAAAAAAAAAAAAATATATATATATATATATATAATATATTCTGTCGAGCAGATATAACCATAACAACTAACACTTAACAGCATCTTTATTTATAGAACCTGTGCTTCCCCAGTAGACGATGAGATCACGGAATCAGGATCGGATACTCGACCAATATGAACATCCAAGTACTCTGGAGGTAGAGCTTGTCCATTAACAGACATATCATAGCTGTAACTTTCATCTGATCTCATCAGGTTTTGATCACCTTGGGATGATGTAATTTCAGTTTGAGTAGATACTTGTGCACCCTCTGTTACAGCCTAAATAATACAATGAAAAATACAGGTCAGATCCATTTCATACCTAATATAGTACGGAAAGAAGACACTTTCATGTGTCATCACCTGTTGGTTCTGCCACTGTTGGAGGGATGACATCGCAGGAACCGAGTGAAAATGCCCAACACGAGATTGGGGAACATGAGTCACAGAATGGGGAACTCCTTGTTGATGCATAACAAATGGATGAAAAGCCGTCAACTGTCCAGGTGGAAGGTAAGAAGGCATCCCAAGTATAGAAGATGGAGGAATTGGAACACCAGCAACGTGGTCAATCTAACAATTAACAGATAATATTTAATTAATACGGCGCTTACCTTTGGTTCTTCATGCAATACTATGAACTTTAACATTCAATGACAAACAGGGAAATCAATATAATAAGCTATTTATCAGTCAATGAGAAATAGAACCACAATAATTTCTTTTTAGAGGAAAAGCTTACCTGAGTTGATGAATTTCCAGTTGAAGCAAATGATGTACCATTGTCAGAATTTCCATTCGGAAGGGACCCAGTGCTCCCACCTGATGTTCCACCTCCATTCATCTCTAGTTGGTTTGCATCATTCTGACCATATTGAGGTGCATCCTTCGAGTTTTCTTGGGATGTGCGTGATTCATCAGTGAAATTTCCATTCCTTTCCCTCGCTTCAGCCAGTTCCAGTTGAAGCTGTTGTATTGTATGCATGTGAAGTCTCTCCATCTCTGCAAACTACCATCAAGAATCCAGAAATAGATACACAAAAATCAACCAACCAAGTTAGAAAACGTGGCAGAAACCATAGTGACTGCATAATTCATATTCTATCAGCAAGAAAGTAATAACCAACTTTACTTGTGAATTGGATGTTAAATTAGTTTCAAACTAGCAGAAACACATGACATGACTCCGTAAGATTGACACCTAAAAAAAGTCTGAAAAGAAAACTAAGAAGATCAACCTGTCTTTGACAACCAAGCCAGAGCTGATTATATTGTTCCGTACGCTCTCTTAGTTCAGCTTGCATCGTGGTTGACTGCAGGGCATCCATCTCCTGAACACGAGTAATCCATGCTTGGGCCTCTCTCAATCGGTCATCCTTGTAAAGTATGGTTTCTTGAGCAACCCTATGCTGAATGATGTGATTAAGTATTAGTCAATGTGCATCCTTATACCAACGAGTATATGCTTCAACAGGGAAGATACAATAGAAACCTGTGGCAAAATACCCACCCTAACCCAGCAGATAAAAAAATCAATTAAAATATTGGAACATTCTAAATGTAGTATAACTGTGGGTAAATATCCAGGACTCTAAAAATAATATTACCAAATATTTGACAAATTTACAACTAAAGGGCAAATATTAAGAATAGGCATATCCATCTTTGAACTTGTTAACTTGCATTCTCAGTATTCATATCAGTAGGATAATACACCTTATACAAGTACATTACAAGCACATTCCCAGCAAAAATATAAAAAGGTATATTACAAGCTCGCAGATGAAACAGACCTGTTCCTGCAACTCTATAAGCTGCCGCTCTTTCTCTTGAAAATGTTCTTGAAGGTCATGTATTTTTTTGATGTGTTGGGCTCTTTCAGCTTCAGAATGATCACGCTCCCTTCTGCCAACAGAAGACATTTTCAACAAAGAAAACATAAACTTTATTCACAAGGTCAAAAAAAAAATTTTATTTGTCTAAGACGGACACCTTATGAGACCTATTGATCACACCACAAGGGAACAAGTGCTAAGCTCAGACAAGAATACTACTGTTGTTAAAAGGCATAGGATTGTAAAAATTCAGTTCCAAAACACACACACACATATGCGCACACAAAAAGAATACAGAATAAAGAAGACCTGAAGGTTGCTAATTCTTTGTTCTGTTCTCTAAGAAGGTCTTCTTTAGCCCAAGCCTGCCACAGCAATTTAAAAAAATTAACAGTAATTGTATGTTCAAACACTTTCAGTAAAAAATCACCGCACAACAATAAAAAAATATTCAACAAACCACTTCATTATCTAATTTGATTGCATGTAGCTCTCTATCTTTATCTTCCAAATTCTTTTCCAGCTCATGTATGGTCTGATCCCTTTCATGCAGTTGCTCCTACATCACCAGACAAAGCCACCTTTAAGGAGGATTATCAAATTGCCACCAAATTCAATAACTATCTTAGCATCTAATCCTGTGCAATTGCATAACATTTTGTTCAAAATGCATAGAATTTCCATGAAAAATTATCTTTTATGTGCATTCTAAAATCACACTAATTAGTGAACAACAGCTTTATGTAATAACAACCCAAAAGGATGAATGAGTTTCACAAGGTTTGACAAAAGCAAATCTCTTGCAGTAACTAGAATCCCTCACAACCTTATTCAGATAAAATCTCATCCTAACAAGCAATCTAACTAAAGGGAGGAACAAAACAACAAAAACCTGGAGCTTGGAAGCGGCATTAGCATGCTCCTTGATTTGAGCATCAAAGCTGTTTTGCATTCCAATCAACTCGGATCTAGCAATTATCTGAGCTCGAAGTTCAATCTCCATGTGTTCCATTTCTTCTCTTTGCCTTGCAACATCATGAAGCCTCCGCTGCAAGAGATCATTGTCTAAGCTTCCATCAATCGTGATTGAACAGAAATCCACATCCAGTGGCTCTCTTCCCTGCTGCACCTTGATAATGGTAAAACATATTAACTTTCAGGAGTTTGTGAAGTATAATGTATTTTTTAAGTTTTTAACCATCAGAATCCTTACCTCGTATATGGTTCTCTCTTCTGATTGGCCTACTTTAGACCGTTCCAATTCCTATGTTCAAAAGATGTACAGTTAATAAGTAAAAAGGGAAGGAATTCATGCTTTGAATGCTTCCACGATGGCATACAACAGTGATAAATCAGAAAGTCAACTTACAAAACAATAATGCTACAATAAGTAATAACAAAGAAAATGATGCAAAAAACAAAATATCTACAAATTTTTTTCTCTAGT
Organism: Artocarpus heterophyllus; assembly: GCA_025403435.1. Lineage (NCBI taxonomy): Eukaryota > Viridiplantae > Streptophyta > Magnoliopsida > Rosales > Moraceae > Artocarpus > Artocarpus heterophyllus. The sequence goes on from CM046353.1 coordinate 4,590,950, forward strand.
CCCCTATAATTCAGAGGACCAAAGAGTTCACTGATCAAATTAACATTGTAACATGCCAGAGATAAGTTTCTTCTGCTTGGCCTAGGTAAACACAAGTCAGCATTTTTCAAGATCACACTATAACATTTTTCAATTACTTGAAACAAGAAAAACAAAAAACTTTTTTGCACGTTGAGCCCCAAATTTAGGTTTCTAAACAGAACAATGGATACTCTCAATGAACTTCAGTGGCACACAAAAACAGGGGGAAAAGAACAAAGGACCCAAAAAAAAAAAAAAAGTGAACCCAAACGAACATAAGTGATAAAGCCTAGTCTCCAATCTCACAGAGAAATCTAAAAAAATCATAAACCATATGAATTATTTGAAGAAATAAACGAGCTCCTAACATGTTCTTCTTTCCACAATTTCTACCATAAATCACGACCAAAAACAGTTAGAAGAATTACTTAAGTCCAATCCTCAATTCAATGTTTGAGGAAAACCTGATAAAGTTAAAACCTTTACTACCCATCAAGTAAAGGATTTTAACGAGCAAACATTTCTCACTTTCAAAACCTACGCAAACGATAAAAGAAAAACAAAACAACTACAAAATTTCATTTCACTATTTCCTCCCACATTTTTTCAACGACCAAACAAACCAATGCCGGTGGGTTTCACAATAGAGCAAAGTTACCTCATCCCCGACGTTTCGAACAGGATGGTGGTCCGAAACGGCTCGCCACTCTTTCCGCGATTGCTGAGACGATGGAATCGGCATCTGACCACCACGTACGACAGCGGTGGCCTCCATTAAAATCCCAAGAAAAAAAACGCAACCTCTGTAACAGCTCCAACAAAAACCCTAGGTTCGACAGAGCCCAAAACAGACCTAGAATCGCGAAATGTCCGCGACGAAGGAAGACGAAGCCAGTTCAGAGACGCCGACCGAGGTCGGATTGGGGGACAGAGAATCGAATGGGGAAGAACTGCTGCGTCTGGTGAGGGATTTGGGAGAGTGATGAAGGGAGGGTTTTGATATTTTGGTGTTTTGGAGGGGTTGAAGTGCAATTAGTGAAGAGTTGATGAGAGAGACTGAGAAAGAGAAACAGAAAAAGAAAGAGAGAGATAATCAGGGGAGTGAGAAATCTAGACGGAAAGGAGGCTCCCGCCATTTATAGGCCATTTTCACCACTAAAGCACTTACAAGCTCACGCTTTGTCGATGACGCGTGTTATGCACGTTTCGTTTGTGTTTTTTATTGTTTACCTTGTTTTTTTATTGGAGATATTTTACACGCATAATGTTAAATATTCTCAATATTCTCGTTTTTTGTTCTGGGTACATTACCATATCAGTTCTTAAATTTTTATAAAACTATAATTTTAATCTTTAATTTTTATTTTTGATTTATTAGTCTTTCATTTTTTATTTAGTTGTTAAATGATCAATTTAAATGTTTAAGAGTTAATTTTGGTATTAGGTTGTTACTTTTTTTAATAATTTTAGAACCAGTTTGTCGTCTTTTTAATAATTTTATAGATTAGTTTGTTATTTTTTTTATCCAAATAACTGTTTAGCTGTTAAATTAGTCCTTTTGTAACTAAAATTAAAGGTTGGGACTAATAAATCTCAAAAATAAAATATTAAAGACCAAATATTCACTTTTATGAAAAGTTTTGAACTATTAGAATAATTTATCCTTTTATTTTTAGTGAAATCTCCTTAGCTTGTTAGTTCCTTTATAATATAATTCGTTCTACATACCTATTTACTTAATGTTATAAAAGTCTCAGTTTTAACTAAAACTTTTAATCGATACAGTATAAATGTTTCACATTATACAGCAATTGGAAAAAACGAGCTACAGCTTACAACTCATATATATTACAGTTTTCAATTTAAAGTTTCAGTTTTAACAATGTTTCCTAAACTCCTTATACGAGATGCTAAATTTATTTTAACACAATTTTTTTATTTTTGATTTAATATAAATACAATCTAATCTCCATGCTACATTTCACTCGAAAGACTAGCAATTTGAGGGGTTAGTACTTGAAATTCCAAAAAAATATAAGTTTGAAAATTTTCATTCTTAAATTCAAAAAAATGTTATATAGTTTTCCCTCGGTAAAATAATTTTGGCAAATAACTTAAGTATATAATATTGGATTAGAGGCCAATATTGTTTAATTGTTTGATGGGAAGAGGAAAAAAAATATAAACTTGCTCCTACGAATTTCTCCTCAAGAAGAAATATGAAAGTTCACAAGATCCTAATAGTGGTTATATGTATAAATAAAATTTTATTCGTAATCCCCTAAAAAAAATCTTATTCGTAAGGTAACAATCTAAAGCATAATTCTTGTTGGGTTCCTTCAAGCAAAAAGTACAATATTAGAGCATGTTCGGGAATTAAATTGATTAAACACTGTAGCACGTGAGAGCTTTACATTATAGCATATTATTTATTTACACTATAGCATGTGAGAGCTTTAAATTGTAGTAATTGAAACTTTGGTATTAAAACTTGTTTCCAAATGCTCTCTTAGGTTTTTCCTTATAAGATGGATAGAACATTAGGATTATATCAAATTTAAGGTACTTTTAATCATTGTTAATACAAAATATTACTAATATTCTTGTTACAATCCTCTTCCCTCCCTCGAAGCCCCTTGTTTCTTTGTCATGCTCAAACATTAGTTAATAACGGTTAAGGGCTCATGTAGCCTGGGAATGTCCAAAGGCATGCTTACGCATGTCGTTTGGGACTACAATGACAGATATCCTTACTATTAGTACATTTAATGAGATTGGGATAACGTAGTCCTTGTTGAGAGGTAGATCCCAACTATAGCCCTTCATCAAACATTCATATCAATATTTATAGAAGCTCATTTGGTAACCCATAAGGGGAATTATTAAGGGAGGGTATGCTAGTACTTGTTGTCCCCTTATCAAACTTTTTATTACAAATGAATACATTGATAAATAAATTTGATGAAAATACATTGATAAACTTTTTTGAGATGTCAATTGTATCGCATTGGCCCAAATTGTGAGCATTTGAAGTCTTAGGACTTGTTTGGTTGGTAGATTGGGCCAACTCTTAGGACTCCTAAAATTATAATAATCTGGATAAGTGTTTGGCATCTCCCAAAATCCAAATCATTCAAATCCTTTGAATGCATCAAAATCCACGATTTAAGAGTTATACAACTCCTCAAAAAAAAAAAAAATCAAATCATTTACTATAGTAAAATTAAATTTTCTCTCTCTTATGGTTGTGGGAAACAAAAGTCGTAACTTATTTATTTAATATCCGATTGAGACGATTCTTCTTTCATTGCGTTCCTAAAAAAGATATGAATAAATCAAGATCTATATTGCATTTTTTTAATGTCATGAAAATTAAGATTTTGTTAGATTTTTCAATAAATCAATTTTTTTTTCACTATTATCCAAACACAAATTTAATTTATTCCCTATTCAGATTAACACTTTAAATATACATCAAAACGTTAGTTCAAATTACACAACTCAAATAAAAAAAATTAAAATTAACATAATTTGAATCCGTATACCAAACAGACCCTAGTGTGCTTTTGTTCCGTGTTAAGCTCGGTCCATTGAAACTTCATCTCATACTATTGTTTGTTAAGACTCAAAAATTTAGGTACATCTAAACATTAATTCAAATTATACACCTCAATTTTAAAGAATTCAAATCAACATAATTTGAATCCTTCTACCAAACAGACCCTAGTGTCCTTTTGTTCCATGTTAGACTTGATGCACTGAAACTTCATCTCATACTATTGTTTGATAACACTCAAAAATTTAGGTACGACCCCATAAACGCACCCTGTTTTTGACATAACAAACTCATTAATTCTATTTAAGTTTTTTTTTTCTACGTGGACTTTTAGTATTGATTTTTAAAAATATATAATATTGGATTAAAAAAAAACATTGTGAGTGAAATGAAATGAATGGATGTTCATGATATCTTCGTATATTTATTTTTTAGACATCACAAAGTCTATTTAATGTTAATATGCAAGTAAATAAATGCCTTTGTAGCTGCTATGCAAACATGGGCTTCAGCCTATGGGTAATCGAGGCCTAGTTCAACTAAGGTTCTTAAGCCCATGGGCCAGGCCTGTGTGCCAGTGCAAGTTCTGGCGCTAGGGTAGGCCCACACAAGCTCGGCCTTTCCTGTTTGACTAAATTTTTGGGTCAAAATAAGTTTTAAAAAAAGTATTAACATTGTTGCGCTTTGAACTTATAACAATTTGCCTCTTAAACTTTAGTTTTACTAAGTTATCGTCAAAACTTACAAATCCATAGCAAATCACCTTTATTGGTGGAAATTTTAAATTTTTAAGTAAAATTGACATATGATTTTCACCTAAGTCATTTTTAAGAATCTAAAAAGATTTTTTCATATAAGTGTTAACCTAAATTTATATTCAAAACAAAATTAATTTGAAATTTTCTATCTTGATAAAAACTTAATTAAAAATATTAATCAAAATAAATTTATATTAAAATATATAAAAATAACAATTCATGTCGATAATCAACTATTTATGTATTAATTACATGTCAATTTTACCCAAAAACTTAAAATTATTATCATTTGGGGTGATTTGCTATAGATTTACAGGTTTAGGCGTAACTTGATAAAATTTAAAGTTCAAAATGCAAATTATAAATGTGTGACAAGTTCAAGTAATAACAGTGGCAAATACGAAAAAATGGTTCAAACTTACTTCACTAGTATGTTTTCCCTCACAAAATTTAAATTATTACAATATAAACTCAAATTTTTTTTGTTCAAACTCATTTCTCAACGGTTATTTACAATTAACATATTTTATTATTTTTTTCTTTATAATAGTTTCATATTTATCCGGTCTAGTGAGATTTTTAGTGATGGAATCTTAAATATGAAATTTTAATAAGTTTTTACCAAAAAATTGGAGAACTTAAAGTTTTTTTGACATAACGATAACTATTATCACAATCTTTAGTTCCTTATAATTATTTTCTTATACAATTTAACCATGTTATTCATATTTTTTTTTTAATATTGATTGCAAATTCGTAAACTGCAACTATTACTGTTTTGCATATTGTATTTTGAAGATATTATGGGGTATGCAACATGGATTCTATGCGAAGCAATCACTAACATTACATATTTTTTAGAGCATTTGAAAACTCAATTTTAAACTAAAAATATTATAATAATTTAAATCTTGTAAGAAACAATACTATATTAAAATTAGTTTAAATGGTAATTTACAATTTAAATCGTGTCTCCCAAATACTCTATTTATATTGTCTTCCTAGTCTTCCCTAACGCCAGAAACTGCATCACCGGAAGAAGCTTTCACGTCTATTCCAGACTGACTCCACCCACGGCAGAATATGTTCAAAAACTGTCTCACTTTGGCATAATTATAACAAATTCTACTACAATACTTCCGTAGAGTCATAGAAAAACATGATTAGACTAATAATTGTTGACTTTTAACGCCACTAGCGTGATAAATTAAAGCACATTTCTTTTTGGCTGTTTGGCAACGATTTTTATCACACGGTTCATATCACAAACTCAGTTATAAATATTGTAAAGTTCTCACATGCTACATTAACAATTAAAAAATTGCTACATTATAAAACATTCACATGCTACAATAAAAATGGTTCTAACCAACGGTTTCCACCATTCTTCCAAACATACTTTATTAAAAAAAAAAATTTGCCATGACTGATGAAATAAAGTGCTTACCTTTCCTTAATGGTTGCACCAAGAGGACCCAAAAAAAAAAAAAAAAAAGAAGAAGATAGACAAGAATGAACATATATGCCAAAGCCACGCCACTTTCAATTATTGACTTTATATAATAAAGAAAAAACCCGCGCAGAAATGCCAATGTTTATCTGAATTTTAGACTAATTTTTGTTTAAGTTCTCAATATCACAATGAAATATCAATGATTTATTCCCTAAAAAATAAATATTAATGATTTATTTTACTTGGACATATAGATATATAAATACATAAACATATACAGGACACGTTCTTCACATTTTTCTCAATGAAAGCTTTCAAGGAAAAACCAATATTCTTTTTTTTTTTTTAATCTATTTTTCGTTAGCATCACATTATACGAAGACCCTTGGCCTTTAATTGCTTCTAATTGTCACAAGTACGACATTACAAGTATCGGCCAACCGCGGCTAAAATGCAAGTCATTATGCTTTCATGCGATTGAAATATAAATTTTCAAAGGAAAAAAAAAAAAGGCTTGCACTAGTGCCGATAGCAAATAGGGCGAATTTTACTCCTTGTGTTGATTTCAACTTTTTATGATTTAAACAGAAAAATTCAAATTGTGTTATGTAAAGTTAAAACATTAATTTGAACATAATATCTAATATGAATTTGTATTTAGACAAGTATTGATAACTTTAATTTAAAACATAAAAAAATATTTAATTAAAAAACAAACTAGTAATTACTCATTAAAATCAGTAGTTATTGACAGTTACTTATTTGTTTTCCCACAACCTATCACAAATGTGCATAATTCTTCCGACACAAATGACTCTACCAATTGGTGTGCCTATCATAGAATTTTGAGTAAAATTTTGTTATGCCTACAACTAAACACTTAAATACCCAGACCCCCAATTAAACGCCTTATTTTTTTTTTAAATTCTTATTTAAATTTTGGTTAACTGATTGTATTTAATAAAAGGGAATTTTGTTTTTTCATATCCAAAAAATGTATCCAATGCACTAAAAAAAGATTTTTTAAAATATCGAGGTACCGACATAATATTTTTCAAAATAGAAATTACCAAACTCATATTTTGATATAATACGTGGTATTAAAAGGAAGTTTTTTCTTTTAATTTTATATCACAATGATTCAAAAATGTGCATAATTGCCACAAAAACCTCTATTTCTATTTTTTTAAAAATCTTGTTGGACATGAAAACAAAAATCCCTCGGGATATGGTAGGCATTGAAGATGACAAAGCATTTTTAGCCATCTTTTGCAATTCTCATTGACACAAAATGAAAGCCAAATCAGACTGCTTTAGAGCCCTTTGCAAAATCAAATGCTTCAAGTTTGCATGGAAAATCGAATGAGTGAGAATGTTGCCAACTTTCTGATCTGAAATTGCAGTGAACATTTCCAACTTTAGACCGAAATTCCGAGAAGATTTATTGGTTTGGTCACCTAACCTTTGGCTGGTGGAAGACTCCCAAAGGTTACCTATTTTTCTATTTGCGGAAAATCTTTCGTTCCATATGATATGAATATCTACAGTTTGTTATAACCTTCGTCACATATCCAGTAAACTTTACAAAATATTTGGGAATATAGTTAAAAATGTAAATTAAAATAAAAAGTATTATATAATGTAAGAAAAAATGTTAGAGAATAGTTAGTTGGAACTGTAAAATTGCATAACATCAATATTCTTCGTAACTTTTTTATTGAAAAAGAAGGCTTTATTCTAAGGAATGGGCAGAAGTCTAAATATATATCAATGATACTATAAAAAATAAAATAAACTCGAGTTACGTATTATTTTAATAGAAAATAAATATAAATTTATAACGACATTTAGTCACCCAATTTAATAGGCCGGTTTTTTAAAACAGAATTTAAACCCCTAAAAAAGTTATATTTTTCATTAAAATGTTAAACTTAAGTCTCAAATTATTTAAACATAAACTTACAAGGACTAGTGAAATTTTCCAATCTTCTCCTAATCTTTAATTGCAGGCAAATTGTTGAATTGCGATAAGTTTATGTTTTTGTTTGACAGAATCTTCAAAATTGTTTTTATTTTGGATGCGAGTTTGGAAAATGAGAATTTTTTTTAGAATGGCATTTGAACTACTTCTAAAATTGCACTAAGTTATTTATCAAAGATATTGTTTCCAGTAGAAAAAAACTATGTTTGATTACATTTATGAAAATATAAATACCATATTATAAGGGTGTATAAAAGTGAAATAAACTCGAGTTTCATATTATTTAAATATAAAATTATAAAATTACAAAATTAGTGGAATCACTCCGTTTAATAATTCACATTTTAAAATGAAACATCAACTTTTAAAACAACACATTTTTCTTTTCTTTTTTTCTAGGGAACAGATATTTTTCATACTTCATAAAACAAGCACACATTTTCCATCAAAAACCTTTTTTCTTTTTTTTAGTTTTCATAAAAGACTCAAGTGTCACATTATTCCCAACAACAAAAATGAAAAATACATGTCACATTATTGGTTGAAAAGTCTACAAGTCTTCCTAAAGAGACAAAAATTTCCCGTACCCGAATTTACCGTTAATCTCAAAGTAATGCCTTAACCGTTAAGCTTCATCCATCGTGCATACAAGTTATCCCAATATTTCCACATTTCTTACTTCTTAGGATGTTTGATATACTGATTCAAACTAAAAAAAACAATATAAATTTTTTACATATCATAATGTAAAATAAAAAATATAAAGCTTTTGCACCTTATAATGTTTAAATCAAAAATTTTATTTTATTGAACCAATCGTACCAAATACCCAATTAAGCATTAGCATTGACTGTAGTCAATAAATTTCTTGAGAAATAAGAACAAAAGAGAGAGAGCGATGTAATCAAAGGAAGTTTTACTATGTGATAATCTCCAAGTTCTAGATCAAATCTGTCTCATTCTCACATCCCAACAAGAGTAAAACTACATGCAGATATGTCCCCTAAAATCCAAAAAAGATATTAATTTTCTTTAATTTTTTTGGCTGAAAAAATTATGGGCCCAAAACCAAAAAGAATTTATTCAATTTGATGAGTGGGTCTTGGTGCATGCACAGCAACGTTGGTTGCATATTCTTCAAAACACAAAAAAGAAAAGAACAACGTTGGTTGAATCTGTCTGATATTTTAGTCAAGGAATAATTGATTTTCTTTTTCTTTTTTCATTTTTTTTCCTTATATTTGAGACATCAACCAAAAGTTGAATGGCATAAGAAGGTGTGCTTTGCCTTCTGGATAAAGCCTAAAGGCAAATTATCTCAATTCCCAAAGAATGAATTTTCAATACGAAAATAATTAAGATAACAATAAAGTATCCTTTATTCTTCTACCGTATACTCATTGAAAAAGCTATTAAACATTTTAATGTGCTAAATATATGTTACTCAATAATTACTCTGTCTTCCTGAAAAAAAAAAAAGAAGAGAAAATTCCTTCCAGTGAACTTCTCTCGTCCTCGTTTTAACTGTAAAACCATTTCTAAGAAAAAAAAAAAATGCAGAACTTATGACACAACATGTATTTTTAACCTTATCGATGGGTCATGTGGTTTTAACAATTGAATTAATTATTAAACAGTTTTGATTTTTAACTGAAAGTGTTTTGCATTATACGTTGTAAACTTTGAAGGTAAATAATAACATTGTAAAATTTAGTTCAACTTTAATATATGATAAGACAAATATATATTTCATTCAAAGTTAAAAAAAATCCAACATGAATGAAACGTTTAGAACATTAGTTTTAACTTATCAGTTATAATTAAAAAATTATAAAAAAATTATTATAATATAAAATCTTTATATATAATTATATATAATAGTTGTTAAACAATCTGTTTAAGCATGGTAAAACCGAAAAAGAAAGAAATCCAAATATATTAAAACCATACTGACAAACCATTTGATCATCAACAATTATAAAGATGGTGGTTAGCTTTGATTTTTTACCAAAGCAAGAAGGTTCGTAACATTCAATACCTCTAGAGGGACCCACAACGAGAATACTCCCAGTGATCCAGATCCGACGGTCAAAGATTCAGCTTTCACCATAAATGCGAAGAGATGGCTGTCACGCTAGCCTTTAACTCCAACTTTCAAACTTAAAAAGCAAATAGAGCTACATTTCAACACCTTCACCTTCTTCACTTTTTCTCTCTTTTTTTGGCCCTTTATTTTTCCTTTCTTCTCTCTCTTCATCTTTTCTCCTTTTTGGTTTTTTATTTTCATTTTTTTGTTTTCATTAATAATTTATCGCCGGTTCGGCGTCGAGCGAATTTTTCCTCCGGTTGAGTTCTCCGCCTTCTGATGATTTGACTTTTGAGTTTTGACTTCGAAATCCCGGTCCGATCAAGCTACAGATGGGACATTGCTGCAGCAAGCACGGCTCCGTCTCCGTGGTCAACAACACCGACCATCTCGCCGCCGGTGACCAGTCAAGCACCTCTCAGGGCCCGCCGGCTGGATCCGGCGCCGGAAACTCTCACTCCGGGAAGAACACTCCGGCCTACTCCTTCTCCGCCAGTCCCTTTCCTAGTCCACTACCCGCCGGAGTCGGCGCCATCGCCGGCGACGACGCCTGGGAGAACTCCAGGGAGGAAGTTCCGATGGCCGCTTCCGCCGCCGTCTCCTGCGAAGCCGATCATGGCGGCACTTCTCAGGCGGCAGGGGAAGGCTCCGAGGCCGAAGGACGGGCCGATACCGGAGGAGCAGAACGGAGAGGAAGGAGAGAGAGAGAGAGCGCTGGACAAGAGCTTCGGTTACGCTAAGAACTTCGGAGCGAAGTTTGAGGTTGGGAAGGAGGTCGGTCGAGGGCATTTTGGTCATACTTGCTGGGCCAAGGGCAAGAAAGGCGAGCTCAAGGGACAGCCTGTCGCTGTGAAGATCATATCCAAAGCCAAGGTATAATTTCCTGTAGTTGAACTTGATGATTATGTTTCTCTTCATAATTTAAGTGTATCTACATAATGATCAGTTATCCTTTTGATTTCACAAGTTAATTCGTAATGCTGGCCTTTTTTGTGAATTTAGACGTCTTATGCTGAGATTAAGAAGTTAATTCTAGGTCCTATGAAAGATCCATAGTGATTAAGGTGTCTTTCACTTTATATTGGCTCTTTTATGGGGAACAAAAGGCTTTACTTACATGGAAACCGATGATAGTTTTATCGGATTGCTTGTGTAAATTTGAATTTGAAAAGAAAAGGAACAATCCCTAATTACAGGTCCCATGCCAGAAATGTAGCATTCAAACTGAAGGTCATGCCATGTGGGGATGTGGCTTGGAAATGGAATGTTGACTTACGAGCTTTAGAGGGCTCTTTTTGTAAAGAACATTTTTTTTTTGGGTGAGCTGCTGAAAGAGTTGCCTTTGACACCTGCTTTTGTTTCGGAAAAAATACTTGCAAAAATCTAGGGCACACAAGGTATAGATACGGACAAATTGGCCAGTTGAAAAAAAGAAGGATGCACCTTTGATTGAGCCGAATTCTTAATTATTCCACGAGGATTGGTCCCTGCAGTACATTCTATGCGATAACTTTATGGGAGCTGAATCTTTAAACCTTTTGACATTGCCTTCTGCTTATTTGATATACCTCCCAAACTGGTTTAAAAAGTTTTAAGCCTCGTAGGTGCATAAAACTTTGCATTTACCGTTAATCATTTATCTTGGGACAGAATCATTGCGGTACGTATGAAGTGATTTCTTGATCATTACCACACGTTTTCTAATATGTTACATAGCTGTATTGTCACTCTCCTTTTCTGATATGTTACGAGTATAGCAGTAATCCAATTCTTTTGGGCCTACGTTTCTGGATCATGGATCATACATTGAAAAAAAAATGTTAGTGGCTCCTTTGTGACCTTACAAGAACTTTATTTTCCTTTCCTAAAATTGAGGCTAGAACTTTTCACTTCTTTATGGATATATATATATATATATATATATTTGTCAATGTTGTCGTACCAACAGTCTTATAGCATATGGGTTATAGTTTGAGGTGCTGCAATCGCTTAGCAAATATGTTTTGCAGATGACAACTGCTATATCTATTGAAGACGTTCGTAGGGAGGTGAAAATATTGAAAGCATTATCCGGCCATAAGAATTTGGTCAAATTTTATGATGCATTCGAGGATGCCAATAATGTGTACATAGTAATGGAGTATGTGCTTCTCTTTTCCTTATTCTGTAATGCCTATTTTCACAAAGCATGTATACTGTATCTGTACTTTAATGCCGATTTGTGACTTCATTTGGATGCTTTGGATTTGTGAGTGTTATGAATTTAAAAAACAAGATAATCTGTTTAGAAGTTTGATCTGAATTCTTAATCTTACAATAATGTTTACTCCTCAGGTTGTGCGAAGGTGGAGAACTCTTGGATAGAATTTTGTCAAGGTAAAGGTGAAATGCTATAGTTTTCTTTTCCCCAATTTATATAACTTCTAGTTTTATTTTCAGATTCATGTATTTGGCTGACGGTTTTTGTTTTATTTATTATTTATTTATTTTTACAGAGGTGGAAGATACAGAGAAGAAGACGCAAAGAATATTGTTGTGCAGATATTGAGTGTAGTTGCTTTCTGTCATCTTCAAGGTGTTGTGCATCGTGATCTAAAGCCAGAGGTAGAAAACTGAAGCTTGACTTTACTATGATTTGGCAATAAATAAATATGTGAACTATGAACAGTTCTTTGTTCCATATACCAATTTATGAGAAACTAGTAACTACCCTTTCTTACTATGTACTGCGTTAACAGAATTTTCTTTTTACCACAAGAGATGAAGATGCTCCAATGAAAGTTATTGATTTTGGTCTGTCTGATTTTACCAAGCCAGGTACGTAAACCATCTTTTGACTACCTTTGATACGCATTTATTGTCTTCTGCATTTTAGTTTATTTTAACTCTTTTATTTGAAAAAAGGGCTAAGTAAATGGTTTTGTGCCGCTGGTGAGAATTTCTTTTACGCTTGAAAACTTGGAAGAAGGAAGATTTCATCCTTCTTATTCGTTACATCGTATTCATAGGACTTTTAACTGTACATTTGCAGATCAACGACTCAATGATATAGTTGGCAGCGCGTACTATGTTGCTCCTGAAGTATTACATAGATCTTACAGTATTGAAGCAGACTTATGGAGTATTGGCGTCATAACATATATATTGCTTTGTGGAAGCAGACCTTTCTGGGCTCGTACTGAATCAGGAATATTCCGTTCAGTGTTAAGAGCTGATCCTAACTTTGATGATTCACCTTGGCCAGAAGTGTCACCTGAAGCCAAAGATTTTGTGAAAAGGCTTCTCAACAAGGACCACAGAAAGAGAATGACTGCGGTGCAAGCTCTAAGTAAATGACAAAAACTAATTGCCATGCACCTTTTCTTGCACTTAAAACACAAAATGCACACACAAATACACACTATACTTAACATTTTTATGATTCTTCTGCGAGTTTTCCTGCCTCATGTTGTATACTGTATAATTATTCTGATGTGAAGTAACAATCATCCTTGTGTTTGCAGCTCACCCATGGTTACTAGATGAAAGCCGCCCTGTGCCACTAGATATTTCAATGTACAAGTTAGTTACGTCATATGTTCGTGCTACACCTTTGAAACGTGCAGCGCTAAAGGTAATCCCTATTTTCTAGTCATTTTCTTCACTTACCAGTTTTGGTGGAATATGGCACAAACATGGCTGACCTATTGGGGCATGGGGCACCTTAGGCCTTCTGTTCAATAACTTTAGTTTCGATTATGGTGCTTTAGTTACATCCTTTTGTTCTGCTGTCAACCTTTGTGTAATTACAGGCTCTATCAAAAGCTATTACAGAAGATGAGCTCATCTACCTCCAAGCCCAGTTTAGGCTCTTGGATCCAAAACATGGATATGTAACCCTCGAGAATTTCAAAACGGTTAGTTGACTCATTCTTGGTGGACATTTTAGTGAGGATGTTGAACAGAAACACGTATCTAGTCTGATCGTATTATGTAGTTATTCAACCTGTACATTGTTGGTTAATTTAAAAAATCACTTTTCCCACCAATTTCTTATGCTTGAAATTTCAGGCTCTCATGAGAAATGCTACTGATGCCATGAGGGAATCAAGGGTTCCCGATATTTTAAATCTGGTAAGAAACCTTGATTGATCATTGTTTAAGTTTCTTCAAGGTTCCTTGTATGTTGAAAATAACTTGATTGGTTTCTGAATGTAAGATGGAACCGCTTGCTTACAAAAAGATGGACTTCGAAGAGTTCTGCGCTGCAGCAATCAGTACTTATCAGCTGGAAGCTCTTGAAGGATGGGAAAAGATTGCAAATACAGCTTTTGAGCACTTCGAAAGGGAAGGAAACCGTGTTATCTCGGTCGAGGAGTTGGCCCAGGTAAGTATTTTCAGATGGATATGTTTTAGACAAATTCTCGTTACAATTCAGTAAACTTGACGGGGAGAGAATCTTTTTGCAGGAAATGAATTTGGGTCCCACAGCTTACCCTTTATTGAATGACTGGATCAGGAGTTCCGATGGAAAACTTAGCTTCCTTGGATATACTAAATTTTTGCATGGTGTCACAATACGTAGTAGTTCTAATACAAGACATCGATAGAATTTAACCAAGGACGATTCTTTTTTTCTTTTCTTTTCTCTTTTGGTTTCCTATATATTTTTTCTTTTTATTTATTTACTGAAGAGTGTGTTCCATTTTTCGTTGTTTACCATTACACTGATGGTAAAGTTGGAAATTTGAGTGCTTGGATAGGTTGAAACTGAAACGGAATTATTGCCATAGCTTGTATTACTTAATTTACGTAACAGATCTGCTGAGCACATCTCTTTCTTTGTAAAAATAATTTGTGCATTGTACCTATGTTAAATTTAAAATCCTCTAAGGAAATACAACTTTGGAAGCTTCTTGGTTTCAAATATTCTCTTTCACGTATGCTTTGAATTCCATCTTTTGTTTGGCTCCTATGGTTCCAAGAGTGTGTAAAATGATGAATCTGATGGGAAAAATCAGAGTGCTATTGATCAGGCCTCGGGCGGAACTAGATGATCAGTAGCGTAGTGGGATCCGAAAGATATAGCAGCACTTGGTCCTGCGCAGGGTAGATATCTTATTCCGTTCCGCGGCATATTATAAAGAGCCATCGAATCTTGCCGACAAAAAACAAACCTCTCCGTCATGGATGGTGTGGCTTGGAAGCAGTTTTCTACTATTTACTTTTCAAAAATGATCATACCATAGAGAATTCTGGACAAACTTGCGAGTAGTTGACTTCCAGGACGGGGTTAATAGACCTCACTTTGATCCTTAGTACTTAAGGTTCAACCCCTTGACAACAGGAAGTTTTACCTCCCGAGCCTGCTGCAGGTATAGGATTAGAATTAGATCGTATACCTGCGGTATATCTTACAAGAAGAAAGAAATGCTTTTCAAAAAGTTTCAAACAAGAAGTCATTCATTAGACTTTTCAATGTCTGAACTAATTCTTTGCCTTGAGCTTTTCACTTTCCATTGTTGGCCATTATTTTCTTAATTTTAAAGGCTTGTAATTTGAAATCAATTTGAGGTATAGTGGCCATAAGATTAGACAGTACTTGAAATAAAATATATTTTTATTAGGCAAAAAATATAATGGATATATAGTTACGACAAAACTTTTATCCTAGTAATTATATGCCCAATGGTTTCCTTATCAAAATACTGATTTTTATTTATTTATTTATCATCATTATTTTTTAAGGAATCTCTACGGTAGCACTAGGGATAAAACTTTACCACTAGAGGCTGTATTTGAACCACTGTTTTAAACTTACATTTAAAAAAAAAAAAAGCAACAGTACTACTACTTTTTTTTTTGGGTAGGAAACGGTACTACTACTCATTTCTTAACATTGCAGTTCTGTAAAAAAAAAATTGCAGGTGTTTAATATTTATATACTTGAATTGATTTTAGGTTCTAGTTGGGTATGACTTTTACACTGTCAAAAAGAGTGGAAAGCATGTATTCAACGACGATGTTGTTTTGTTATATATATATATATATTTATAAAATTGAGGAAGAAAGAAAAGAAGAAAATCATCATATGTGCTTACGTGGTTTCAAGCCTTCAAGCGAATTGGTTTTGGAAGTAAACCAGTTTACTTTCATTTATTTATTTGTTTATGTTTTGCTGAAGCAATCAGTTTTCGTTGATGTCATAGGCCTTAAAAAAATAGTCATTATTCAGGGCACAATAAAAAACAGAAAACTTCGGGCAAAAAAATTCAAAGTTCAAACTATACTCTTTAATTTCCCTTTCAATAAAGTTTAGTTTAAAAATTTCTCGCAAGATGAATATATTAAAGCTTAACGAACATATTATATATATATATATATAGTTTTGAATTTTTTACTAAATTTTTCTTCATTATATAATTAATGCAAACTTTGAGTGAATGAAACAAAGAAAAAACTTTAATACAAGTCAAAGTAAATGTGAAATAGCTTCCGTTTTTCTCAGGAGACATGCAACATGCCAAGAACAATCAAATGGATGCTAGTTGTTCACAGCTTGAATTGGCCGTTGGAAATTCAATAAATTAGCCTTCTGTCTCAGCTTGACAACTTCCTTCTTCCCTAAGGAAAATGAGGGAGAGAGAGAAAGTTTTGGCCAAACAAGGGCCCTGTTGCAAGAGTAGTTCACACGGGCAAGGGGGTCTCTGCAAATGTCAAAGCAAACTTATCACCACTTGATGTTTTGGCCCCATTTTTGAATTGGTCAAGTAAACTCAAATTTTCCATTTTAACTTATATAATAAACCTAGGATGACTTTGGATAATTCCGTCTAGACCTTAAACAAAATAAATAAATAAAAAAGATCAAGACCTGTATTGCAACGTTAGTTTTTTTTTTTTTTTTTTTACCTAAGGACAAAATTCTAAACCTTGGTACTGGTTTAAAGTGTTTTTATGTCCCCAAAAACCAATGAAGTGTAGAGAATATGGAAGTATTTCTATTGCTAAGAGCAGGATATCTTAATCATATACTATATAGTGACGGAGGGAAAAAATGAGACCAATTCTTTGAGTAAACAATAAATTATTGAAGGTTTAACGTAGTTGGACAATCTATTTTATGTTCATAAATTAAGAAAAGAGACAAAAATCACTAGTAAGGAGCATTATAAATGGACTATATATAAATAGACATTACAAACACATACAGGTAAATGACTAAATACAAAAATCAAGAAATTTCCTAACATAAAAATAAATTCAAATACAGCTAAAACTACAGATAAGCACTATAAAAAATTATACTTTTAGTCATAACAGTTTTTAACAAAATTATTAGTCACAATAAAATATTGTGACAAATATGTATTTAGTCGAACAAGAATATTATGCCTAAAAATTTTACTAAAAATTGTTGTGATCAAAAGTTCAGTTTTTTTGTAACGAAGCAACTATCCCCCTGTTTGGTTCCCTGTTTCAAATTATGCTAATTTGAACTTTTTTGTTTGAATAGAAAAATCCTAATTATGCAATTTAAATAATAATTCGAACTAATGTTTAGATATGCAATTAAAGTGATAATTTGAATAATATATCCAATCTGAATTTGTGTTTAGGTGAGTATTGATAACTCTAGTTTAAAGCATGAAAAAATTAATTAATTAAAAAATAAGCATGAAATATGTAAAAATAAGTTATTTAATTAAAAAATAATATAAAATAATAGTGTTTAATTATAAACAAAAATATATAAGAGTGCAATCACTGTTTAATATTAGATCAAAATGTTAAAATAAAAGAGATTTAAATTCTAAATTGGATAATTCAACTCAGTTTAAACTATCAATTTATATCAAACCGTTAAACAAATACAGCATATATTAACTTCACCTAAGACGTAGTAGCTAGAATCCAGTTCGTGAAGACGTATACATAACATAAAATATTAAATTGCCCGCCCCCACTACCACCTGCACTAAAATTACGCTGCACCAAACCAAAGTTTCGATAGGAAATTTATATATAAAATTAGGTTAAGACATCAAATCTCGCTAAAACAACAGCCAATTACAATTTACTTAAATCTCTCCTATCTTCTAGGAATAAAAAATTATTTACCCGTCCTTTATATACCGCCAAAAATGTTAAGAACGTTCATTAGTAATTAAATACAATTTAACGTTTGGATGAGACTAACGGATCCTTTGTCCTTGTAAATAGAAGGAAATGTTAATTTACCAATTTGAATCTAACCTTTAGTATTCCTAATTTCCTCATGAATATATATACACGCACATATAAAGACAATCTAATGAGAAAGAGACAAATAAACCACATAAGACAAAGGTTTGAATTCTAATCAACTATGTCGAGAGCGTTTGGCAACGCTGTTAAAAAAATACGGTTCCAACTGCTACAATGTAAAGCTCTCACATGTTATATTGTAAAATAAAAGTATTTTACAATATAAAATTTTCATATACTAGAGTAAAATCATTTTAATTTTTTGTTCTAATGGCAAGGCCAAATACATTCTTAGATACCCGTTCACCAACTCTCTCAAATATTAACCTGACAAACAAATAGGTCAATATTACTTTTTAATTTCTAATAGTAATAAATAGTAACATTAAATATAAGAAAACACAATATATAATAGAGAAAGAAAGAAACGAGGCGATGATGTTTTTTGGGTTGATAAAAAAGTTTATTGGCGCTATCTCAGTCGTCTTTTTCTTTTATGGAGAAGTCTTAAAAACGATAGTCAATGAAACAGAGAGGATATATGAACCAATTGTAGTCTAAGGACGGTTCTCGAACCCATACTAAAATCATTTGTTTAATTTTTAGTGTTTTAAATAGTATCTAACCAATTATATTATGACATATCATTTAATAAAAAACATGTAAAAATCAATTAAATACTATATCAAACGTTTTAAATAACGTATCATAATATGATTAGTTGGATATCATTTAAAAAATTATTACATCCCTCGAACCCTGTTCTTATTGTCACAGTTGACGATGGGGATATCAGAGAATTGAATTAAAATAATGCTATTAATGTTTAATAAGAAGAAATCCATCAATTACGCTCAAGCACCTAAAAAACTGTCATTATCTTTCATGTCATAACTACAAAATTAGGAAATGATACTTATCACGAAATAATAGTTTTGTATACCACATCATAAATCTAAAATATAATTTTGTTAAAGGTAAAAAGATTAAGACAGCATTAATTTTTACTTTACAAATTCTACATAATTTTGACATTGAAACGTGTGTATTATAATATTCATATGTATATTTTTTCATTATAATACGTATAATTACTCTTTCATTCTGACACAGCATAATTTGAGGGCATAATTCATTTCGGGTTCCGGAGATAGAAAATTTGACCCTGTAAAAATCCCCAAAATAAACTTTTATAACAAGAAAAAAAAGAAGAAATAAAATCAATTAATACTTGAAAGAAAATATAGTTGTGAGTAATGAATTCCAACTAATCATAAGTTTAAAGTTTAAATTACACCCACTCAAATGTAGTGACATTTTTTCTTTTTTTTTGCATAAAAAAAAAATTGTTAATGACTATGGGAGGCCTGGGCTAAGTCTCGAGAATTGCCCACCAAAGCTTTTGCATCATGATGACAACCGCACTAATTATATAATATTCGAACAAAATATCTAAAGGAGCAATTCAAAACCAAAGTGAAGTCAAACTACTGTATTTTTATTTTGTTTGAATGAGAATTTTTACGTAAATTCTTGTCCATTACAAACGCAATGAAATTTAATGGCTTCAAGCAAGCAAGCCTTTTTTTTCCCACTTGCAAATTCCCAACCGTGTTCTCCACGTTTCTCTATCTCTAGTCTCTCCCCGTATAAGAATTGTATTCTCTTGAATGAAAATAACAATATAATAGTATGAATAAAACAAACAAGCTTAGTTGATACAATTATTCAGAGGCAAACACCAAAAAAAAAAAAAAAAACTTGGATTTGCCATCTTCAATGATATATGTCACATTCCAAACAAAATGTACGCAACAATAATAAATCATACACATATAATATTATGATGATCATCTCATGAAATTCTTTGTCACTCAAATTAAGGACATGCCAAAGAAAGAGAACAAAAGGAAAAAAAAAAAAAAAAGAAATTAAAACTTTACAAAAGTAGTTTTTACATATAGTACTACTAATCTTGATGAGACCAAGCCCTAAAGCACCAGATGTGGTGATGATGATGGTGGCTTAGAGAATTCTCCTTATCAATGATTCCCTGAACGGTGAGGAACTCCTCCACGTGGCAAGGAATGGTGATGGGTCCTTTCTGATCAAATCCATACTCTTCCTCTGCTTCTTTGAGGAGCTGCATGAAGAGCGGGTGATTGATGTAGATCACAGGGATCACGAACCTCTGCTGCTCCTCTCCTCGCGACCCCACCAAAACTGCCAAGCACCCCTTTGGGATGCCCTTCAATTCCGGGTGATGATCTTTCTTCTGATCATGATGGTGATGACGAAGATTAATATCAGGGATTTGCAAGTGAGAGTTCATGTTTTTGTGTTTGTCTTTCTCGCTAGCACTGATTGTCATTGACAAAATTATTTGTAGCACCCAAAAAAAAATAAAAAATGAATAAAGTAAAAAAGAAGTACCCTTTTTTGGGTTATAAGAAAAAATGAGAGAAAGGCCAAGGATCGGAGGCAGAAATGGCGAGATTGAAGAGGGTGAGAGAAGAGTCTGTGAGAGACCTTGGAATATTGCTCATGATAAATATACGTGATTTATTTCCACATATATGAACTATATAACAGATAAAAATATGAAAAAAGGATGAGAGAAATTTTGATATGGTAAGGATTGGTATTTATATAGGATTTTGGGAGGCTTGTGGTGTCATGTGGGTGAGATGTTTCTAGGGTTTGCTTAGTTTACACACAAAGGTCGATTCTAGAGAGAGAGACAGAGAGAGAGGAGAGAGAAGAGCTGAAAAAGTCAATACCCTAGGTAGGGTATATTTTTTATTGATATTTTATTGCCGTCTAAGACAGGTTTAATGCAAGGGCTTCATATATTTTACAGCTGGAGGACCAGAAGTTACTGCACGCTATATATATACTACTTATATATAAAAGGGTATATATAAATTCTTGATCTATTTTTTTCCTAAAAGATGGGATTCGCATTCTATTTTGCGCGGCTTGTTTTAAGGCATATTAGTAATCTCCAAGGGACATATCACAAATTTCTTTCTTTCTTCCTTCCTTTTTCCCTCTCTCTCTTTCCTTTTTTTTTTCTTTTTACATTTTATATTTCTTGGAAAGTTTTGAATTGGAAGATCTTATAAAAAATCACATTAAAATAAAAAAAAAATTGAATTGACAGAATCTAATATATATATATATATATAGCAGTTTAGATCAATATCTAGAATATTTTTTCATTATCTACCCAATAAATTCTCATAATTTTAAATTTCTAATTGAATACAGTATTTTATTTCCTTTACGTGTAATTAAAACTGACCAAGAGTGGAAAAGTCTTGTTCACCTGTGGAAAAACACAATTCAATCTCCGCAACAGAGAAATTATCTTGTATTTTTTTTAAAAAAAATAATATGCCAATTCAATCTGAGGGTCTGTTTAGCAGATAAGACACGTGGACAACGACTAGAAGAAGAGGGCTCACCACGCCAGCAAAAAGGTGGGGTCCATGAATGATGAATCCGACCGACAATGAGGTTCTCGTCCACCTCAGCATGAGAGGAGCAAGCCTAGGATACGTCCAAGTCCAAACATGACATTAAAAAAACGTCAAGACAGCTTTTCTTATTTAAAGTCTCATCAATGAGAAATGGAGAGGAAGTGAGGGAACCCAATTTTTTGGCAGGTATGCCAATTTTTAATCACTCATGAATGATAGATAAAACAATTCGATAGTTGGGAGTTCATAACTCTCTCTTTTTCTTTTTCTTTTTTTAAAATCTTAAATCTAATGTCTTGTATAATTCTACGTCTATTTAATTTTCACTCACTGATATAACATTATCTATAATTTTGTGTTCAATTTGCTTAAATACAAACCTCGATATTATAAGTGCTAGATTATATCTATTAATGGGACGTTTGGAAGAAGAGTTCAAATTAATAATTTGAATCATTTTTGGTTTAAAATATTAAATTGTTATGAGTTTTATATTGTAGTTGATTTTTACTTTACACCATAACTATTGAGAGCTTTATACTATAAATAGTTTAAAAAACAATCGTTACATTAAAATACATTAAATGTTACATAAATGTATAAACGATATTACATTAATAAACAAAAAAAAATTACTGATTGGTCTGGGATTCTATTTTTTTATCCAGTAGAATCCGGCAGAAAAATTTAGTACAGTTTACAACTATTCAGATCATTTTGCTTTCATTATTTAATATTATTTTATAAAGTTCAGTGGGAGAAAAATGAAGATTAAAGTGACTAAAAATACTAATAGTTCGACAAATTTTTTGGTTAAAAAACGACTCGATATGGGGATATGGGGCCATGCATTGTACAATTGTACCTTTACTGATACGAAAAATAAAATTGTCACCCAAAACTCCACTATTGCCCTTGACTTTGTTGCCCTTTAAGGTCCCCACAAAGGGCCCTAAGTTTGGCTCTAATTTAGGACCGGATTCTGTGCCAGACATTGTTGCAAAATTGTTGTCAAGATTAACCATGAAGAGGTTATGACCTTTAAGCAAGCAAATAAGAGGTAGAGATAGAGAGAGAGAGATTGTGACCACTTCCCTTTGTGCATGCCATGCTAAACTCAAATGCATGTGCGTCTTAGATGTTGCCCCTTGAGTAAGAATTTATTTCTTTTCGGTCTTTGAACATAATAATATCATGAAGTTTTTTTTTTTTTTTTTTTTTTTGTATGGTGTACTCTTTCTTTTGATGTGTTTGGACTTTAGATTTATTATGACAATTTTTTGAGCAATTTAAGAAGTATTTGAAAAAATCAGTTAGAACCAAAATTTTTTGTTGATATAGTGTAAAACTATTATATGCTACAGTGTTAAGAAAAAATGAACTACAACATAAAACTTTCACATACTACGGTTTTTAATTAAAAAATTTCAGTTTTGATCACACTTTTCAAACACTCTATTAATTTGTCTTGAGAATTTTTTGGGATATGTATCAAACTTTTACAATAAATTCGACACAGATTTCTCTTTTCACATACCAAGATCAAAATTGATATAAGTCTTAAAAATAAAATCAAATGGATTAAAATAAAAGCATAAGTGTCATATGGCATTTTAATTGACACAGACTTAAAGGAGAGTTTTTTTAGTAAAAAAAAAAAAAAAGAATCAAGTAGTACACGTCACGCTTCCATCCCCTTTGTTTATAGCAGCAATCCCAGAGACTATTAAGGAATAAACATGGTCTGAACTAAGGTCCATCTGACTTAAGTAGAGTTTGTTTCGGTAGAAATTAGGTTACATAGCATTTTTTGTATTTTTTATACTCTACATATAATTATAATGAGCCGAAGATGCCACCTTGAAAGTCTAAATAATTACAGCCGTTAGATGACCCACAAAATGGGAATGGTTTCAAGTAGTCTCCCAGCATGTTTGAGTGGATCAGTGGAGGGGAAAACGATCATGGCAGATTCTAAAGCAAAGTAAGCCTTTTTTTTTTTTTGCTTTTGCTTTATCTTTTTTTTTTTCCAATTATTAATTCGTAAAATTATTTTTCTTTTTCTCTGTTGCTCTTCCAACTTTCGTAAGAGTAATACTTCGAATTAATGTCAGCAAAATGGGGCTAATGAGATGCCCTTATAATCCTCTATTATCCCTGTTAAAAAAATTTAAGAAAAAAATATATATACTCAAATAATAAATCCTAATATATAAATTGTAAACATATATGGAATGGTATTTTTTTTATTATCCTAATTTGTAATTTGTAAATATGGAATGGTATTGTTTTTAAAATGTGTTATTTGATTTAGTGTTTGGAAAGTGTGGTTTAAGCTAATTTTAGTAAAAAAATACTGTAACATACAAGAGTTTTATACTATATCTCATATTTTTTGACATTATAGCATATGTGAGCTTTTCACTATAGCAACCAAAAGTTTTGATTAAAAATAAGATTGCTAAACACCGCTATCTTATAATC
Organism: Artocarpus heterophyllus; assembly: GCA_025403435.1. NCBI lineage: Eukaryota > Viridiplantae > Streptophyta > Magnoliopsida > Rosales > Moraceae > Artocarpus > Artocarpus heterophyllus. Next base: position 4,614,997 of record CM046353.1, read on the forward strand.
GCCTCGAATACTATAGTTGGGAGCAGTTGAAATGTGTAGCAACTGAAAAGCATATATATATATATATATATATATATTTTATAATAATTAATGAGGTTAAATTTTTATAACATCATGTCATTAATAGTTGTCAAAATATACTCTTATTAGAAATGTAACACCATTATTATACGTATATGTATATGTAAAGACACTTAACATGATTTATAAGTTGCAATTAAAATAACATCTACAATTCCTTAAAGTAGAATATATAAGATATGGGGTGGGACAATATCGGATATGGTGAATGGGAAATTACATTATGAAAGGAAGCAATAAATTAAGAAAGCAAATGGACCGAGCTAATTATGTGTCGTTGTCCAAGTTAAATTGTGGACAGCATTGCACTTGCTTTGCTTTGGAGCAAAGCAAATATCAAAGTATGGCGCAAGGGTAGGTGCCCATCTCATCTATTGTTTAATAATGTCAGAGAAACAGGATAATAGCATATGCCTTGGATAAATATTTCAGGTCCTTCACACATTTGAATGCTTTATTTTATCTAGTATTTTAAATTCCTTGGGAATGTCGCCTAATTATTAGAGCTTCTAAACACATATATTGCAGAAAGAGTGTGATCCTGTGAACAAAATGGTAATTAAAACTAATGAATTAGAATCAATATATTGTAACATATAACAGATTTATAGATTTACGGTGTAACATACTTTTGTTTTGTATTGTAGAATATGAAAACTTTATACTATAACAGTTAAAATGGTGTTGCTAAACACATTTATAATTTTATTTGTTTAGGGCATTTTCATATGCACAACTTCTTAAAAGCCATACAAAAACATTTGGATTAGATAATTTGGAGCATAACTCTTCCAACAAGTGAGCCGGAGGGTATTGAAGGGGCTCTTTACACGTATATCACAAAAATAAAACCTGAATTGTTTTGTTGCACTAAAAAAATAATTAAAAAGAATATCACTCCACATCATTATACAATATTTTATAATGCTAAATATACCCTCAAGGTAGATGATGTGGTTACCATCAGTATCCCTTGTGGTTACCGCTAGTATCCACAAAGTTAACAGCCAGCAACAACCAAAACAAGCGGCACCATGTCCATCTCCGGCACTGAAAAATCAGAAAAATTAACAAAACCACAAATACAATAATCAATCAAATATCTTGAAAAAAAACAAAAATGGCGAAAAAAAAAGAAAAAGAAAAAGAAAAACTTCAATAACCAGTACAATGTGGCTGCCGCGCGGGGGCGGCTGACCCTGACATCGGGGGAAGATCTCTCGTGTAGGGAATCGACCACCGTTTGAGGGAGATCTTACCTTGCGTGGAGATTGTCTGATTTCCATCTTCTCGGTGGGGTATGCCGTCCGATCTTCATGCGGAGATCGTCAGATTGAAGCACTAGTGATTTATGATGAGGCCCAAAACCCCAGCCTACTAGGGAAGAAAAGGTCCAGCCTGATGTCCTGTTGAAAACCATTATATGGGCATGAGACTTCTAGTTTTCAAGAGAAATATGTGACAAATGGTCTCCAATGTCTTGCATATAAAACTTTCGGATGATATTGTGGGTTTGAAAAAGATTAAAAAAAAAAAAGAAAGTCTTAGTGTGAGTAGACAACACACTAAAAGGGTATTTTGGATCTTGAGTTCGAACTACTAGTTTAAATGAAAAACATTATAACGATTTATATATTTTGAGAGAATACATCTCAAATTTAAAATAATAACAAATAAAAATTTGACATATATTATAATTAGTACAAATTTTACACCAAGTATAATATATATTGAATTTAGCACTAAAATGAACATTATATTGATATATTTTTTTTTACTCATATGCTAAAATTAAGATTGACACACTAATTTAAAGAGGCCCATAGTAATACAATTAACATGAAATCGGATTTGCTTATCATAACAAGAACAAAATAACATCCTCAATTATATAACTACGAAATGAATAGCAATCACGTTTGGACAAACAACATATCTCAAACATTTCAAAACTCCAAAATGGCAAATTAACGAGCTGTTTAAATTATAACTGCTAATTAACAAATTAACAATGTAAAAGAACCAGGTACTTCAATGTAAGATATCTTGCTTCTTCATTATGTTCAAAATGTTTTCTGTTTACAGCAAATTAGCCAAAATAAAAAAGACCAAAAAATGATCTCAACTAAATTCTAATATTTACCACATCAATGGATTTACTTAAAAATAATAATAAAGAAAAAGTAGAAAAGCGGATGTTCACATTTTCTCTCAATTTTTTAACTCCAACTTTAATTCACCAAAATGCCCTCATGACAATCCAAGAATCGCCATTTTACCGTCATCATCAATTTCTGTCTAATCCTACAACCTTTCCTCAATTTCATCCGCCGTCGCCGTCTCCGCCTCGGACGGCGGCTGCTTGCTCCAGGATTCCCAAGGGCAGCAGTGTCCCCACACGGCAAGCGAGTCGGCAATGGGCTTAATGACCAAAACGCCCTCGCCGACAACGGCGCAGGCGAAGGTGGAGAGGAAGATGGCAAGGTGGATGCCGTAGAACGCCGGCTCCTGGGGGCTCACCAGCACCGACGTTCCTAGCATAAGTAGCTGTATTGGCAACGACACCAGGACGGTGAGGACAAGGCCATGTATCCGAACCTTAAGCGCCTTGTTGATCACCAAGGACACCACCCTCCACGCCGAGAACAGGAATGTTAGCGAGTACCCCACCCCGAACCACCCGAACACCGCGGTGCTCAGCAGCGGATACGTGCAGAGCACCGTCGGCGTGTCGCCCGAAAAGGCGACGGAATCGCTGGAGCTCCAGAAGTAGAACGGGAGGCCGAGGAGCTGTAGACTTGAGGAGAAGAAGAAGAGGATGACAATCTGGAGGAGGAGGAGGGGAGAGCAGGTGGCGAAGATCGAGGCGGCGACGGTGGAGAGGCCGTTGAAGTCTTTTTTTACGGAGACGTCGAGGAGGAAGAGGACGGTTACGAGGAAGGCGGGTTCGAGGAATCCGAGGGAGAGGGAGACGTGGAGCTTGCAGAGGAGGGATTGGTTGATGTCGGGGTAGTGGAGGAAGAGGCGTCGGCGGAGGACTGGGAGGCAGAGGAGCTCGGCTAGAGACCAGAGGGCGATGAAGAGGACGAGGAGGGAGCGGACGGTCCATAGGCTGTTGAAGCGGCGGAGGTGGCTGCAGGTGCGGGACTTGAAGCAGAGGTGGAGGATGTAGCCGAGGGAGAAGAGGGAGAGGAGGAGGAGGGCGGTGATTAGCCACAGAATTGCCACGTCGAAGGAGGACACGACTGGAGCCCTAGCGGCGGCTGCCGCGGCAGCGTCGACCCCGACGGTCATGGAATGTTGATGTTGTGATGATGATCGAGAAGATATTGGAGATATTCATGCATGGAATATTAATATTAATGGAGTCATTAGTGCGTAACATTAATATTAAAAAAAACAATGTTGGCTTGGCAATTGGGGTAATAATGATCAATCTTCAAACAATCTTGACGATGATGAAGATGATGAATATTTTTCTTGTCTTGCCCCCAACCGGCGGGAAAACCGGCTGGTGTGGGCTACTATGGAACGTTTCTATTTATATATTTATTTTTATTATTATTTTTTATTTTCTGTTTCTTGAAAGGGTGTTTTTTTGGGTTGTGTTGAGAGAAAATAGAGAATTCGAATGAGGAAGAAAGAAGTTGTGGTGAAATGTTGATGTTGGGCTCCTTTACTTTCGGGGGTTTGTGTATACTAATTACTATATGATTGATCATGAATACAATGGGAAAGGAAAACAAGAATGGTTAATAGCGTATAGTGCCTGATTATGTTGTTGGCTAGCTTCAACTGAATTTAGGTCACCTGTCTAATTTTTGAAGTCTTAAATAATATTTAATCAATTACATTGTGTCATGTCATTTAATGAACTCAAGTAAAAAAAATTAAATTTTTTAAATAATGTGTCATGATATAATTAAATAAAAACCTTTTTAGATACCAAAATTAGACAGATAATTTAAATCTGCTTAAACCATCTCTAACAAATGCCTTTATTTAAACCATTCAATATTGCATTAAGAACACTCTTAGTTGTATTGTTTCTATGTAGACGGCGGGCTATCTTTTTTTTTTTTTTGGTTTGTTTTCTAGTATTAGATTGACACCTGGAAAGAACAAAATATACACGTTAAAAATGACCAATTTCTGTTAATTTGGTTGCTCTTACAATTTTAAAATTGTAAAAACGCAGTCAGTCGAACTTTTCCGAAGAAATATCAATAATAATGATGAGTTAATTAAATTATGACGCCTAAGACGGAAGCTTGCACGACAAATTTGAGCCATATTCATGGAGATTACCCATAACCGATTATTAGTTCGATTTGTACGAAGAAAAAGAACAAGCCAGCCAAGTTGCCAGCCCCCAGCTAGCCGCTATCTGCGCTTCTTTAGGATTTTTAAATCATGACGGACGTATTTGTGTCGTTGTGTGCATATATGTTACAGATATATATATATATGTGTGTGTATATATATATGTATATCCAATCCAGCATTAATACAATGTGTGTGTGTATATATATATATATGTATGTATATCCAATCCAGCATTAGTATAATGTAAACTATTACAATCCTATTGTATGACATCTATTGAACCTAATACTCCGACCAGAATATGAAAGAAAACATATATGATGGGACGTTGATTTATCAATATTATTCTATTTTTATCAAAGTTAGCATAAACAGCCAGCTACATTCCATGAATATGTTGTTGTTGTTGTGATTTATGTAGAGATATATTGTTTCTTTAGACAGTTGGACTTGTTAAGCATGTCATAAAAATCATTAATATTCTTAACTGTAATCACCAATCTATATACGTACTGATTTAATAGCAAGAGACATATATAATTTGTCAACCCATGTGATCTCTAGCTAATTTATAAATATACTATAATTTGTAGAGATTTATATGTAATTAATACAATACGTAATATGCCATGCAAAAAAGTTTGAGGCCAAAACCTTCAAGCTAATTCTTGTGTTCCATACCGTTTTCCTTGTAGAAATTCACTAGATTAATTAGTATCAATATTTAACTTAAAAATCTTATAAGGAGAAAGGTTTTGGGTTTAGGTGTTGGGAGACGTGGAAGAGATACATAAAAGTACTAGATGTCTAAAAAGGATAATATGTATGAGTAACAAAAATGAGACCCGTTTATGCAGGGGTTCCCGTCAGGTGGACCTCATGAAAGGTTGAGATATTATACACATATATTTTAAAAGTAGATATTAACATGTGTAGTTTTGTAAATAAAAAATAATTAAAAATTAAATAGAACTCACAATCTCATATGTATCATCCGATATGCATACCATTGGAATGGGATGCTTTCTACCTGTAATCCTATATAGTACTACAACAAGTATATATGTATATATGTGTGTATATATATATATATATATATATATATATCATAGCCTTGGACAACTGTAATCCATCAAATGCAAACTACCGGGAAGAGCAATATGTTATTGTCGTGTAACGGGAAGAGCAATATGCAAACTACCGCATTTGGTCGGTTGGTGTCATCTACAGCCCTCCAATTTGTTGCCTCCATAATTCTAAGCGACAAACTCTAAATATATAGATACACTTTCATTGTTTATATATAAATTACTTCACGCCTGGCTTAAAGAATTAATGTGCAACAATAAAGTGAACCAACGCATACGCTATATTTCACCCACATTACCGACAATTTATAAAAAAAAAAAAAAAACCCTACATTTCCAGTCACTATCTGTTCCCACCTCACCAAACTAAAACTTCTCTTCTTTTTGACTTTGCCTTTGCCCATATTGCACTTGCAACCCACTACTGACTGGTCATATTATAAACTAATGTACATATATATACACACACACACATATAAATATAAATATTTATACTTGATAATGTATATATACATTAGTTATATCTTGTGGTCCATGATAATAGTACTCATACTATTACGAAGAGAGGTCAATATTAATTAAGTTTGCATGAACCAAGAAGATGGGCAATATTTGAGGTACAAACAAAAATATGTGTTCTTAAATCTTTGCTTATAATTCCAATATAACGCTTGAAGATTGACGATACTCATCCTTATATAAGGATAATGAAAGTATAAGATTTTGATTACTTCATTGTTTTGAGCAAGCGATCAAGATGAAAAATTCATTGTTTAGAAAATTTCTTTACATTTTAATATATAGTGTTATGCAGGGTGGAGCCATAAAAATAAGTTATGAAGGCAGAGCATATACTAACAGTATAAAAATAAATAAATGAAAGAGATATAAAATTTGTGGAAGGAGGAGCAGAAAGTGTAATTTTAAGTATAATATTAAAAGAAAAAAATTCATCCACCCTCATCTGCATGCCATAATTTGCAAGTGTAGATTAAGAGTAAATCCACTGCTGATTGCACCTCATGACGAGAGTCTGAATTCTCGTACTCTCAAGTTCAAAACATAAATATATATACATACACATCTATATAGATAGTGTAGCTATGTGGCCTTATATTGTCCACTAGCTTAATATTTCCTGCTTCAATCCAAACTTCCTCTTAATATTCATATGTATATATGTGTGTGTGTGTGTGCACGTAAATAATAATTAAGTAATAAGTTCAACAACTATTTTCCATGCTGGCCAAGGAACCATTAAATGAAAAATACTGATCATGCAAACACTGTCTCACACACACTCACAAACATACACACAGATCATAATAATTAATTGTGAAGTCTAATATTTGTTCATATGGATAGATATATATGGCTATATGCATAGCTACAAAACCAAAGTATCGTCATCAGTCATCAGTTCCGCTTTTGATATAGTAAATTCGAAAAATAGTGTAACCTAATTACCTTTTCTTCAGCAGATGTTTGACACTACAAGGAGGAGACTGTCGTCTACACACATAATATACAATAGATAATGCGTATGTGTGTGTGTATATATATATATATATACACACTAGAAAAATATATATACATATAATATATTTATATATATCATTAATTATCATTAAAATATATTTTATTGATAACGTAATCATTAAAAGCAAGTCCATATATATATATATAAAAGATGTTGTAGTTGGTGTAAAAATTACCTTGCTATATAGATGATTAACCATATATTAGACCTTTGGAAATAAAATTAGAAGCAATGAAATATTTGCAGCCAAGAGTACTAAAAAAAGGCCCATAACAGTTTTAGCTCTATACATTATTTTGGGTGCTAAATCTCGTCCACACACACACTTTCAAATACCATATAATAAATGATTAACTAGTACAGAATCAAAAAGGATGAATAGGGTTAACAACAAGAAAAAGATGGAAATGAAAAGAAAGGTTTTGGAAAGATGTATGACAGAAAGATACCTCTTTTTCATAAAGAAAAAAGAATGACTGTAATAGAATCAATTCCACAGAATATCTATCCACTCACTGTACTGTGAACTACAAATCTTTTCCCTCACACAGCTTCATATCTATATGTCTTCTGCTAGAAGTATCATCAAATCAATATGCAGTTTAATATTAATACATATATATATATATATGTATATATATATATATTAAAACATTGGTAAAGCTGGGAAAATGCAGATTTATACAACTCTGCAACAGGCACATCAATATATCCCCACTAGCCGCAAAAACTATTGAAAAAAACCATTATTATTTTTTAAATTACAAAAGAAAACATTATTAATATAACAATTAATAGCAAGTAATTCACTTTTTTATATGTTTTACAATTGAAAAACAAACAAAAAATAAAACCTCTCATAGAAATGAAAACCCAAATTCCCAGTTCTCCAATAAACCCTAAGGATTTATATTTCAAGAACATTTAATAGTTTTAAAAACTAGGATGGAGGATTTTAATTAAAAAAAAAAAAGCAGAAGAAGTATTTGAAGGCTTGAAGCTATATTATAACCATCATTAGGGGGAAAAACAAACATCTAAATGATGAACTGATGATGATCAGAAAGGATTGACATCATGATAACAAGAGTTGACCAAATTAACATGAAAATCACAGTTGTAGGCTAATGATTAAATATGTGGAAAAATATCACATCATGATCATCATGACCAATACTCTAAAACCATCACATAAATGAAAAATATTATATCATAAATATTACGAGATAGGAAAAATCAAAATTCTTTTAGAGAATGTGTTCAAAACCCACCTGACTTATGCAGTCAAAATTGAACCAATGATGAGCACGTACGGATTGGTTTATGACCGAAGCAGTAATTGAGGGGAATGAAGCCTGGTCCGAAGGTACACTAACACATAATCACAATTTATATTTGTATAATATAAACATATATATGTATTTATATGTGTATATAAACATGTTTTGGTGGCCTCGTGCCAGACAACATTCCCCTCAAAAGAAGCTTCTGATCCATTAATTCTCTTTGAAAAACTCTCATGATCTCTTCTCGATCGGATCTGTTTTAAGAACAATTCGGTTTGTTTCTCTCCTATTGTTTTAGTATATATCTACATAAGCTGCTTTTCTATATTGGGTTTGTGCTATCTTAATATTATAGCCATGATAATGAACATAATCATTTGGTTTTACGAGAAAAAATGATGAAAAAAAGGACTGCTAAGAGAGAGAGAGAGAGAGAGAGAGAGAGAGAGGGCTGAACATATAATCTCAATGAGTAGGGTTTTGTTGAAGATTACGTGCTCTAGTCTCTTTCCTTGAAAAAATGTTTTAATATTTATATGCATACAAGAAAAGTGATTTAAATAATCAAGTCAACGTGTACCGTCAGATCTATGAACGATTATGACTTTGGTTTTTTTTTTTCTGATTGGCAAAATCTTGTTTTATTCTTGTTTCTTTTAAAAAGAAAGAAAAGAAAAAGAAAAAAAGAAAGATTGTAAGTACTTGAATTAAAGGTAGCACTAAACATAAGGTATCATAGTGATAACTTTAATTTTGATTGTTCTGTTTTGTGTCACTATACTTTTGTTTGTAACTATCAGAGGTTATTTTTGTCATTACCAATAATATATAATAATAACTTATGATGTCTATTACCATTGCTTAAATAATAATCAAAATATTTTTTTAAGTGCAATAATCAAAACAGTTGCATTCATTGATCGAAATATTTTTTTAAGTGCAATATAAAAAATCAACCCTTGAATTAAACTGTAGTTGTTTTTTATCAAGAATAAGATAACTGAGATTGTTAATCATGTGATACAGTAAAACAAAACTCAGGTTTCCAATTTTGAAGTGTTCTCAATCAAATGATCGAGATCTGTGTAAATTCTTACTTTCCATCAGTTTATAAATTCAAGGTACACCGTGTCTGCAGTGTCCAAAAGTCCATGTTAATTAGAAGCAGCCACTCAATACTTTCGATCCTATTTATACTTTTATTATTCCATCTTAAAGCATTTCTTTTGTGATTCTGTAACCATAGAAGTACAAAAATTTTCACCTTAAATTTCCGCATGGTATAAATTTTTCATCTGCATAAGAGTTGTTAATTTTGTAAAATTTTTTAAGGTCATTTTGACTAGATCCGACCTTAAAAAGTATGCATATTAATACCATTAGTAAGGGACGATATGTTAAAAGCCGTCTACTACTTTCTTTTTAATATAATAGGCTGCTAACACTCGCCGCAAGTGTGGCATTTTGTAAAAAGGAGAATGAAGAAAATAACAAGACTTTTGAAACCTTTTAAAGTAGATAGTAGGTTTAAAAAATATTTATAGTAAATAATAAGTAAATAGAAATTTAGTATAATATTTAAAATATCTTTAAAATATTCTTAATTATATAGTAAATATTTTAATAAAATTATTTTGGGACACATTTATAATATTTACCTAGTAATTCAGTAAATATAATTGCGTAATTTGTTTTTTCACATCAGAAAAGTAGTATGCACTGTAATTTCCCTGCTGTAAACAACCCTTTGGTCCAAATGGCGTCCCTGTAGTGCATCATTTTCGCACTCACTGTCTTTTTAGGGCCCCTCTGTGAAGATAGGAATTGGATGCGCAGTGCCCTTCCATGTCTTGCAGAGTCCAAGATTTAAGTAATGAGGCTAAAACTAATGGGCCACAAGAGATGAGATTTAGTCGATCGGCCTAATTGGTTTAAGATGGGTGGGCCGAAGAGATTCTAATTGGGTTAACGAGATAAATTACACAAATGTGACCTTTTTTAAAGTAAAAATTACGTAAGCTGGTAATTTCTTAGGAAGTGAATTAATATTTGTTTTTGTTATATAAATATCATTTATTTATATATATTTTAAAATTTTATATATTTAGAACCTTAAAATATCCTCTAATTAAATACTATCATGTATTTAAATTTTTATAACAAATTTTTTTATTTTTTGAATAGTTAAATTAAGGAAAAAGTATACATGTATATTTCTTATTTTAACATATTACATTGATATATTATCATTATCACTTGAAGTCTTAAAAAAATGAAACGAATGTCATTGAGTATCATTATCATTATGTATCATTATCATTAGTTAATAATATAACAATTATATAACCTATAAGATATACAAAAATACTTAATAAATACCATATCATTAATTTAATTATATATCACAAAAAAAAAAGAAATATCATTCACTTAAAGTCTTAAGAAATGAATGTCATTAGATAATGATATAACAATTATATAACCTATAAGATATACAAAAAGACTTAATAAATACTATATCATTAATTTAATTGCATATCACAAAAAAACAGGAAATATCATTTACTTGAAGTCTTAAGAAATGAATGTTATTGCGTATCATTATTATTACATATCATTAACTTAATGATGTATCAATTATACAACCAGTAAGACACATAAAAAGACTTAACAATATTGTATCATTAATTTAATTACAACATCTTAATTTTAATTTGTCAGTAAAACTATATCATTAATTTAATTACAACACCTTAATTCTAATTTGTTAGTAAATCCAACTTGTCGATAAAAAAATTTCATCTTTTTATGAAATTTTAAAATCATTATTTTAGATACCAATTTAAATTTAAGCAACAAACACCCTAATTCTAGGGTTTTTTAAATATAATGATATTATAATCTGTTTGAAATCTTTAACACGTATATTATAGTTATTCTAAAAACATAAATTAAAACTAACAATATCATTATTGCGGTCATTAATGTCTTTATACATATGCATTGGGACATATAAAGAATATTCATAAATTGCAGATATATTTCAATTTTACAAATAAAAAAAGGCCACATGTCTCATTAACCCTCCTTTAAAAAGTGAATTAAAATCTGTCTTCATTTCACAAATATCATTTATATGTCTCTTTTTTTGAATTACATATATTAAGAACCCAAAAATGCCCTGTAACTAGACTTTATCTTGTATTTAGTTTTTTTAACAAATCTTCTTATTTTTCTCATAGTTGAGTCATTGAAAAAAATTGATATTAGAAAAATATAGATATACTTAATTAATTACAATGTAACTTACACAAAAAAATATTATTGTTTGTATTATCGATCCATAATACAGGGACAACCTAAATAGGAAGCATCATTATCACTTAAAGTCCTCAAAAAATAAAATGAATGTCATTGAGTATCATTATCATTAACATCATTAACTTAATGATGTAATACACAAAAAGACTTAATAAATACTTTATCATTAATTTAATTACATATCACAAAAAGCCAACAATATCATTCACTTGAAGTCTAAAAAAATGAATGTCATTACATATCATTATCATTACTTATCATTTTATTTCTAATTTGTCAGTAAAACTATATCATTACAACACCCTAATTTCAATTTGTCAATAAATCCAACTTGTCGTTAAAAAAATTTCATCTTTTTCGGGAATTTTAAAATCTTTATTTATATATAATTTGAATTTAAGCAGCAAACACCCTAATTCTAGGGATTTTTTAAATATAATGATATCATAATCCATTTGAAATTTTAAATATGTATATTATCGTTATTCTAAAAACATAAATTAAAACTAACAATATTATTATTAAGGTCATTAATGTCTTTATACATATGCATTAGGACATATAAAAATATTTATAAACTGCAGACATATTTTAATTCTATAAATAAAAAAGGACCACATGTCTCATTAACCCTAAATTTTGTTGTATTTAAATATGAAATTATAACATTATATGGTTAAATTATTGTGTTGACATGAAATTCAATACAATTTCTAGCATATTTTATATATAGTCATATGTAAAATATTTAAATTTAAATGAGACAAATTTGTGAATATTTTACATCTGGTATAAAATAATATCATTAAAATAATTACTACAGTAATTATACACTACAATACATGATAATTACTATATAATCATAGTTATTTTTAAAATATTCAAAAAATTGTGTTAAACTTTAATTTTATCACAATAATTTGGTCACACTTTTGAATTTTAAAAAATAAAAAATATAAAACAAGCCCTAAGCTCCTCGAATTATTATGAAGAATGTTGTGGCACTTCTTTCATGAAACATGATTAACAAATTTGAAACTATCTAGTTTTGCAACCCGAAGAACTTCCTCATGATTAGAGAGCCAGCATGTAAAGAGAAGAGACTTTTTTTGGAGGACCCAAAAATTGCCTGCTAGTTGTCGTCGGCAGATTCCACTATTTGCACGACACTTGGCTCCCATATTATGCCGACACAACTCTTCTCAAAATTAAGGCCATGAGTCACTCCCACACTCCTCGAGTTGTTACCCATTATAGATATGAATTTTGGCACTAATCCCACATCAAACTTGTAGGGTCATTCATTTATATATATATATATATATATCTATATCTATATATCTTTACCCATAATGATAAGATAAGAAATGCTAATCATGGCCGTTTAAAGACAAACTATGGAGTCGTTTTCACCTAGATGTTTACCTGTTCGGTGTGAAAGGTATGTTTTATGCTTCTCTGCATTCTTCAATGCTGTCTAGATAGTTGTAGTTATTGATAATTATTTATTTTAAATGGGGTACACACGGTACCATATCTCTACCTTTCTCTCTTAATGGTTGAGGTTTTTTTGGTGTCGTGGCATAACAAAAAGAAAGGAGAGAGAAAAAAGAAATTAAATTATACAAAGACAAAATGATTTGATCAAAGACTACTTTCTAAATTATCATTTCTTTAACAGTTTTGATCCCTCATATCTTATACTGAGGAGGAATTCTAAAATTTAATATAGATAATTACATTCTTTATACAATAATTAAAATTTAACATAAATAGTTACAATAAATACAAAATATTATAGTTTAATTTCAAATAGTTTTAACAATATTGAAGAGTACATTTTGCATATAATTAATTTAATTATTTCTGTAATATTTTAAGGTGTCGCGCTTGGAAACATGAGTATTTTTGTTGAGTTATAGAAATCCATCAACAATTTTATAGTCAACAATCAAATTGCCCAACACATAATGAAAGTTCATGAAATAATATGTCAAAATTAGAAGTGTAGAGCTAAGTGTCGCTATGAACATAGTTGTGCTAATAACTTTTTAAAATAATATGTTATTGTTGCAGATGTGGAGCCAAATCAAGTTGACAACCCAGCAAAAGGAAGAAAAAGGGAGAAAAACGCGTCATCGAAGGCAGAGAGCAAGCGCCGCGGCTCTGGCAGAAGAGCGCCGCGGCGCTAGGATGAGGGCGCCTAGGCGCCATGAGGAGAGCGCCTAGGCACCAGGTGGATTGCGCCTAGGCGCTATGTGGCAAGCGCCTAGGCGCCAAGGGCTTTACGCCTAGGCTCAAAGAGGATAGCGCCTAGGCGCCAGGAGAAGAGCGCCTAGGCGCCGTAGGGGAGCGCCGCGGCGCTGACGCGCTGTGCTGCGCGATGTGTTTTGAATCAAAGTCGAATTCAAAGGTCCCAAAAACGGGAAACCACTAGGGTTTCCCATTAGTTGCTATTTTCTCCTCCTTTGGTTATAAATAGACACAAGGTGGCTAGGGTTGTGTGTGTGAAAATTGTGAGTGGCATAATTTTGTGAGAGACAAAAGTTCTTGAGAGAAGAAAAATTCCCATTGGGTGTTAGATAGAAGAGAGTTTTGGTAAGCACAATTTGTGAGTGTGTGAGAAACTGCTCTTGTAATCTGTAATCTCCTTCATCATAGTGGAATCTGCAAGCGGCAGAAACAGGACGTAGTCTCAAATTTGGACGAACCTGTATAAAAATTTGGTGTCTCCTTTTCTTCTTTTCTCCTATTTATTTTCTGCAATTGTTCGTTCTTGCAATCCTTGGAATTAGGAGTTGCCTAATTCCCCAACAACTGGTATCAAAGCGGAGGTTTTGATCAAGAACGATGACTGGAGAAGAAGGTATGGCAGCCGGCATCACCAAATTTGATGGTTCAGATTTTTCCTATTGGAGGATGCAAGTAGAGATACAGCAGAAAACTGCACTTGCCCTTGGGTAGTAAGCCCGAAGGCATGAAGGATGAGGAGTGGAGTCTCCTTGATAGACAGGTACTCGGTGTGATCCGTTTGACTTTGTCAAAGAATGTTGCCCACAACGTTGCGAAGGAGACCACTACAGCAGGGATGATGAAGGCTCTGTCAGAGATGTATGAGAAGCCCTCAGCCAATAACAAGGTACATCTCATGAAGAAGCTTTTTAATTTAAAGATGTCTGAAGGTGCCTCGGTGGTAGAGCACCTGAACAGTTTCAACACCGTCCTAAACCAATTGGTCTCGGTAGAGATTAAATTCGATGATGAGATCAATGCTCTAATCCTCTTGGCCTCGTTACCGAATAGCTGGGAACCCATGAGGGTGGCCATTACGAATTCTCTTGGGAGTGCAAAATTGAAGTTTGTTGATGTCAGAAATTCTATTCTAGCGGAAGAAGTTCGCAGGAAGGACTCAGGAGAAGCCTCTTCGTCGAACTCGGCCCTTAATGTTGATAATAGGGGCAGGAAACTTGACAGGCAATCCAACAGAGATAATGGCAGGAGAGGCAAGTCGAGGAATGGGAGAAGCAAGTCTAGGAATGGTAGGACCATGGAGTGTTGGAACTGTGGGAAGACAGGCCACTTGAAAAAGAACTATAGGGCTCCAAGGAAGAACGAAGACAAGACCAATGACGCAGCTAACGCCGCCACTGAAGAGCAACAGGATGCCTTAATCTTGTCTGTCGACAGTTCTTTTGATTCGTGGGTGATAGACTCAGGAGCATCATTCCACACCACAGCACACCGTCATGTCCTGGAGAACTACGTTGCTGGAAATCATGGTAAGGTTTATCTCGCTGATGGAGAACCTTTGGATATAGTTGGCATTGGAGATGTCAGTTTAAAAATGCCTAATGGGTCGGTATGGAAGATTCATAAGGTGAGACATGTTCCTAAATTAATGCGCAACTTGATTTCGGTGGGGCAACTGGATGATGAAGGACATAAAGTGATCTTCAATTGTGGAGGTTGGAAAGTCACTAAAGGAGAGATGGTAGTTGCTCGGGGACGCAAGGCTGGAACTCTCTACATGAACTCTAGTTGCAGAGATACCCTATCAGTTGCTGATTCTGCTGCCAATACTGAGTTATGGCATTATAGGCTCGGTCACATGAGTGAGAAGGGTATGAAGGTGCTTCACTGTAAAGGAAAACTGCCGGGTTTGAAAACTATTGATCACAGTTTGTGTGAAGCCTGCATCTTTGGTAAACAGAAGAGAGTGAGTTTCTCAAAGATGGGTAGAGAGCCTAAGTCCAAGAGATTGGAGCTAGTTCACACAGATGTGTGGGGGCCTGCGCCGGTGACTTCCCTTGGTGGCGCAAACTACTATGTGACGTTCATAGATGACTCAAGCAGGAAGGTATGGGTTTACTTTCTGAAAAATAAATCTGATGTGTTCGATGCTTTCAAGAGATGGAAAGCCATGGTGGAGAACGAGACAGATTTGAAGGTGAAGTGCTTGCAGTCTGACAATGGGGGAGAGTACCTAGGTGAAGATTTCAGGCGGTACTGTGCTGAGAATGAGATAAAGATGAGGAAGACCATTCCAGGGAAACCACAACAGAATGGGGTAGCTGAGAGGATGAACAGGACTTTAAACGAGCGTGCCAGAAGCATGAGGTTGCATGCAGGGCTGCCAAAGATGTTTTGGGCTGAGGCAATTAACACAGCCGCTCATCTGATAAACAGAAGTCCATCCACACCGCTGAAGTTCAAGCTACCGGAAGAAGTCTGGAGCCATAAACAGGTGGATCTCTCTTACTTGAGAGTGTTTGGTTGTGTTTCTTATGCACATATTGATTCTACTGCTAGAAGTAAACTGGATGCCAAGTCAAAGAAGTGCTTTCTGGTTGGCTATGGCGGACTTGAGTTTGGTTATCGTCTCTGGGATGACCAAAGCCGGAAGATTATCAGGAGCAAGGATGTGATCTTCAACGAAGGTGTTCTGTACAAGGACAGAGACAGCACGGACTCCAGGGGTTCAGGTTCTGAAGATAAGAAGCCTGAGGTGATTCCATTGAAGGATCTGCCGGAAGTGGAGGTGCAAAATCCAGAGGTTGAAGACCAGGAAAACATAGCTCTAGAAGAAAACCAAAGGACTCTTGCCACACCAGTCAGGAGGTCTAGCAGGACAATCAGACCACCGTAGAGATACTCCCCAACTCTGCATTACATCTTATTGACCGACAGAGGTGAGCCAGAGAGCTTTGATGAAGCCGTGGAGGCTGGAGATTCGGTCAAGTGGGAGTTAGCCATGAGGGACGAGTTGGATCGGACATGGCAACTGACAAAGTTACCACAGGGTAAAAAGTCCTTGCACAACAAGAGGGTATACCGGGCAAAAGATAAAAGTGCTGGCAGCAAGCGGTATAAGGCAAGGTGAGTGATAAAAGGATCCAGAGATATGCTCACCAAGATGGATTCGATCGAGAAACTGAAGTTGTGCGCAACTTCAGTTGGACTTCTCCAAGAGGCGTGAGAAGTCGTTGCCGCTGCAGTGGGAGACATGGTGATTGATTAGTCTCCAAGTGGGAGATTGTTGCAGATGTGGAGCCAAATCAAGTTGACAACCCAACAAAAGGAAGAAAAAGGGAGAAAAACGCGTCCTCGAAGGCAGAGAGCAAGCGCCGCGGCTCTAGCAGAAGAGCGCCGCGGCGCTGGGATGAGGGCACCTAGGCGCCATGAGGAGGGCGCCTAGGCGCCAGGTGGATTGCGCCTAGGCGCTATGTGGCAAGCGCCTAGGCGCCAAGGGCTTTACGCCTAGGCTCAAAGAGGATAGCGCCTAGGCGCCAGGAGAAGAGCGCCTAGGCGCCGTAGAGGAGCGCCGCAGCGCTCGTTTCGAGCGCCGCGGCGCTGACGCGATGTGTTTTGAATCAAAGTCGAATTCAAAGGTCCCAAAAACGGGAAACCACTAGGGTTTCCCATTAGTTGCTATTTTCTCCTCATTTGGTTATAAATCGACACAAGGTGGCTAGGGTTGTGTGTGTGAAAATTATGAGTGGCATAATTTTGTGAGAGACAAAAGTTCTTCAGAGCTCCATCCTTGAGAGAAGAAAAATTCCCATTGGGTGTTAGATAGAAGAGAGTTTTGGTAAGCACAATTTGTGAGTGTGTGAGAAACTGCTCTTGTAATCTGTAATCTCCTTCATCATAGTGGAATCTGCAAGCGGCAGAAACAGGACGTAGTCTCAAATTTGGACGAACCTGTATAAAAATTTGGTGTCTCCTTTTCTTCTTTTCTCCTATTTATTTTCTGCAATTGTTCGTTCTTGCGATCCTTGGAATTAGGAGTCGCCTAATTCCCCAACAGTTATGAGAGTATATAATAGAACTACAAAACATGTAATTATTTTTTGCATCTATTGTACATTGTATAAGTAAAATTAACTTATAGTAATATTCATCAAGATATTTTACCGGCTAATTAACTACCTAGGCTTTCTAAAATCAAGTGTTTATGGAAAAGTAAATTATTAATAGAGTCTTTAGGAGCATTGGTTAGAACCAATGGCCTGAATTAATTTTGGTTAGAAATATTGTAGCATGTTAATGTTTTATATTATAATATACTTTTTTTTTGATATTGTAACACATACAAGCTTGATGTTGTAACAACAAAAAATTTTAATACTAATTTACATTGCTAAATACTTTATAAATAGTCGCAACCAAAACCAATTAGTTAAATAATTAATCAGAAAGTCATGACCCCACACGCTTGACTATACGTACGGAAGGTTCGAAGCTAAGCCTTAGCCAATTGCGGGAGTTGGACAAATTTGGTTGATTCTTCCTCAATTATTCCACTCGTCTAATTAAAATATCTCAAATTTTTTAGAAACCCTTTTGTAAGTAGGTTCTAACTTCTAACATAGCAAACTTTTTTTTTTTTTTTTCCATTTCAAAACTCTTTTAATTGTTTCAACAACAAATTGCACAACCATATGAGAAAATAAGTAATGTAAGCAATCCCTTTGCTTTATCATTTCAAAATGAAATTTATCTTCCCAAAAAGTGTTTTAGAATCTACACATAAGCGGCAACCAAAAAACAAAAAAAAAAATTTCTTCCTTTTGCTTGATTTTCATTTCAATCATTAAGGTGGGCTAATATTACCGTGACGTGCAAGCCTGGATTAGCCTTGAAGGGCATAATTTGAAGCTAATATAAGGACACCTGTCTCTTTTTTAGTCTTTTATAAAGGACAATTTACCAACCATTAATATAACGCGGACACGCCATTTTTGCAATGCAAGTAAACGACACAAATTCAAATAGTACTTACTTAACAGAACCCACAAAAAGAATTGTACCTGCACATCAATGTGATAAGGACTCAACGACACATATCCTAATACTTGGAACCAAATTTGAGAACGAAATATCTTTTGTCCAGTTGCCAACTGGTATATTTTGAATTTTTAAGAACGACAATAGGACAATAAACTCAACTAATACTTTGAATTTTTAGTATACTTAATCCGACTGTTTCTATATATATATATATAGACACACACATATTTAGTATACTAAAAGAATATTTACAACCTCCAAAATGGGTACCCAATCATGAAAGAAGCTCGTGGGAAAAAGAAGAAGAAGAAGAAGACAAGATCCAATTATATATATGGTTTATTTAATTTGGTATAGGAATTGATAGTTCATATATATAAAATGTTATCATAAAATGTAAGTGTCCCAAAAGGATGCATGCATTCAAATTATGATTTGTATAATAATTTGTATATCTTCACCTTCCATGCAGAATGACAAATTAGAAATTTGACCACTCACCCCATGGGCACCTTGCTCTTTGTCAGCTAGCCAATTAGTTATGATTGACAAGAGCAATTAAAAAAAATAAAAACAAAAATTCACATAATTAGTGTAGATCTGAACAGGGTATTAAAGTAAGCTTGAGAAGATTGTAGAACTTTTTTCTTCAAGCCCTCTTGAGCAAGCTCCATCTTTCTAGTGATTCATCAAAACTCCCAACTAGATCTCTTGTTTCACATTAACATTTATCTCAATGTTTAGAACAGAAGTCATAACATATTTAATAAGATACACCATTAATGGTCCATTTGACAGTGCTAAAGTTGAATACTAAGAATAAAACACAAACATTAACATTTTGCAACAGCTAGAGTTTTACAAGGAGAAAGATGTAATACTCACGTTGATACAAAATATAAAATCATAAAAACAAATCTAGGACTTACAAGCTAACCATGCTAGGCAAGATAAACTACCAACCATGCTTAAGTAGGCTAAGAACTAGCAATATTTTTATTTTTACAGCTTGCTGCAAGTAAGGTATCCCACAAGCAATGTTTTTGAATTTTAGATATATCAGCCAACATCACATATAAAATAAAAAGTACGTATAGTTGACAAAATTTGATACAGGTTTTGATTGTTCAAGACAGAGCCTTTTTTTTCATACCCGCCGTAAAATGTCTCCTCTTTTTTTTTCCTACTTCATTTGAAAAGATGGAGACCAGATTGTGTGCTATAAATTGGTTCTAGAAAAGACATGGGACTTGGACAAAAGTAACCGCGGATTTGTATTGTAGCTTAGGTAAGGAAAAGAAAAGGGTAAAAAAGAAAGGTGAAGAAGATAAGAAATGTCCACAAGGCTTGAGATTGGAAAGTACCAAAAGAAATCTAACCTCATTGGTTAGGAAAATCCATCAATCAAACATCAAGTAGTCCCAATAGACCATAAAACAACACCGTGGAATTCTTTCCTTCTTTCTTTCTTCCCTTTCATATCTATATATTCCATAGCCAAACCTCTTTAGCAAGATTCCAATTTTCTAGACCACATTCACCTAACAGATACAAAAGCCATATGGAGAGAGGTCCAGAGTTCTCTGAGCCTGAGGATCCCTCAGTTTCGAAGAAGAAGAGATCAAACGAGAAGAACAACATGGACAAGAATCAACAGAGAAGGTTCAGTGATGAGCAGATAAGGTTGTTGGAGACCATGTTTGAATCGGAGACAAAGCTCGAGCCTAGGAAGAAAGTTCAGCTCGCTAGAGAGCTCGGTCTTCAGCCTCGCCAAGTTGCCATATGGTTTCAAAACCGGAGGGCAAGGTGGAAGTCGAAACAGATTGAGCAAGACTTCACAACTCTCCGAGCTCAGTACGAGATCCTGGCTAACCAGTTCGAGTCCTTAAAGCAAGAAAAACAATCATTGATTTCACAAGTACGATTTAAATTACCTGTTTAATTTTCGATATTTGAAATAGCGTCTAACCAATCACATATTACCACAACATTTAACAGAATCAAATATAAGCACCTCAATTTTTTTGTAAACAATGTTCAAAATGAAGTCTAACCAATCACAGCATAGACATCATTTTGGACACCATAATTGGTCAGATGATCAGATCTTTCTTTTACGCTAACGACTTAAAGAACACAAGAAACTTTCTCAACATATCCATCAATTCTTGTTTTGCTCTTTTAACAGTTGGAGAAGCTAAATGATCTACTAGGTTCAAGCAGTAGTCGAAATATTACAAATTCCACGACCGAAGTGAAAAATAGCTTATTACAAGAGGGATTGGAAAAGGACAGAGAAGCCATGCAGATGCAGACACGTGATGACAATTACGCAGCCAATGATATTGTCGGGGACTTGAAGCACGAAGGGATTACAGGATCATATGATCAACTCCAAAACACAAGTCAAGAAGGAGATCTAGATCATGCTTCTTTAGCATCGCTTGAAAGTTGGTATAGATCATCGTTTGATGTATGTGATCAACCGCGTGGTTGTGCTTCACAATGGTTGAATTTCTGGAGTTAGAGAGAAATGTGTATAACTTCAAAGTTTGTATAGCTTTTATATAATTACCAATTAAGCATTGCAAATTAATTAACCCAAATTTGCAATCTTCAAGTGCTGAGAATTAAACGACAGAAGAAGCATAGAAAACGACAGCAAACGATGGCTTGGAGAGCTTTGGAAGGATAAAGGATTAGCAGGGTTTTTCCTATGTGTTGCAAGAGCATAAACTTCCACCTTCAAATGAGATCAGACAACAATATAGCCGATTGTGATGCATTAGGTGCGATTATGTAGTAGTAGTAATAGTAAGCATCGGAAGAAAAATTGTGAGGTTCTTTAGTTAGTGAAGATATTAAGTTTTATGCTCATATAAGGTTCTATGTACTTTTTGTTACAATATGATTTAAGATGACTTGCATTTAGGAAAAAGAAAAAGAAAAGGCAAAAAAAAAACTAAATGACCTAGCTAGTCAACTAAATTCTTTATTTCCCCTCAAAAAACAAATCATTAGTGTCATCTTTGCTCTCTAAATCCCCTTCATTACTTTGCAAGTCTTGGAGACCATCAAGAGAACATAATAGACCTACCCTAGTTCCATTCGAAAGATGGACATAATTTTGACTCCTGTCACAACGCCTAACATAACGTTGCACAACACATTGGTCAGATAGTGGTTTTAAAGTGCCACATCTTGGGAGAAGAATGAGAAAACACATCCTTATCGCTAAATCAACCCATTTGTTTATTTTTTTCTTTTGAAAATTATATCCTCAACGTCATCATCACACGTGATCAAAGAATTTCCCCATAGACCGCAATAAGGGATGGAAATACAAGGCAATGCAAGTCCTTAATTCTGCAAACATTGGAAAGTTCAAATCCAACTTGCTCGTTGGCCTTGTTATCCGCTAAAGAAGTCTAAAAACAAAAACATTCGACCATCTCTAGAGCAAGTGTGGATGCTAATATTATTTAATAACCATTATTCAATATATACACACGTACACACACACATATATATATATATGTATTCTTTCACCTCCGTTTGGATAACAAACATAAAAACTCCATGTAATATGCACCATAATTGATTTATATCTCGGCATTCAATCTGCATGTAATCTACTAGCAGCCTGCAGTGTGGAAATTTCTTTTGTAAAATCTATCAATGGACATGAAGGTAATAAGGTCTATAGAGAAGCGTCTGTTCAAGTGGTACTCCATGCAATCCACGAGTGTGCTTGTCACCAATCTGCGACACTCCTTCATTTTGGGGCTGGTTTTGATGTGGGCGTTTTCAAGCATTTTCATGCCACGTTCCTTGTCGTTTTCGTTTCCAGTACAAACAAGGTTGATTCCCAACACAAATGAAGCAAGAACATGGCCTGACCTTGCCGCTATATCCAAAAATTCAAATCCTCGCTCGTTGCTTTCCTCACGCAGTCCGTCAAGAAAACTATAAACAAAAGTATTTCATTATATATTTATAAGCTAGCTAATTGTAACATGTGAAAATTATATATTATAACTCATTTTTATTTTATCATATGACATATGAGAGTATGAGAGCTTTATACTGTATATATAGTTGGACCTACAAACATTCCAACTAAAGTGGTCAAACACTACTTTAGTGTAAAGATTCAAATTATTTGTAGTAAGTTTTTCTTTTTTAAAAAAAAATATATATATATATATATATATATCAATTCTGTTTTTAATATTAGTAATGAAATAAAATGATGCAGCGCCTATTTATTTATGAGGAATATTCATATAATTAAATAAAAATTAATGCTAGTATTAGTGTCCACTGTAAGTAAGGATGAATATCGTGGAGCTATCAATTTTAAGTTAGGTCAAACGGGCCAGCTAGTGGGTCGCCTTTTTGGCTCAAACCTGATGCGGTCCAAGCCTAGGGCCGAACGAGTTGAAGATTTAAGCCTGGCTGGCTAAATGATTTTTTTTGAAATTCCCTTATAAAATCACGCATAAGTATCTGATCCTTAACCTTATGAGCACCCACCTTGCTTAATTTGTTAACAATGCGTGTGAAAAAGGGAGGAAGTGAAGTGATAGGTGCAGGAATAAGATGATTCATTCTTTTCAACAAAAAAAAATAAAATGATTCAAATAATTAAAACCAAAAGGAAATTAACAAACACAGACATGTCATATCGTACGTACCAATCCCTCTCTGTACATGGCCTCCGGGTTTTCATTCTCGACGCACCTTCGATAGAATGAAAACTTTTTTGGGCTTCTTTATCGGATCGAATTCAGGAGGAATTTCATCGATTGAAACTCGTTGGTAAACGTATTTACTATTTGCCCAATTCATTAAACAGGGTGCAACTGCAAATTAATCTCGTATAAATGTTAATTAATTAGCAAAATCAAAACAAAATTTGTGGCGTATTTGAAAACTATTATATTATCACCCAAAAAAAAAAAGAAAACTACTATATGGTTTTAACTCACCTCATCTTGGCATTCAATAGATCAAAAACTGACGAGGCAGCGACGCGAATTAGGATTTCGTCTATCAAATGTTTTGGTAGCAAGTTAAAATTATTGGAAGAATCCATAGAGATAATTTTTTGGGAGAGAGAGAGACTACGATCTCGTTGATTATATATGCTTATAAATACTCCTTTTTGAATGCAATTCGCGCATATATATATATATATATATATATATCCCATATTATTTGGAATAGTTGTATTTTATATATTGTTGTATATCTTTAGCAAAAGTTTAAATTTATCTTTTTTTATTTTCAATTTAGGAAATCTCCTTATGATTTCGGGAAATTTCCTAAATAAAAATAAATACAATTAAAGTTCAACTCCTCCTAAAAATAATTAAAAAATCAACTTTGCCTAATATGTATAATATATATCCCTGATGAGACTTTTTTTTTCTTTTTTTTTTTTCGGCTGGAAGGAACCCATAGGCCATACTAGAGTAAATCTGACTCTTGTGTCTCCTTTTTTTTTTTCCCCTTAATAATATCTTGCCAAGTCAATTAAAATAGTATGTCAAAATTAAAATATTATGTTATTAATCATGTGAGTAAAAACATTTTAATTAATGTGGCATAATATCATTGGGGACACGAAAAGGGACATAACAAAGGACATATGAGCTATGGACCCAAATCTTCTATCTAATTTTTGGTGTCTCAAATTGTGACACCCGTTATTCTTCTAACGGGTATTGAGGTAATTAAATTAATTTTTAATGTATAAAAAAAAATTGCTTCATTTAAATTTATTTTATAATATTTATTTTTATCTATTTTTAAATTTTCTAAAATTCTCCTATATTTATTTAGTATGATTACTAAAAAGCCTTAGAACTTCTAATAAATCTCAAAAATGTCATATTGGCATTATGTGTGTTAAAGTCTTTAGATGAGACATAAGGATATCTTTTCCAACTACTCTTGACCCTCATTTTCTTTATTTCCTCCGTGACATGCTTCAACATGTCTCCTCTATAATTGTTTCTATCACTTCTTTTCAAAGACTTCATCTTTTCTTCCTTTTTCTTCCACGGTTCCCACACTCTTCTTCTCATTTCTTTGCTGAAGCAAAATACTTAGAGAACTTCTTCAAGGCAGCCATAAAAATCAGCCACCATCACCTCCATTTGAGCAAGAATTTCAGTCATACCGAAGTAAAGGAACCTGTTTTGAAGCCATTTCAAGCTTCCAACTAACCATAATCCGAGGTTAGAATCTTATGAACAAATTTAGTCTTTCATTTATAAATTTTCTTTTATACTAAAGGATTATTCAAATTTGCGTTCTTAAACCTAAGTATATGTTTGTTGCTATTTTGGAGCATATGTATGAAGTCTAAGTGTATATGCCCTAGACAGAAAATTTATATTGTTAAACTTTATAATACCTCTATGGGCAGTGGTTATTTCTTGAAATTCTAAGATTAAATTAAAATAAATTTTATGAATGTAGTTGTATGTTGTGCTTTAGTTTTAATTGTCCTTATGCACGCCTTAGGATCAAGGGAGTATGGAGCTAACGTTAATTGATTCCAGGATTAAGAGACTGTTGATAAGCTTGAAAGGTAGGGATTCTATTACTCATCTTTTGTGAGGTTTTTATAGAATTAAAATTGATTGTTTTGCCGCAATATATATATATCTATGTTGAACTGATATTATATGATTATCACATATGAAACTATGACATGGACTCGTCTTGTATTGTACGGCGAGGAACATAATGAATTGACACATGTTATAAATTGAGAAGCATGGTTAGGAAAACTGACTCTATTAATAATGATTTAATATAGAGAAATGGTGAGACATGAAGAGGGCGGCGATTACGTCCTTGGGCATGAATACCCTAAAAGGTAAAATAGGGGGAAGGTGATGACGCTTCCTTGGGTTGAAAGTCCCAGAACACACTGTACAGGAATCGATTTGGTGAGGACTCGGGGCTTGATGTCCCCTCACCGGAACACCCTTGGAATGTTTATAGGGTGATCAAGTGCGCCCATTTGAGTTTCGATGAGTTGAGTGATACTCAATTTAACATGGATACCTAGGAACAATGATGATTGGTAATATTTGTATAAATGTGTAATTATGACACTTGGTAATGATTAACTACGGTATCCATAAGATGTGATCATAATAAACCTCATAATCTGGAATATGATGTGACTTACTAACCATGCAGGTTTTAATGTGGTAATGATAAAAACCTAAAGGTGAGTAATGGCTTTCTCTACTGAGCATAGTGTTGCTCATACCCTTATATTTTTATCTTTTCAGGACTCACTAAGTGTGAGGTGGCTACGAGAAATATAGTTGAGGAAGTGATGTAGCTATATTACATTGGGACTGCTTCAATTGTTGAGAATGTTCTTCATGATAATGTAAGCATCAATTGTTACTTTCTGTGACTGTATTACAATGTGTTGAGGGTTAAAATGATGATGACAACAGTTTATATTATTAAATTTAAGGTGCTACATTAAAACTGTGGTTTATTTATCGTTTATATTTTTATTTTTGAGTTGAGAGTTTTCATTTAAGTCCCGGGCAAATTTTATTTTTAAGGTTTTACTTTTATTATTTATTTTTATTTTATCTCATTAAAAACTGTTAACCCCCATATAGGGGCGTTACAGAATTTTTGGTATCAGAGCCTAGGTTCGGTTAACCTAGGGAGTGTAGCACCACTTTAAAAAAATATATTTTTGAGATGGTTTTGAAGCTGAATTTTTATTGTCATCATCAAAATGAACCTTCACATTGATTTATACAGTCTAGAAGGATGTAACATGGAAAGGCCATAGAATGAAAATATCAATAGTTATATGAGTACAATAATTATATAGAAGGAAAGTATTAATAGTTATAAGGGAATGATAATTATATGGAATGAGTTTATAAGTAGAATGCTTATGAGAGATTCGTATAATATTTGGATCTATAAGCATATCTAATTCGTATAAACGATGAGAAATTCGTATAGATACGAGGATTTAAAAGCCTTTTGTCTCGTGAAAAACAATAAGAAATATAAGGCTTGATTTATTGATTTTAAAGTTTGACATAGATATGCCAAATTTTTCGTAATTGATTCAAACCTAAGTAATGATTATGTGTGGATTCGATGGAGCACATAAGTGTCAATGTCTTTTCTTAAAAGTTCTATATATTTGAGGAATATGATATAAGTTGGGAATCATGGTATTGAATCTTGAGAGAGATAAATGTTAGACTTTTGGTCTGTTGAGACTGTGTAAAGTCTAGAATGCATGAATCTCAAAATTGGAATATTTCGTTACGTACATTGTATTTAAGTGTATCAGTGAATCTTTTGGTTACCTAAGGTTTTGTTATATGAGGAAATTATATATTGTATGAGTAGAATTGTGGGGATTATAGATGTTCTTAAGTAGTAACATCAAGT
This sequence comes from Artocarpus heterophyllus, assembly GCA_025403435.1. Lineage (NCBI taxonomy): Eukaryota > Viridiplantae > Streptophyta > Magnoliopsida > Rosales > Moraceae > Artocarpus > Artocarpus heterophyllus. The sequence continues at coordinate 4,642,392 of CM046353.1, forward strand.
GTCTTTGTTCATTGATATGGTCTACGTTGAAAGACGTAAATCGTATTGATTTCAAGGTTAGTCGCATTCTAAACCCTTGGTAGTAATGATGATGAATCCATTGATAGATGTTGAGTATTAGGAATAACATATGGGTGTATGCATTGTTCAATAAGGTTTTGATTAAAACAAAATTATTTGAGTTGCTGGAAGATTATGTTGTTATGAAATGATTTTAAATATCATTCAGGAAGATCCTTGTTGTCGTTAAATTAGATTTGTTGTTCATAGTTAACTTTATCTATAGTGGGCTTTAAATTGGGTTTAAGATTTATACAAATTGGTTTTCAATTTTATGTTTGTTATTTAACTCGTTCTAAATGTGTTAAGGCCCGAAACAACCTGACCATTTTCAACTAAGAACATTTAGGCCTAGTTTAAATCCTAAATCAGTTTGATTCACACTGTCTCTCCCACGTGGTCTCTATACGTGTCATATACAGTGGTTTAATTAATGTTTACAAATACGTTTACTGTGCTTAGGAGCTTATTTCTCCGAGTTCACTTTTTCTCTCTTAATTTGTTATTTTCTCTCTAAATCGCAAATCCTCTTCTTTTTCATTAAAAATTCTTCTTTTTCTCTAAAAGAAGAAGGAATTCTAGGATTCTGCAATTTACTATCTTAATTTTTCCTTTCTATTTACTCTTCTTTCATCTCATCATGGACCCAAAGTACCAACACCTGAGAAAGTATTTCCCATCACTCTCCCAAAAGATTCTTAGAAAGAAATACAAGGCTAGAATTACTCGGTTGTGGATTCTTATGCGTTTTGGCATCCCTTGTGATGTGAGAATGTTAATAGAGGGGAAAATCCGTCCGAGTGACTTTAGTCAAGATGTCGGTTTACCAGGAACAGGTACCAGTCGTAGTGCAATGAAAAGAAGAGCTCGTGCCATCGTGGTCACTTGTAACAAATGTGGAAGACAAAATTGTAACGGTAAATGTACTTCACCTGGTTATATGTCTACGAATAGAGAGGATAAAATAAGGTTTTGTAGGGATGGACTTTCAAAGGAGAACTTGGATAGCATCCATCCTCCTCTCCACGGTCACCCTAGTGGATATGTTCAAGGAGCTATTTTTAAACTCTGGCCTAAATTTTATACAGAAAGACAACGCCTCAGGAATATGGTATTTTTAGATCCTGTTTGCCAAGCCATAAGAAAACTGGATGGGGAATAAGTCATCGCTCTATAAAGGTTATTTAGTCTTTACTTATTTGAAGCAGTTTTAGCTGATGTTCAACAGTTTGTGTTTTTCTTTTACTCAAAATATTTGCTTTTGTGTTTGAAATAATTGTGATTATTAGATTGATACAGTAAGTGTTAATATCTTATTTAATTTATGATTTTCTTAAATATATATATAATAAAATATATTATCTTATCAGACACGTCACATACGGTACAGTAATATGTTTGAATTTTGAAAAGCTTATCCAGATATTTCAAGATTTGTGTCTCAAATTTCAAAAGTTCTACAGTATTTGTCGTTTATATTAAATTTCTAGACTTGGTGTATATTTGTCAAAAAGTCTACAGTTGTGTCATGAGGGTCTTCTGTCGAATTGTTCTCAATTGTCAAAAGTTATACAATTAGAGTCTAATCTTTTTCAAAAAGTGAATCAAATTTTCTGTAAACTATCAATCACCTTATCTTACTTTCTTATCCGCACAAGATTTTGTTTAAATCTTTGGATTACCTTTTCATTACCTACTTGTCTATCTCTTTAGCCCTTTTTGTATATTTCTCATCTTTAAAAACTCATGTAGAACCCGAAGTCTAAGTGGAGCAGACATTAAGCAACCACTTCTATAAACCAAATATGTCTACCTCCCAGTCCACGAAGAAAATAAAGAATGTCTGTGTCTTTTGTGGTTCCAGCCTTGGAAAAGATAAAGCTTATTTAGAAGCTGCAAATCACTTAGGGCAAGTCCTAGCACGCAAGAAGATTAACATAATTTATGGGGGTGGTAGTATAAAAATGATGGTAAATATGGCACTAGCAGCTAGGTCTAGTGACGCTACTGATGTAAGAATTTGGCCTCATATTCCAGTTGAAGGAAACCTTTGTAAGGAAGCCATAGGTAAGGGAGAAGGAGTCAGGAGTATCCCTAAAAATTTTAAAGACATAATCTATAATTCTGATGCTTTTATAGCATTACCTGGTGGTCTAGGTACTCTTGAGGAAATATTTATAGTTGCTTGTGGGCAATTGTTGGGCTTTTATTCCAAACCTTTGGGACTGCTGAACGTAAAGGGTTTTTATGACGGTCTTTTGAAATTTCTAGATTACGCTGTGGAAGAAAACATCACTACAGAATCAGAGAGACAAATCTTTGTCACTGCTTCAACAGCTGAGGAATTGATAGATAAAATGCAAATCATACATCCAGAATCCGACACTACAACATCCAAGCTTGAATGGGAAAGGGAAAGCCGGGAGCGGCCAATTGATTTGAATCTCCATCTGTAATCTTTTTGTTTTATCTTTGGCATGTAGGCATGTGTGTCCGTATTTCGTGTGTTACGAATAACCGTTTGCCTTGTATTCTGTGTTTCTTGTGGTACGTTGTTGTTCAATCTTTTAGATTCATTGAGCCTAATGCCGGGATGGCTGGATACGGAGTACTTGATGCTCTCAAAACGCATCCTTCTTAAGGTCCGATCTTTTGTTTATCGATGTTTTTGTATCCTCTAAGCATGCATGATATGGATAGCTGGTATACGGAGTGCCTTGTACTCTCGAAACGTATCCGTATCATGTTTGTAATGTGTAATATTCTGTTAATATTATGTGGAAGTACCAAAGTCAGTTATGGGGATATTCCATATGAAATATGAGTATATTATTTGGATTGAATGTTTGTGTCATGAGGATAGCTGTTTAATGAAAAATATGTCGGGTATGTTTGCAACCAGAGATTCCGTTTAATATCTCTATGAATAAGTTTAATGTATGGTTTTGAATATAAGTGTTTGTGATATATGTTTTATGATTATGTTTTAGTTTATTAGTTGAGGTATGAAATCAAATATATTTGACTTTTCCTTACTCAAAAAGGAAAAAGAACCTAAAGATGAAGTATATAAAATTTCTCTGGCAATCTCCTTAAATGTGATTGTAAATCACAGTCCATGGACAATGAAGGACTGGAATCATGATATGGTCAATATGTAGGCCTGATCAGATTCTTAGACTATTATACGGTGTTATAAGTTGAAACTTGTCAGAAATACTCTCATTGAGGGATTTAGGAGTAAGATTTATTATGCAAGTAAATAAGTGGAGATACGATAACTTAAATTTGGAGGACAAACAACATTAACGGTTTAGACTCAGAATTGGAATCATAGTGGAATCATAATTTTTACTAGTATTGCTAGAATTGAAATTTCGAGGACGAAATTTCTTTAAGGGGGGTAGAGCTGTGACACCCGTTATTCTTCTAACGGGTATTGAGGTAATTAAATTAATTTTTAATGTATAAAAAAAAATTGCTTCATTTAAATTTATTTTATAATATTTATTTTTATCTATTTTTAAATTTTCTAAAATTCTCCTATATTTATTTAGTATGATTACTAAAAAGCCTTAGAACTTCTAATAAATCTCAAAAATGTCATATTGGCATTATGTGTGTTAAAGTCTTTAGATGAGACATAAGGATATCTTTTCCAACTACTCTTGACCCTCATTTTCTTTATTTCCTCCGTGACATGCTTCAACATGTCTCCTCTATAATTGTTTCTATCACTTCTTTTCAAAGACTTCATCTTTTCTTCCTTTTTCTTCCACGGTTCCCACACTCTTCTTCTCATTTCTTTGCTGAAGCAAAATACTTAGAGAACTTCTTCAAGGCAGCCATAAAAATCAGCCACCATCACCTCCATTTGAGCAAGAATTTCAGTCATACCGAAGTAAAGGAACCTGTTTTGAAGCCATTTCAAGCTTCCAACTAACCATAATCCGAGGTTAAAATCTTATGAACAAATTTAGTCTTTCATTTATAAATTTTCTTTTATACTAAAGGATTATTCAAATTTGCGTTCTTAAACCTAAGTATATGTTTGTTGCTATTTTGGAGCATATGTATGAAGTCTAAGTGTATATGCCCTAGACAGAAAATTTATATTGTTAAACTTTATAATACCTCTATGGGCAGTGGTTATTTCTTGAAATTCTAAGATTAAATTAAAATAAATTTTATGAATGTAGTTGTATGTTGTGCTTTAGTTTTAATTGTCCTTATGCACGCCTTAGGATCAAGGGAGTATGGAGCTAACGTTAATTGATTCCAGGATTAAGAGACTGTTGATAAGCTTGAAAGGTAGGGATTCTATTACTCATCTTTTGTGAGGTTTTTATAGAATTAAAATTGATTGTTTTGCCGCAATATATATATATCTATGTTGAACTGATATTATATGATTATCACATATGAAACTATGACATGGACTCGTCTTGTATTGTACGGCGAGGAACATAATGAATTGACACATGTTATAAATTGAGAAGCATGGTTAGGAAAACTGACTCTATTAATAATGATTTAATATAGAGAAATGGTGAGACATGAAGAGGGCGGCGATTACGTCCTTGGGCATGAATACCCTAAAAGGTAAAATAGGGGGAAGGTGATGACGCTTCCTTGGGTTGAAAGTCCCAGAACACACTGTACAGGAATCGATTTGGTGAGGACTCGGGGCTTGATGTCTCCTCACCGGAACACCCTTGGAATGTTTATAGGGTGATCAAGTGCGCCCATTTGAGTTTCGATGAGTTGAGTGATACTCAATTTAACATGGATACCTAGGAACAATGATGATTGGTAATATTTGTATAAATGTGTAATTATGACACTTGGTAATGATTAACTACGGTATCCATAAGATGTGATCATAATAAACCTCATAATCTGGAATATGATGTGACTTACTAACCATGCAGGTTTTAATGTGGTAATGATAAAAACCTAAAGGTGAGTAATGGCTTTCTCTACTGAGCATAGTGTTGCTCATACCCTTATATTTTTATCTTTTCAGGACTCACTAAGTGTGAGGTGGCTACGAGAAATATAGTTGAGGAAGTGATGTAGCTATATTACATTGGGACTGCTTCAATTGTTGAGAATGTTCTTCATGATAATGTAAGCATCAATTGTTACTTTCTGTGACTGTATTACAATGTGTTGAGGGTTAAAATGATGATGACAACAGTTTATATTATTAAATTTAAGGTGCTACATTAAAACTGTGGTTTATTTATCGTTTATATTTTTATTTTTGAGTTGAGAGTTTTCATTTAAGTCCCGGGTAAATTTTATTTTTAAGGTTTTACTTTTATTATTTATTTTTATTTTATCTCATTAAAAACTGTTAACCCCCATATAGGGGCGTTACACAAATGGTGTCAATCAATCATATTACGACACATCATTTAATGAAAAGCATATAAATACTATTTTAAACTTTTTAAATGACATGTCAAAATATGATTGATTGAACATCATTCGGGACACCAAAATTAGAGAGAATTTGAATCCGAGAGAGTAGGAGGGCAAATCTCTATAGAGACAAAGCATATGCAATAAAGCAAGTCGTTTAAGTCCAGAAAATAGTACTATGTCCATTAGCTTCTAAAACAATCTCCAATGCAAATACCAATATTATATTTGCCAACAAAGAGTTTAAAAATTGCATATTTTATGTGTTATTTTATTGTATGCTTCAATACATAATAATATTTAAAATGTCATATTTGCTTTTTATCATAATCATTAAATCTTCAATCTTGTAAAAGTAAATTTTTAATATTAAAATAATTAAAAATTAAAAATGCTATAACTATTAAAGTAACAAAGTCAATATACCAACCAATAGGAATTAAATGTCAAATATGCTATATGCTAAACTTTGTAGCATATAACAAATTTAACATTAAAAATAGAATTGTATTGAAAAGTGTTTTTTTACCCCCTGTTTGGCTACTTGGTGTAAACTGGGCAGTTACAGTTAGAACTGTAACCACGTTTGGCCCAGCCTCAGTTAAAGCCCAAGTGCAGTCCCAACGGTCACTGCTTTAACCGAGCAGTTAAGTAGCTATACATTGCTTTAACCGAGCAGTTCTGTTCCACCCGTGATAGGAATCCTCACTTTTCTCTCTTCTCTCGCCTGCAACCCTAGGAAGATTATCCTCATCCTTCAACTCAGCGAGCTTAGCAGCAATCAATCCTTCAATCCTCACTTCGTTTTTTTCGTAATAAAAGGTTTTCTTTTTTGAAGTTCAAAGTACAACATGTATCAATGAATAAACAAAAACATGGAAGCAAATTGCTCAACAAAAAGTTAAACATACAAAAAAACAAATACATCAATTTATATTTGTTTTTAGAGGAAATTGTTTTTCCTAATTTTTAAAAGAAAAAAAAAGTACAAAAAAATATAAATTGTGGTTCCAACCACAAAACATCCAAACATTAGTTTCAACCACAAGTGGTTCACACCACAAATTTTATAACACTGCCAAACACTAGTTACAACCACAATTATGGTTTTAACCACAAAGTTGGTTCTAACCATAAAAATGGTTACAACCAACGGTTCACACCACCCTCCCAAACATAGGCTCATATGCTAAATTTGTCATTGACATATCAATTTAGCATTTTCAATTAGACGCTCCAAATGGTTTTTGTGATCAAACTCAAAAGTGAATTCTTTAACTCAAAAACAGTCAAACTCAAAAGTGTATTCTCGATCAAACTCAAAAACAGAAGAAACTTGCAAGTGCAATACTATATGTTCCATAACTATTTACTGTAAAACCTAACAAAAGCTAATGTTCAAAAGTCCCGCATAAAGAAAGTAACAATTTTATACTTCACTCACCCTATATAAATCAACATAAGCATATGAAATCTCATATCTCCTGGCTATAGGAAAAGTGGGCATTTACCAAATATATACGGTGCGACTTTCTCTCTCCAAATGCATCCCATGTTTTATAATTATTTTATAATCAATAAAAGCCTTGTTAATATCATAATTTTTATTATTAGCCATCCTTGTTTTCCTTATTTCTCGTGATTAATGGGAGGAGCATTGTGACCAAGTAATTAATTTTCTAAAAATAAAAGAGTGAAAGGAAAGATTTTGAACAATTTGAAGAATGATTGAAGAATAATCTACAATTCAGACCACGTTTAGAAATTTTTTTTAATATTTTCAATGCATATGCAGAGAGGAATCAACTAGGATCCAACTAATTTACTCCTTATGTTGTCATCTTTTTGACATATTTTGGTATATACTGTTAACACTACTTGCTTCCTCTTATTTGCATTCACTGTTTTTATTCAGTGTTTTACAGTGTACTTGATTTACAGTGTTTTTGCATCCATTAATGATTCTCACAATTTTTTCTTAACTAAAGATTACCAAATTATATTTAAACCATTTATTTATGTTCCTTGTAGAAAATGATAATTACATTTATAAGGTGAACCATCATAAAGACCAATTAATTTTACAAACATTTTCTCCATCTCTTTGATGACTGCATTTTCTTTTTAGATTATTATTGATGTTTGAATAATCTCGCATGCGTTTGCACAAAATCGGGTTTCAGTGTGATGGAAAATGGGTCTTTCTACTTTTCTTCGGAACTGGATCAGAATTTCAGAACATATGCAAAAAGCAAGGTACAAATACATTGGTTAAAATGTGATCAATATGACTAACCTAAGCTTTTAGATGACTGTATTTGAAGGGCAAAAGCACGCGCAGGATGACATTGTGATCGACGCCAAGTTTGCAGCATATCCGCGGCACCTCACACCGTCGCAGTTTGTAAATGCTTGCAGGTATCCTATTCAACATTTTCCTTGCTAGACTGAATTTGAGTAAGAGTACTTTGCATTTGCAACGGATATTCTCGCATATCAAAACATGTACTTGGATGTTTCTCTCTGTCTTATGATATAATGTTGGGCCCTCGATCGAATCGAAATTGAGAAAATTGGAATAGGGCAACTGCACTGGTCGACCGCAAACTATGCTCCTTCGCAGGAGAAGGCTCTTTGGGATGGTTTAGTAGCAATGTATGAGAAGGTTATGATTATTGAAGCGTATAATAGATGGTAGAACTATTTCCAAAGATCATAGGATGCTTCTAGAAACAGCATTGAATATTTTGTCTTTCTATCTTCCAGTTACTGTTACTTTTCCACTTTCCTTTTCATAGTTGTTCTTCCTTTTCATTTGACATCGATATTCGAAAATTTATGTGCTGGATTCCTATCGTCAATTTGAGAGGAAAAAAAAAGTTGCTTGAGATAAATGCTTACGGAAATTTCACTGTAAAGTAGATGTTCAAGATTGTTTGTACGAACCAACGGCACTGACAGAGATGGTATGATTTAGGGCTTGGTTCGAGCAGTCGGTGTCAGCAGCTATGGACCAAAGCAGGTTTTAAAGATTTATGATTCCCTCAAAGCACGTGGAGTTCTCTTGGTGTCAGCACAGCTATATCCTTAGACAAATACTATCACCAAGAATGTATGTATTGGAACGGATTCAAGAATATGCTTTACTATCTCAGCTCACTGAAAATAAGTTACTTGACATGAAACTTAAGAGCTTATATTTACTGAGATTCCTTCTTAGACATCTCTGTTTTTGCTGTAACTGTTAATTCTCATTTGAAGATAACTGCCTGTTTAGGTGCAATTCTCTTTGCTAAGCAAGGGAGAAGATCAGTTAGAAGCCACGAATATATGTGATTCTCTCGGCATCCGCTTAATTGCTTATAGTCCTTTGGGACTTGGAATGCTCACTGGAAAATCTACTCCTGAGAAACTTCCCCACGGGCCTCGGTAAATCAGTTTGTTTGGTTCATACTTTCACCCACTCATCGAAGAGATCGACTTACCACTCCGTCAACTCAATGCCTGCCTGCTATCATCCTTTTTGTTTGACTGCTTTCTATTCAGACAAATTTCTTCCAGGATAGCAGCCTTTGTTGAGTTCACTCAAAGAAATTGCGAGTGAAATGCACAAAACTGTGCCACAGGTAATTATCCCTGTCGTAAATGTGATATACGTTTATTACCTGTGACGTCCTATAATAAGATGGTAAGTCTGTTTGTTCTTTTTAAGTCTTGGGTTTCCGGTTAATCCCACCGTTGTGGACAGGGTATAAAAGAAATCTAGATGTTCTACCTTTTCCTTTTATTATCCATTTCTCAGTAAACAAATAATACTCCAACATGAAAAAAAAAAAAAAAAATTGTTGACAGGTGGCTATAAATTGGTGTATTTGCAAAGGTATCATCCCGATACCGGGTGTTAAGAGTGTGAAAGAAGCAGAGGAAAATTTGGGGGCTCTTGGTCGGCGATTGAGTCCGGAGGAGGTGCTCCAATTAGAATATGCAGCCAGTGAATCTCCTACAAGGATGATCCAGAACATTTTCCAAACAAGGTTTGTTTCCTCGTACTTGTTTGGAGAATTCTCGAGGTGGATACAACAACTTGAAAAATAAAAAAAAATTGAAGTTACTATGTTGGTATTACACAGTTCTAGACAGCCACTTACATTAAATTTCGATATATATATATTGTCTTCGGATAGCCTGAAGTTAGAATATCAATATTTTGCACTCTATCACAGAATTATCCTTTTATTTCCATCTTTTCCTAGCCATATCATATGATCCTTGAGATATCCATCTCATGGTGCTTATTTTATGTACGTTTTCTTTTCAAATAGATGATATTTGCAAATTAGAACTGAAGGCTAACCAAGAAGACTTCAACTCAAGCTATGAGAAGTACCAACCAAGGCAAAGTAAGAGAACCGTATCCTCCTTAGCAAACGGAAGATTACAGTGAAAATATTAGGCTGTACTTTTTGTTTTATTGTTATTAGAAAATTTTCTACTAAAACATTTTGTATCGACTGTGAAACCAAGAAAATAGAAACAGAAAAAGAAATTGCTTGGTAGAAAATAGAAATTAGTGTTGAAGTTGTCATCGGTAGTTTGAAGTTGTCATAAGTTTTATACGGAGCAGAAACGGTTGTATTATTGTTTGACGTCTGAGGCTTGCTGTGTCGTTCTCCGGACTTTGCTGACGTTTTGATTAGATGTCCCTAATGAAGTCAACTCTTATCAATGCATAACAAAGGGATACTTATCAGTATATGTCTTCTGAGTCAAAAAATTATATTTTAAGTTTTTAATCTTATTTAATATATACCTTGAGATTAAATTTAATATACAAATTTACATCTTATTTTAATCAATAGTTGATTTTAACCTTTAAAATGACTAAATTATCTATAAGTAAAAAAGAGGAAAAAAAGACTAAAATCAAAACTTTTAAAAAATAAGAAGAAAATAAAAATAAAAACACATAAAACACTTATTTTTGAAAATATTTTATATATTTTTTAAGACAAAAGCCTTAGTATAATTTTTTTAAATTTTTTAAAGTTATCTTATTATTTAATTTAAAGGTATTTTGAACAATTTTTTAGATTAAAATTAAAGATTAGTTGGAAATAGATATAAATTTGTATATTTAATTTAATTTAAATATATAAATTTGATGAGATTAAAAACCAAAGATATATTGTTTGAATAATCTCAAAATACAAGGTATAAAAAGGTAAATAACATGTAACAAAACATCTGGCACATTGTCTCACAATTTTTGGGTTTGATTGAGTGGAATTGCATGACTGATGACGCCTAAATATGCCATGTATGGTCAGTTTGGGCGTTTGGAATCATAATACCTTTCATCTTGTAAAGTTAAAACTTAAAACACCCTTACTTACAAGACTATATGTCCTAGTTTAATATATAAGACCTGACTATATGTCCTAGTTTAATATATAAGACCTGACAAGACTATAACTGTAAGGCCATACAACATTTTTCTTACAGAAATCCATTTTTTGTGCCCAAAAAAAAAAAGGTGCTAAACAATTAAGATGCTGTTAACGGTATAGAATTTACCATCCGTTTTTATTGCAAAAAGGGAGCGAGTCGTTTGAAGAAGCCCAATGCATAGCTAGCGATCCTAGATTTAAAACGTTTTTTAATCCAACTTTTGAAATTCTGAAACATTCTGACCAATTTCACTTCAAAATAACGATGCGTTCGGGATATCATATGCCGTGGATCAATTAAATGAACCATCCTATCGTAACCATAAGAATAACAATAACAATAAGTTGGCGTTGGAAATCAACATTGTGCTTAGGGGTTAGAGATCAGCCGCAAACATTATCCAAACACACCCACATATGGATGTAAAAAATATACGAGACTGAATTGACACAATAAAGGCTCAAAAGTCTGAAAATTACCATTCATGGAGAAGGTTCAAATGACAGTAAAATAAGAAGCAAGTTATCCCAGTAAAGCAATGCTCGAAACAAACTTTCAATTCCTAGAATTATGATAACAAAACAAAACAAAACAAAAGCAATGCTCTAATAGGAACAGAAGCTCTTCATCATAATTGAAAATCTACTTGATCTTCTTCTTTGGCCTCAACTGCAATGCAAGAAATAAAATGCGTGTGAACAAACAAATAAGCTAAATGTTCCAACAAAATTGAAAAATCGAAAGCCAGTCTCCTAAATTATTAAACCTGGTTGCTGTGTCCACACTTCTTCTTTCTGCAGTTGACAGCACGAGGGTGCAGGCGGGCGTAGCACCTATTGAACAATTATACCAAAGATTGTCAGTGTCCTGGTAAAAATTATAAAATGCTGGAATGCAGATGAAACATGAGTCTGGTAAAATGCAACAAAAATTCATTAAATCAAGAAATGAGTGATCAATGTACATTCTTTGAAGCGCAAAAACCAAAAGATTCTTTGATGGATGAACAAAACGTCTCTCAATTTGCACTTAAATATAATCTTCTGATTGGTTTCCAAAGGAACGTTATTACGTGCCCTAAATGGTGCACTAATCCTAAGGAAAAACAACAGTCTCTTCCAGAACTTTCAACCACTCAATACAACTGCATGGACAGTTAAACTGAAACTCAAGAAGTTCTTGAAAATTTTACATCAGATATTAAACCTCTATTCCCAATCTCCAACAATTACTTGCAACCCCAAGTACCCAAACATCTTAAAAAATGATCCAAAAGATAAACCTGAGCGTTCAGTCTAAGACATGAAAAAACAAAAATTTCACACGTTTTGACACCCTCACATGCAATTTCAGGCATATTTTGATCACTAAAGCAACGCGATACGAAAGATTAAGAATGAATTGACTTCTGTAAACTAAAAACATCATTTGCTAATTCGATGAACCAGACAGCCATGCATTGAAAAGTGCAAACATAGAAACAATTACTATCCAATCAATCTCGCAACAATTCAGTGCCATATACACACATACATACAATAAGCAGAACATTGGCCTCAAGCAAGTGCTCGTAATATAAAACAAATGAACAAAGCAGAAATGTAACAAAATTCCAGTAATTCAGAATAGCGTAACATAATACAAATCATGCACAAAATTAAATAATAAAAACTTAAAAACTTTGGAACATACTTGCGGCAGATCATCTTTTCCTGGTTGTACTTCCTGGCCAACGCCATAAGAGATGGCTCAATAATCCCACCACGGAGCCTCAGAACTAAATGCAATGTTGACTCTGCCAAATGACAAAAATAAATTGCAAAGTCATGATCAACAATAATAGCCTAACCCAATTTCCTTCACTTCCAAGACTTCCTCACCATCCAAACAAGTCCGCTAAGAAGAAGAAAGAATATCAAATACTAACCTTTCTGGATGTTGTAATCAGCGAGAGTACGACCATCCTCGAGCTGCTTCCCAGCGAAGATCAACCTCTGCTGGTCCGGAGGAATACCTAAAATTTAAAAATGGCCATATAACCAAAATTACCGTCAATAATCGCAAATACCTAGAGCGAAATTGAATCGACCATGGAAATTGATGCTTTCAAGAGCTTACCTTCCTTGTCCTGAATCTTGGCCTTGACATTGTCGATGGTATCGCTCGACTCGACCTCGAGGGTAATGGTCTTCCCGGTTAGAGTTTTCACAAAGATCTGCATCTTCGCCGGCTTTCTCTGACTCACGGACTCTCTCGGCCTTAGGGTTTTTTTTTGGTAGTTTCTGATGGAAATGAGCTTATATAGGAGAGACTGGGGATTAGGGTTTTTACTGACGTAGTGTAGAGATGTTTGGATGCGGGTTTTTCAAAATTCCGACTGTGTATAATGCACCGCTGTTTTTCGGGTTGTAGCACTTCCAAACATAATTGGTATTTTTTTTCTTTTTATTTAAAAGAAAATTGAAAAATCTATATTTATATTTTTCTGAAATAGAAGGGAAAAAAAGAGAACTAATTGTCTTATCTTATTTTTTATAATTTACGACAATAACTTACATTGTGTTTGAGAGGTTCAAAACAGTTTAGCTATTGAGATCTTTGTATTGTAGTTGTTTTGATAAGTTTAAATCGACACCTTATTAAAAATAGGGGTTATTTAGCTATGGTTTTAGGACATGTTTCAACCAATTTTATATGTTGTAAGTATAGTTACTGAGATCTTTATATTGTAGCTAGGAAAGTGCTTTTGTCTACAAATAGATATTGGTGATCTTGAGGCCCTTTTGACATTGCTGTGTGTGGGTGGAGGAGGTGGTGAGATGTTGTCTATCGTAGACGAAAAGTAAAACAGTGGCTATGATTTCTTGCTTGCAGGGAATCTTTGAGTTTTCAAAGGCTAGAGGTCCATGGAGAGGGTCGTGCGACTTGCTTGGTTGGCACGAGGCTTGTGGGACACTAGGAGTTAGTGACTTGAGGGTTATGCTCTCCTCGGTGTGGCACCCTTTCGAGTGGCTTCCATGTATGTGACGGCAACAAGTGGTTCACGTGCTGACAAAGGACCGCCTCATTTTCTAATCTTCTAACCCTAGTTGTTGCAACATTTTTAAGTCTCTCCACTCGTGGTGGTCAGATTGATTCAAGTGGCCTTTGTTGTGTTAGTGTTTTATTTTTGTCTAGTGATAGTAAAATAAATGCATTTTTGCCTTATAGATGTTTGTTGTTGTTGGGTTTTTGTTTCTAGATTGTAACAACAAGAGTGGTTTTCTCACTTTTTGGTTTTTGTTTTGTGTACAACCCACTAGAATTAGTCCTTTATGATGTCGTGGTGACCATTATAATTCAAGTTTGGTGTAGGGTACTTGGGAAGTATGATTAGAACTGTAGCTTTTAAACCGAAAACTGTAACATGTGAGTGTTTTACACTGTAGTTTAATATTTCTTCTCATTGTAGCATGTAAGAGTTTTATACTGTAGAAGCCAAAAGTTTTTTTGTTAGAACTGATTTTACTATATACCTTTTTGGTCTTGATCAATCAGAGCTTTCCATCAATCTTAGTGGATTTGTTGAACTAGTTCTATTGTCAATATATCTAATCTATTTTCCCTTTTGAGAATTCGATGCATGTTGTATCCCCCTATACATTTCATTAGAATTCCATCGTCGATTTAATTATGTGAAGAATTATGGACTACTACATGCTCTAAAAGAATTAGAGAAGTATTAGCTGTAATTTTTTCTCTCTTTCTCTTATACTCTTTTCATTTACTATATGATTTGTGGACCTATTATCTTATTTTGATGTTGAAATACTAATTTATAATGTTAAAGAATTTTACACGTAAGCCAATAATTGAAAAGAATGTAAAAGAAACAAGAAAAAGAGTGTTCCTGACACCGGAAAGGATAGACTATAGGACATTTCGTAATGGAACCCAAACGTGTCGTTAAGGTAGCCGCCCCCCGTCGGTCGCAAGCCAAGTCACTCGAACAAAGGCCCCACCAAGGTGCCTGCCACCCAAAGTAAAAACCTCCGTCAGCACCGGTCCCTTCACTTCCCGACAGTCGACGCCACTCCAACGTCCACGAACACCTCAACTCAGCTACTGCAAATAAAAACCCACCCGTGCGCAGTAGCGCATGGCTTCCTCAACACTCTCTCTCTTCCCTTCCTCCAAATATTCCCCCACTCTTCTTCACGCCACTTCATTCTCTTCCCCACAATCATTACTTCCACTACCACTGCCACTACAACTACCACTGCCACTGCTATCTCCTCCTTCCAGACCGAATCTCTCTCTCTCCGCCGCAGAATCGAGGAGAGAGAAACTCAGTTGCAGAGCGGTGTCGTTTTCGTCATCCTCATCGGCTAAGATGGCTGCGGAGAAGAAGAAGGTTCAGGTGTTTGATTCCAAGGATGATCTGGTGGCGAATTTGGCCAAGTACACTGCCGATCTCTCCGAAAAGTTTTCCAAGGAGAGAGGCTCGTTCACCGTCGTTTTGTCCGGTGGCTCTCTCATCGATTATCTCAGGTGGAGAATTGATTGATCATCTATTTTGCTTTGATTTCTCGCTCTTTGTTTCCGATTTCAGCGTTTTTGATTAATTTTATCTGAAAATTTATGCTTGTTTAACGACGATGAAGGGAAATTGAGATTTAAAGTTCTGTTTTTTAGGGATTTTAGGATTACTTGGGTGTTGATTGCTTCAAAGTTTGAATCTTTTACGTTCTGTTTGGAATTGGGGATAAAATAAGAGAAAAGGCTGGTTTTTTTAACGGACATGAAGGAATTATATGGCTTGTTTAGGCATTTTAGGATTGCTCAGGTGTTAGTAGCTTCTATATGTTTGAATCTCTTACGTCCTGTCTGCAATTGACTATGTACAAAGAAAATGTTTGTGACCCGTTTTCAGGAAATTGGTGGAACCGCCGTACCTTGATTCCATAGACTGGTCGAAGTGGCATGTGTTTTGGGTGGATGAGAGAGTTGTGCCAAAGGACCACAAAGACAGTAACTACAAACTCGCTTATGATGGTTTTCTCTCTAAGGTACCTTTCTTGGAAAATCTTTGATTTTGTATTGCTGATTTTTATCTAGATCCTGCTATTATTTTCCTGAATTGTTTTGCATGGTCGTAAGTTTTCCATGCCGATGACTGAAAGGAAAGGAAATAAGAAAAGGAATCTAGCAAGCGTGAGTAAAGATATAATATTACCCAAGCAAGTTCTCTAGAAATTGAAATCGTGACTAATATTGACATAGTTTAAGCTGAGGAAAATCACACTGCGGTGTATTTCCTTTTGCTTTGCTTGAAGTAACTTAGCCTTAGTCCAGATGAGGACAGATTTACTTATAAAAGTCATTTTTTATATTTGCATCACTATTATTTATTTACTACCCTAGTAGTTATTTTGTGAGTGGGCTATAAATACTCTTATTGTCATTTGGAAAGTTGAATAGTGATATATTGAAATCAGAGTTGTTTCCTCTCCAATTTAGGGGGTTTTCTCCTTTAGCCATGAATTTGGCTCTTTTCTAGCTTCCCTCTGTGTCAAGTCCAGAAGATAATCTTCATATCTTAGGCTTCATGATTCCAACCTTGCTGGACTTCTGTAATGAGATATATGGGTTAGTCCTAGGCCCCTAGGAGGGTGAACTTCCATTAATGCATAGTCATTTGATAGATAGAATATCTACTGAAAATCTGATTGTGATTTCTCCAGTGATGTTCAAATTAGTTGTTTAGCATTTGCATCAAAAGCACAGCCACATTTTTTCTTATTTAGACCAGTTTGACCTTTATTTTTATTTGCTTAGGTACCAATCCTCCCTGGCAATGTTTATGCCATCAATGACGCACTGTCAGCTGAGGGTGCAGCTGATGATTATGAAACTGGATTAAGAAATTTGGTTAAGAATGGTGTGGTAGACTTCTCGGAAGCTAGTGGGTTTCCCAAGTTTGATCTCATGCTTCTGGGTATGGGCCCAGATGGACATGTAGCCTCCCTATTCCCAGGGCACCCTCTTGTTGAGGAGAAGGAAAAATGGGTTACGTTCATCAAGGACTCACCAAAACCACCCCCAGAGAGAATTACTTTCACATTTCCAGTGATAAACACTTCTGCTTATATCGCGCTTGTCGTCACAGGTGCTGGTAAGGCTAGCGCTGTGCAGAAAGCTTTGGGAAGTAGTGAAGATTCTGGCACCCTTCCTGTTGAGTTGGTTTCACCTGCAGGAGAGCTGACTTGGTTTTTGGACAAGAATGCTGCTTCGAAGCTGTAAAGTGGGAGAACATCAATAATCATGCGAAGACGAATAAATTAGCTTCCGTGCTCAACTTATGTATTGTGGTTTGCCAATATATCTTATATGCAGTAATGGTTTTGTAATCTTGATGGTAAGAACACAAATTAGTTAGCCTCCGACATCTTCCTGATTCTGATGCTTCCGAGGTCTTGAATAAATCAAATAACTTGGCATGGTGTGCGGTTTTAGTTGGATCTCTCTTCCCCTTCTTTGATTTATCAGATTTGTTATCTGCATTTTTAGTCTCTTTGTGGGGTACCACCAGTCACTGGATAAGTGGGATGAGTTTTGTGAACTCTCCTGATTTTGGGAATGAACTGGGTTTTTTTTTTTAATAGCGTGGCATGATCTGGTTTCCTCACCGCAATTTCAGGGTCACTATAAGTTTGTCTGCTTAAAGCTTAAACAATTTTTACACCACATACCAACTTGATTTCTCTTGTCCCAACTCATGATTAGTCAACATACATCAGCAGCAACTGGGACACGCTTCCATTTAAGCGCCATTTTCAGGGGAAAAAATAGTGGGAAAAGTAGTGCCCCACAGTGCCACTTGAGTACATGTCATAAAAGTTGCGATGTCTCTCTCCAGGCCCTCATCCGCTCGGCTGTTTGTTTTGCTCAACTAATTGATTTGGGTTTCCAAATAATAACTTGGACCATCTTTTAAGCAATGGACTCTTCTTGGCCCAAGAGGATGATGTTTTGTAAATTTATGATACAGGCAGATCATGTGTGTTATCTAGTTAACCTCATTCTCGAGAATTTTTTTGGAAGAAACGGTTTCTCAAATTAGTAAAAACGTTCTTTAGACACATAGGGATGCACCAAATGAAGACAACTTCATTGGTTTGCTTAATGAAAGCCTTGTATAAAACAACAATTGGATAACAAGTAACAAATTTCATCAACCACCATGGTGTGCAGCATTCCCCTAGAAAGATGCTACCAAGTCAATTTTGAGTAAGCACAAGAAAACAATAATGAATTGCATCACAAGAAAGAGAAGGAAGAAACTAAAGAAAGGCCTGAAAATTTGTTGGTTTGATTAAGAGATGCCAAAATTACTATTTTGTTAGGAGATTGTGGGGGGAATAATTACACTTGATTGCGTGATTCCGAGCATGATTAAAGTCAATTGATTGTGTGGAAAAAATAGCAAAGAAAGGAGTGGTGATAAATAGATGGCAAGCTAAACCCATATTTATGTTGAGCAGGCATGAGTCATGAGATATATCTCCCTTCCCCTGAGGCGCGTTGTCACTGTCCTGTGGAAGACAGAGCTGGCTTTGTGGTCACATTTATGACTTGGAATCTCTTTCATGATTGTTCCAGTTGATGAAAAAAAGTTGGAGATGTAGGGCATGCACAACACATTGGCCCCACAGGGAATGATATCCTTTTGCAAATTTTCACGTAAAGTGCTTTAAAACAATAAAAGGAAAAAAAATGGTGATGGTCATTTCTATGGCACTAATAGTGGTCTCTCTCTCTTTTTAGCAATATTCATAAAATTCATAACGTGTTTGACAATTATAGTTAGAAGTATAATTGTAGTTACTAAATAATGTAAAATTCTCATTAGTAAAAAGTAAAAAATTATTATAATATAAAGCTCTCATATACTATAATGTTTTAAACCACAACTGTAATTCTAACAATACTTTCTAAACATCCATCAATCTTCAAAGCTTTGTTTGCAGTTCCGTATTTCCCTAACTTCCTATTTTTAGCTGCCCACCTTTGTATGTTTTAAATGATAAAGCACTCTTTATTTGATCCCCCTCCTATTCTCCAGACAAACAAATTTTTCTGTACTTTTTTTTTTTTTTCCTCTTCAAACTATTCATTAAGCAAACAAATGAAAAAAAGAAAAAGAAAACAGACACATAAAACTAGCCCCACAACCTAAGTTTGTAGTATTTTGGAGATTTGAGAAGGGGAATTTTTTTAAAGCGCAATGCCATGTTAACCTTTGACCTGCTTTATCGTTTTCTAATGCAAAAAAAAAAAAAAATCCAATGAAATTTTTTTTTTTTTTCACATTCTCATCACTGAGTAGTGGGAACATCTAACTTTACTTTTAAAAAAAAAAAAAAAAAATTTCCACACCCTTTTACTATGTCCAAAAACCCTGCGCCTTACTTTGTTGACCTTTTCTTGTGGATGTCGTTTTCTTTCGCAGAACCAAAGTAGTTGTTAGTTAACAAAAGCAAAAGTTGACAATGGCACCCCCAATGCAGGTATCAATCAAAATGAAAGCACAGGGAAACACTTTGTTAAAGCGTCACACCAAAAATGTGTTTAGATTTTTTTTTTGTGATTAATTAATTAAGCTGATCAAGACTGGATTAGTTAATTCCAAAAAAAATAAATAAATAAATAATAGATTAGGACGAGTTTTTTAGGACCCTGTCAATTGCTCCTTCTTGACTGACTTTGACCCTTTAATTATTTCTAAAGAATAATTCTGTCCAATCTGCTAGGGTAATTGTTCTTTATAAATATTATTGTTTGAAATTTAATTTTTATAAATACCCTATATATTTTGTGACACAAATTTTTAAGTGTAACGTGAATCAATACATTTTTTAAAAACATTGCATAACATATAATTTTCTCTAAGTTAATCAGTGCACTTTATTTAAGAGATGATAATGTTTGTTGATTTGAAATTTGGAGTTTTCAAATTAATTAATATATATTTCTAATAAGCAAACCTAATTAGTATTTCCAGATTAGAAGTGGGTGCCCTTACCAACTCTAATTCAATTCCCCTAATGGCCTAATCTTTTCCCTCGACCCATGCCTATAATTGAGTTTGTTAGTTGTCACAACACATGGGATATACTTATGTTATCTAAAGAGAAAATCATTTCTTTTCCAAAAAGTAAAAAGAAACTGGAAATTTAAAGCATGGTTAGTTGCAGGGTAAATGGTATCCTTAATGGAGGAAGAAAAAAAAAAGCAAAAAAGAAAAAGAAAAATCCGTGATCTGTGGCTATATTGGGCCTATTGCGTGTATTCGGGGACAAGCCCTTATGTATGGAGGTAGATTTTTTAACAGTATTTAATTAATAATGCAACATTGAACAAAAGACCAATTTTTTTTACAAGTGAAGGATTTCTCCCCAGAATTTTTAAGGTCCGTTTGGTTCGAGTATTTAAATAGATAAAGATTTAAATTTTTATGAGAGAAAATACTGTAGCAAAATAATTCAAACCGTGATTTGAACTATAAAACAACGGCCCTTAGTATTTTTTAAGGAATTTGTTTAGTAATTGATTTAACATTAGAATCCCACATGATTCTTCTCTTGAAATCAAAGATTTCTAATCCTTCATTACCTAAATGGACGAGAATACCCTCATTCTTAACTTGCTCCTTAATTTTTTTTAATGAATTCTAAAACTTAATTTCTTAGTTCCCCTCTCATATTTTGAATGGTAAATTCTAATTTGTTTTGGAAGGACAAATAGGAATAGCTAACAAGTGCATGTTGGGAAAGTACCCTTTTTTTTTTCAAATAGTGGATTTGCTTTTTTAAATTCCACCCATTAAAGCGACAGATTTTGAAATTTTACACAAATAGAAAATTATCCAATCCCGACCAGACCCAAATAAAAAAAACTTACCAATACAAGAACACATCGACTCAGCTAGAAGCTCACTTAAACTCAAACTCTAGGAACCAAACTTCTAGCCTAAGTAAAACATCCTACATATATATACATAGATTTGAGAGAAAAACCCTCCTTCAGAAGAGAAAGACAAGAAGTTTGAGAAAATCGTTCGACAAATATTTAGTTAAAGTTTTCTTTCGTATCGAAGATGAGAGTTCAATCTATCAAGTCTATATTTCTTGAAATATCGAAGAACGGTTCCATCAGGTAAGCATTTTTCATTTTTCTTTTCTTGACCACAAAAAGGAAGCATTTTTCTTTGCCTCTGCTGCAATTTTTATTTTCATGAAAATAACAAAAAAATAAAAATAAAAATTGTTATTGGTGTTCTAATATGGGTTGTTTTGTCCTCTCAAGCAAGTAAAAGAGAGTTTAAAACTGAGGGAATCTATTCTTTAAGGAAGGTCTAGTTTTTCAATTAAAGAAACGCCAGGGGTGGAAATACTAGATATTTTCCTTCTTTATAACCTGTAGAGAGAGACAAAGAAAAAGACTTTCTTTCTCGTCTCTCCCACTCTCTCTCTCTTCTCTCAAGCAGTTGGCTCCTCAAGCCTTTTTTTCTTTTTTGGAGTTTGCCTAGACCGGACGAAAAATCAGATAGGCAGAGAAGCTACCCATTAGACTAGACACCACCACGGGGGGTATTCTGGAAATTCCACCCCTGTTCTCCTCCTTCTCCATGTTCATCTTCGGCATCGACGACACCAACATCTCCGGTGGCGGTGGCCGTGGAGGTCTCTTCTGGCTGAGGGTGGCGCCGCCTTCCAACGTCGCCGTTGCCGTCACCGTCACGGCCTTGGCGGGGTTCGCGATGGTCGTCGCCGTGTTCTACACGGCTAGTAGGTAAAACCGAAAAATTCACAAGCCGTACGAAAATATTTGAGCCTGTCGGAACCCTAGAGCAGGAGCAAAAGCTTTCCGACCACCAAATTTTCGGTTTTTTTTTTGCTTTTTTTTTTTTAACACTCATAGATGAAAGCTCTTCGACGAAGCCACACTTCGTCTTCAAATCCATCTCCTCCTTCTTCTTCTTCTTCATCGTCGTCGTCGTGGATTCATTTGCGTTCGGTTCTATTTGTTGTCACTTCGTCTTCTCCAGCTTATTGTTCCCATTCTGATCGGTGAGTCTCTCTATCTCTCTCTTTCTTTTTTTTTTCTCTTTCTCTCTGCTCGAATCGATTTTAACTGTGATTTCACTGGTTTTTTTTTTTTTTTTTTGGTTTCAGTAGTTTCGACTCAGATCTCGATCTCAGAGTGAACTTAGTCTTACCTCCCCTACGAATTGCAGTTCAATCCACTTGTTTTACTGGGTTTTCCCCTTCGGATTTTTCGATTTCCCTTTCGCTTTCATCAATTTCATTTCCCTGTGGATTATTCTTCCGCTTCACTCACATCTTTCGCTCCTGCTTTTGACTCATCATAGACGTAAATTTAGGGGGAAAAGTTTTTGATTTGTTAGATTTGCGCGGTTCTTGGTAGTGATTTCGTCAAATTTGGGGCAAAATTACTCTCTACTGATTTGGGGGTAGTGGGTGACTTTGACTTTAAGATTGTTATATGAAATTTGAGTCTTTTATTTTTTTAATTTCTATGATTCTTCTGCAGTTATGAATTCATGATCTGTGATTTGATTTATATCATTTGGAAATGCGGCATTACGATATATTTTTCCTCTTATTTATTTCAAGGCTAAGCCGTTAAGACTTAGAAGTTATAGCTAAAACAAACAATTGATAATCTTGGGTCTTTGATAATGAAAAGAAAAAAAAAATGCTGAGTACAAACTAAACCTGTATGATTATTATTGAATGCTTGGAACATCTAATTTGAACTTCAGATTAACCATCGGTTAACGCAGAATTGTCCAGACTAACGTATATATCTTGACATGATTTTTGTTGTAACAGCACGGTTGCTTATGTTTAACTTGGATGCATATCTTTCTAAATGTGAATCTGTCAAGAAAAGGAAATTATGTAATTCGGAATGGATAATGTCAATGCTGCTGCTTTTGAAATTTTCTTTTGTATGAAATATTGAACTTACTGAGATCTGAATGGAATTATGCTTGTTTACATTTGTTTCCATACATTGACACTCGTCTGTTAAAGCTTTTTTTTTCCTTAATGATTGTTACGTGATTAGTAGCTACTTATTTAGCCATGCGTTATATACGTCTGTGTCCTTTTTTTCTTACCATAACTACGGGTGCTCTTTTGCTTCAGGGGCCGTTATAAATCATCTTGGTCCCGTAGGAAAAGAAAACATGCCCTTTTACCTCGGCAATGGAAAAGTTTGTCTATGCAGGATGGCAAATTTCGTGATGGGGGAGTGAAGTTCTTGAAAAAAGTTCGCAGTGGAGTGAGTTGCTGTCACAATGCAAATACACTTTCTTCTATAAGATATCTTACTTTGTTCACAGTATTCTGTGCTTTAAATGTTGGGTTATTCATCTTGAAATTTTAATTGCAGGGTGTTGATCCAAGTATTAGGTCGGAGGTTTGGCCATTCCTTCTTGGAGTGTAAGCATTGCTTAACCCTTTTTCCATGAATACTATGTTTGTGGTTTTTGTTTCTTACCTGAGATAGACATTTAATCTGATTATTAGATTGTAGTAATGGGTGGTTTATTTGATACCAAAAAGTGGCGAGGATTTGGTTACTCTTTTCTTTTCTGCAGTCTGGATGATGTATGATGGGGCTAGTGATAGTTTTAGCTTTTCATGTTTTATAGTTTGTTAAATATCCCTTTAATTTTTTTTGAGATAACTCATAGATGTCGTCAAGGACACGTTCAAGTTATTGACATTCTCTTAGCTTGCTTTCATTTAATAATTTATTTTCTGATTTCCGTTTTATCTTTTAAAAGTGTTATCTCTTTTTATTTTTCATTTCCCAGTGAGTTCGTCATTTGTTTCTCTCATTTCCTTCATTTTCAGTCTTTTTGTCGGCTGAAGTTTATTAGGAATTTAGGATTTATGGTTTAACGTCAAAGGTGCTCACGTCTAGTTAAGTCTTATGTTCTCCTTTCCCTTCCAAAATAAGAGCATGAGATATCAAGATTGGCCACATGCATTTGAATTAGAAGAATTGAATTTGTTTGGTACTCTCGTATGTGATTATCATTTGGTGGATGCACTAAAGTATGGGTGCTTATATGTTGATACTGTCTTTTGAGAATGACGAAGCAATACTTCTGTAAGTTGACTTTTTGATGTCTTTATCTTAACAGCTATGATTTAAACGGTTCCAAGGAAGAAAGAGATCTAATAAGAACTCAGAAAAGGTACTTATTTCAAGTTTATTTAGGTATCTTGGACTGCTATTCTATATGCAATGTTTTTCCTCTTGTGATGTTTTTTCTTTCTATAGTTGATAAATCGTTCCTAAATGCCAACTTTTTTGCAATACGTGCAGAAAGGAATATGAGAAACTTCGCAAACAATGTTGTCGGCTCATAAAACGCAGCAACGAGAGCTTTAAGTTGAATGAAATTGATGGAATCAGTTGCGATGGAGACACTGGGGGTTTTATTCATGAGATGGATTGTCCCAGCTCTGAAGATGTGGTTAGTGCCCTGGAGTCTCTTTCTAGTGAGGAAAGGAGCCCAGACATTGAATACTCCGGAGACCCCTCCAGTACCTTGTTGGATGGTGATGATAGCTCAAGGAGAATCACAAATGCTGATTCCTTTACACTAAACACTGACTCATCTGACTCAGAATCCTCTGAAGATGCTGAAGTGACTCAGAATTTTCCCCCGTGTGAGAGTAGGGAAGTTGATCCTGGCATGACCCCCAAGGATGATTCTCCTTCCGCAGAATGCGGCCAATCAAAAGTTCCCACAGTTGAAGATTTCACTACATGGCAGCGGATCATTCGCCTTGATGCAATACGTGCTAATGCAGAATGGATCCCTTATTCCCCAACTCAAGCTGGTGTACCGGAGGGTAGTGCTCGACGTTCTGCTGAAGCTGTTGGCTTGAAGGATTATGATCACCTGGAGCCCTGCAGGATTTTCCATGCTGCTCGACTGGTTGCAATTCTTGAAGCATATGCGCTCTATGACCCAGAAATTGGTTACTGCCAGGGTATGAGTGATCTTCTTTCTCCTATAATTACTGTGATGACTGAGGATCACGAGGCATTCTGGTGTTTTGTGGGTTTCATGAAGAAGGCCCGGCATAATTTCAGGCTCGATGAGGTTGGAATACGAAGGCAGCTGAATATTGTTTCTAAAATTATCAAAAGCAAGGACTCCCACCTCTACCGGCACTTGGAGAAACTCCAGGCCGAGGATTGCTTTTTTGTTTATAGGATGGTGGTGGTGCTGTTTAGGAGAGAATTGACATTTGAGCAGACATTATGTCTCTGGGAGGTGATGTGGGCTGATCAGGCAGCCATAAGGGCAGGAATCGGAAAATCTGCTTGGAGCAGGATACGGCAACGAGCCCCGCCGACAGACGACTTGTTACTCTATGCAATCGCAGCTTCAGTGTTGCAGAAGAGGAAACTGATAATAGAGAAATACAGCAGCATGGATGAGATCTTGAGGGAGTGCAATAGCATGTCCGGGCATCTCGAGGTGTGGAAGCTCCTAGATGATGCTCATGACTTGGTGGTGACTCTCCATGACAAGATAGAAGCATCTTTCTCATAACCACATATCTTTTTGTTGGCTAATTTCCAAACTTTGTTCTTTCTTGTGTTCTGCTGGTTGTACACGGCATTTCGTTTTTGAGGCCGAGTGTAAGCACTCTCCAAGGGCGGCTTGGCAGGGACAGATTTCAGCAGTGGTGGCAAACATCGAGAGAAAGTAAAATGTCCAAATGTGTTTGGATTGTTATTCCACTGCTTTTTCTTCTTGTATACACCTTCTCCTTTGAACGTAAATTGCCGTGGGCAGAGAGATAGAGGTTCGTTTTACCTACTAGCGTACCCATTTGGGATGAGGAAGCCATTAATCCCTTGGCTTTATATTTATCCCTACATTCTTGATTCCTACTTTGTCAGTGATTAAAAAAAAAGGTCTTAGAGAATTGAATATGTGCGGGACGCAGATGAAAGAATGAATGGATGGATGGATGGATTAATTCAGAAGTTGCTTCTGACTCTCTCTGTCTCTCTCTCTCTTTTTTTGCCAGTCGGATGGGCTGTCAAGTTACTACCGTTCTTGATAGATGATCGAATCAAGCTTGTAAGAAAGAATAGATTGAACGCATTTTAGCACTTCAACTTGTAGTGATCTTCGTCTGTGCATACAGTTTCTTGTTGCATTGAAAATCAAAATATTTTTGAACGTTCTGCATTTTTCCCAATTTGCATGACCTCTTAAACTCAAAATCCCACTACATCCTATGTATCGTATACGTGAAGCCTTATCATCCTCTCATCAAGTCTTCAACCAATGTAAACATAATCGAGCCTATCTATGTAATTATAAAAATGGTCAGCTTTTTGTGAAATTATGTTAGGATAACTCGACGGTGAGGTGAGAAAAGAAGGGCAGATTTACATTGCACAAAAAAAGGGAGGAAATTGAGGATTGATTTCTTTAAGCAAGGATTGATTTTTTTTCTTTTTAAATAATATGCTTACTTATAAAATCAAAACCAGTAATAAAAGTTTTATAAACCCTATATATTATAGAGAATGAATAAAAAGAATATCAATTCTCTCATACTTTTTAATATTGATTCTCTATAAAAAAAAATAAATAGCATATTTACTTAAATGTAAAATTCAAATGTTATTATTTAATTGTTATCGGTTATGTAAGAAAGAATATTTTAGTCATTATATTGAATAAAATTCTTATTTTTAAGTAAGTAAGCACTAAAAAGAGAATGAATTTGTTTCTCATTATCCTCTCAAATAAATAAATACTAGAAAGAGAATAAATGATGTTCACTTTCAATACTTTTACTATCTTTTACAATTTAGTAAACATACCCTAAAAGTAAAATAAAAATAAAGTTTAACTATAAATTATTTAAACCTTCCAATCAAATAAGAATCATATTAAAACTTGAAATATTTAATAGTTTAACAACATTTAATGAAAACGTTACGGTTCATCGTTTTATTTACCGGTAATTTTCTTTTTCTATCAATGAACGCTGTTTTACGAAATTTGCTCTCCTCTACATTAAATTGAATTAGTAAAGAAAAAATCTTCCAATCCAGCCGTGAATAAACTAACTTGTTTGGTATTAATTAATTCTAATTAATTTTTCAGTTAAGAATAGTATAAAACTCTAACATATTATAATAAAACAAAAAAATTACTATAATGTAAAACTCTTACATGCTACAATATTTATAATTTTAACTAATAATTTTAATCACTATGCTAAACACCAGCACAAATACTCCCTCCTTTTCAGTTGACTTGAGTACTTTTATTATCGTTTTCTTTATTTGTCTAAATCATGAAAAAGAAAACTTCATTAATGGCTCTTGGGTGATAGTGAGTGAAGGCTTAAAAGGTGACGATTATCGTTCTGGAGTTCTAAAAATATTGGCAAGCTGAAAATAAAGGACGACATTTCTCTTTCATTTTCTTTCAGACACGAAAATACAACCAAATTTTGCCGTCCACAAATAATTTCGTCGCTTTCAATACATGCATGGTAATTGGAACCATCTGAAACACCCACCGCTCGCTAACAAATTGATCCAAGCAACAACGAATTTCATTTTTTCCCCCATTTTCTCATGTGAAAATTAAAGAACTCAAACTGCTGCAATAAATAGTGCCAAATTAAAAAAAGACTGCAAGGGAAAATGAAGCAGAATGTACTTCTGCTTGTTACTCCATCAAAATATATGAAAATTGTGTGCAGTCACAATTAGCACCATAAGACAAGGGGAAAAAAAAGAAAAAAGAACTAATAGACTAGGAGGGACTCCAACAATCAGAGGGCCAAAGGAACACAAATAGGAAGTAACACCAACGCAATTATCCTTCTGAGCAGGCTTGAAAAGACTAACCCTTTTGTAGACAGCTTTTGAACTAATCTTCATTCCTGGTAAAGTGCCGGACAGCAAAGGCTAAACCCAAGATTAAGAGGGGAACTAAGAACTGCAAAATCTTAATCACAAACCCGGGCGTCTTATCTGGGTTGTACGGAGCTTGCTGTGGCGGAATGTAAGTCCGTTTTAGAGGAACTGTCGATTTGTCGATCTCACCAATGTAGTACTTCTCCATCATATCCCGGGCTGAGTCACTGTGACCCACATCTTCAAAGTCATTAGTTGCATCTTTCCCTGCAGAACATTCCCAAACAAGATCAATCCCAAATTTGGTTTTGAATAATGTTTTTGAAAACTATACAAGCAAAGGAATACGAATGAGTTACCAGTCGCGGAAAGCAGCACTTCAGGGCCTCCAGGGTGATCATCCATGAATGGAGTCACCTCATACACCTGAATATTTCAAAAATTAGCCATTTAAATTTCAGTAAAACTCGGTGCCAAAAAACACTCAATTTAAGACATAGGAGTAGGAGAACACAAGGTACTGATTGAAACATAAAAGCGAAAAGTTGAGATAAAAAGGTAGAGTTCGATTTTATTAAATTCTACTACTTCAAACCATATAAATCCAAGTGAAACTATGTGCCAAAAAAATTCATTTCGATATAGAATAGGTGCAGAACATAACATAAAGCCTCCAAACATAAAAGAGAAAAGATCTCAGCAAAAAAGTCTAAAATTCTATTTTGAACAAATTTCTTATTTTCCACCAATCTATGAAAATTCAATCAATGCACGCAGTTTTTAATAAGATAAGAGTGCATAGGTTTATGACCAAAATGTTTATTTCTAAGTTTTTCAATATGTTAAGATAATTTTGCCCTTCTATAGTAAAGATCATGAAGTTCGTAGCTTCAACTTCAACAAGCAAAATTTAGTGTAAATTTTTAGTGTTTTTTTGTTTTTCCTCCCAAATATTCCAATCTAGAAGAGTTTAACTAATTTCAGTAATATCTCCAATCTACAAGAGAGTTTGCCCCAACCCTTATAAGTAAAATAATAGATAAAATAAAATTATAGTTTCGATTTTTCAAGCAATCAATCCAGATTGAATCTCGCAAAATAATAATAATAATCGAGGAAAGAAATGGAATCTCAAAAAACAATTTATCTTCCAAGAAAAACAAAATGGAGAAAGATCTAACCTTCCCATCAATAATAAGCCAACAATCCTTGGTCTTGTTGTGCTTCGCCACTTCTTCAAACAGGTGAATCTTTGAGTCTGAAGCCATTTTTTCCACTAAAAAACCCACAAACGAGTGAAAATTCGGAAAAAAAAAAAAAAAAAAAAACTTTTACTTCAACCTACGAAATTCGATGCAAAAAAAATACCTCAAAAAAATCATGAAAAAATAATCAAATCAAAGATTAGAGATCATTCATAATCCAGATCGTAGAGAAGAATGATAAATTAATAATTGTTACCTTCGTTACGAAACTGGTGATTCAGAGAAGAAGGCTTTCTGTGAACGATAAACGGCTCTTCCGTCCAGCCCCGTCACTGTCTTCTCTCTTTTTGAGTGGGGATTTTATCCATGTTGTTTCCTCTATGCTCCCTTGTTACAAAAATACCCTTGGATTTTGAGGAAATTACGGCATGATTTAGAGAGAAAGGGCGTCTTTCCTTGAGGGTATTTTTGTCTCCAAGTATCTATTTTGGATATTTTTTTTTGTACACGTTTCTACGGTCAATTCCACCAAGTCGGCCTTTTGCGCCGCTTAAAGAGAAAAAGTCCATTTTTTAGATTTAAAAAAGACAAAAACGTTTACTCAAAAGTAAAAATAAAAATAAAAATAAATAAGAGGGAAATATACACTTTTTTTTTTTCCCTCCCCCACTTTTTTCCCCTTTTTCCCGGGTAATGTCATTGGTTTTTTTGTACTTGGGTTGGGAAATTAAAATCCTTCCTATTGAGATGAAGCTAGGTGTAAACTTACACGTGGATTATGCTTACAATTACTCTCAAATAATATCATTAACCTGTAAATATTAGCGCAAGAAAATACAAAAAATAGTAAGAAAGAAAAATTACATAAACATTTCACTTGTTTTAAGCATATTTTGAAAAAAATATATAAAAATGTACCTTGCGTTTTACAAACCAGGTCAAAATGCTGTTAAAAACAGGGGTGAAGGTATATATATAAGTGCGTGAAGGCGTGTGTCCTTACTCAACCTTTAATAATGCTCATTTTAACCTTTAATTTTGTATAAAATCTTAATTGTGCCTTATTAATTTTTATTATACCCTGTTTTGCAAAAAGAATTATAATTACGTCCCTACTCAATAGTTAAAATATATAATTATGTTACTATTTAATTAAAAAATTATCTCTAATTTTTTTTAGTGCCCCATTGGACATATTTTCAGGCCCATCACTGAGCAGAGAATACCATAATTGGGGATGCTTCCAAAGTGTGAAGTGATAGACCAACATCTTTGGCCCATTCAAACTGTGTAAGATCGCCTTAGCTTCAGCATCCCTTGGACTCGACACAACAAAAAATTTGTCAGACAGAGCTGCCATTACTTGACCTGTAGAGTCTCTGATGATGTCTCCTATTCCAATTTGCTCGTTGATTAATTGAGAGAGCAGCATCAACATTCATTTTGTAATGATTAGAAGCTGTTGGATGCCATACCTTGGGGGAAAAGTTCAGAGGTCTCGAACTTTTTAGCAAAATTTTCCCTTCTATTTTTTGTCGTTTCATCAAAAAATTGCGTTTCATCAAGATGCCATCGTTTAAAAGGATTATGTCACTGTTTCAAACTGGCCTTACATAGTTGATGTCGTTTCTTTGAGGAGTGGTTTTTCTTTCTTTTTTTTTTTTTTTAAAGAATCGTTGTTTCAAAAGTTGATCATGTCGTTGTGTCAAACTTGCCTTTTATAGTTGATGTCGTTTCTTTGGGGAGTGATTTTTTTTTGGATATCGTCGTTTCAAAAAGTCGAGGTCCTGATTTTATAAAAAAAAAAGTCGAGGTCTTTTAAGATATTTATTATCATTTTTGGATTCACGAATTAGAAAGGTTTTTTTTTTTTTTTTTTTAAGACGTTTTCCTTTTTTCGTAATTACAGTTACTTCCTCAAGGTCTTGCTGTCTTAAATGCAGCATTGTTTTTTCGCATCTGTCGTTTTCTGAAGAAGTTGGCGTGTCCTGATACGATGCCATTTTCGAAAGTCATGGTCACTAATGTTGTTTATAGGTATTATGGACATTTAGTATTATTTTTAAAATAGATAAAAATATTTTTGTTCTTAAAAATAAGATTTTTTAAAAAATTTTATTGAGGGTATTTTAAAATTTTTGTCTTAAAAAACATGTAAAAATATTTTTAAAAATTTTGATAACAAAACCAAATGGAGACTTTGTTATTTATATGTGAATGTTCTTGATGTCGTCTACTGGCTATACCGTCGTTTCCTCATACTCTAGTCGTATTTAAAAAAGTTATTGGCCCTGTTTGTTTTTTTTTTCAAAATTTTTGAAAATATTTTCGCATATTTTTTGAGGTAAAAATTTTAAAAACATTCTTAACACAATTCTCAAAAAAATTTTATTTTTTAAAACAAAAATATTTTCACTCATTTTAAAAATAATACGAAACAGTCCTTTCATTTTGTATGTTGTCTTTTTGAGAAAGATGGTAAGCGAATATTCAAGTGGACCTCAAAAAAAAGGACCGTAGCTTTAATATTTTTCCTTGTTTTCCTTTCTTCCCTTTTTTTTAATCAAAGATTCCTTTCACTCCACACAATACTTCCTTTTTCTCACAAAATCTAGTCGTATTAAAAAAAAAAAAAAAAAAAAAAAAAAAAAAGAGGTGAATGTTCGAATGGACCATATAGCCTTTTCTTTTTTGAGAAGATTGACTCATTCTTGCTCCACACACATAACCCCTTCTAATACACAGCAAACAAAATACAAGTGGAATCTTTAGATTATTCTGAGACCTCGAAGTTGAAAGAACATAATTTCATAGCCATTGAATGATTTAGCCTTGTTCTACAAAAACTCCAACTATTAACACATAAACGACAAGACTTGTTAATATCTTTACAAATCTTGATTTGGGGTGTCATGGTTTGAACAAAAAGCACTATAACAATTTAAATTTTGTAAGAAAAATACTATAGCAAACTGCATTTAACTACAAATTAAGGTTCGAACCATGATTCCCAAACACCCTATTGAAGCAAAGCATAATGGGAAAAAAAAAAAAAGAAAAAAAAAAAAGAAACAACCATAAAAAAAAATTTCCTATGTATTGCAACCATGGTTCTACATGCTAAACATGATAAAAGATGGACCTTAAAATAATTTGCTTTCCTTTCACAAAAAGGCAAAAGCCAAACTAGCCCTTGACATCTTTTGTTGAAACAGGACAGTGCTGGTCTTCTAGACAGCCAAGACAAATGGCTAAACTGTTTCTTGGGCTGTGCGTTTCATTAAATGTACTCTATAATCCAAAAAAAAAAAAAAGGCCTGTTAATGGTCAATTTCATTGTATTCCTTCAGTGACAGAGGTGCTAAGTTTTTCCACTTGATGCTGTGTTGAAAGTTATAGCTTCTAGGTGTTGACTTATACACATTTAGTGGTGAGAGCCAATGTGTTGACTTATACACATTTAGTGGTGAGAGCCAATAATACATAGGACCACTTAAGAAATTCTCATCCATATTCATTGAAAAAGAGTGTTCTTTTAAGTCACCATCTGATCTTTCACCACTCATGAAAGTAAACATGTATGCAAGTTGCCCGTTTGGCTTTGCAGCACTTTGCTAAATATTTACTTTTTTTTTTATTCGTTTGAGAAAGTTGTCACTACAGCCATCTATTTCAATAATTGGGGATTTAAGCATAATAAAAGAGATCAAATGTATACCAGAGAAAGTCAACAATAAAATACGGTGACAGTAATTGTGCAGTCAAAGTACTGTAATTTATTTATTTATTCCATCTAATTTCATTACAGGTTTTGCATGAATGGTTGTGTACATTTGAGACTCCTCTTTGGCCGCTTGGTCAAAAAGAGGGCACAATCCTATGGGACTCTTTTTTTTTTTTTTTTTTTTAAATCAGAACCTGCATATCAGCTGTATTACAACTATACTACTTGCTATATAAGCTCTATTACAACTAAACGACAGTTCTAGCTCTCTTTTTCTCCTTCTCTGCAGAAAAATACTTTACTTGGCCGTCAAGAAACGCATGCAGATCGGAGGGCGAATCTTCGCCAAGGCGAGTATTGATGAGGGAAGAATCCACAAACCGTCTCCGCAAATGAGACCCGAAGCAACAGCAGGAATCATCAGAGCAGCACTTCTAGACTTCAGCTTGTGCCACACAAAGACCACCAAACTTCCCACACACATGTCAATTGCAAAGTAAGCGCCAACCAAGAAAGGAACGGCCATGGCCATCGGAAGCGGAATCCATTTCCCAATATGCTTAGGAGAGAGATCTCGCAACAGGTTGGTCACTACGGCAAAGGCGAAGAAGCCATAGCAGAGCTGCAGGCAGTGCTGTGGCAGGGCCGAGAAGCCTTCAACACCAAGAATCGCCATGTTTCTGTAAATTAGAGCATATGGGGCTTTATATTCCCCGTCCGGGTCCCCGACATCGAAGGCCTTGTAAAAGAGGAAGAATGTGACCGGAGCCACCGCGCAGCCTATGGCTGTCCCAATGGCTTGGCTTATAAGCATCGAACGAGGTGACGTGAGAGTGAGATGGCCGGTCTTGAAATCGTGCATCAGGTCGGAAGATATGGAAACGATGGACTTGATTAAACCACATCCCACAAGTCCTGCTACTATACCATTGTCTTTACCAGCCAGGCTAGCGATAACAAAGAGAGCCACTTTCCCATAGTTATACGCCATGTTCATGTCAGTTAGACCAGCACCATAAGCATTGCAGAAGCTAAGAGAAGGCGCGAGTATGTAGGCAATGACCACATAATACCATTTGAGCTCCGGAAACATCATTGGGATAACAATGATGGAGATAACGGAAAAGAAAGCATAACCTATACAAGCTATCCAGAAAGGGATACTGTCCCTTACAAAGAGCTCGTTTCTTTTAAGATCATCAAGAGTCTCTGTCTGATTATTCAAAGCTGCGGTATGGAAATAGCCATACGAGTAAAGTTAATAAAAGAGAAATACTAGCTTTGTACTAAGCTTGAGAATCTTAATGAAATGAAAATAAGGAAACAAAATGTAAAAAGTCACCCATTTACATGTTTTAAGGCTCTTGTTCTTCATTTTGGCATGGATGCTTGAGGCAGTGAAAACCAGTATCTTGGTGAAATTGTAAAGCCCATCTCCAAGGATCAAAGCAATGGAGATAAAAACCTGAAGTTCACAAAGAGAAACACATATACAAGTCAGAATTCAATTTTATCATTCCCCTTTGGGGGAAAAAAGTCGGGAGAGAATTGTGCTAAGAAAAAGTGGACTCCGATGTCTGGTTCCGACCTTGTAACCGTTTAGACTCTTCATACTGCTTTCTGATAAAGTTGCAGGGAACCACTCTCCTTTCAGCCCTTTTATTAAGGGCCACATTATTCCCCAAGAGAGCACAGCACCGAGAAGCAAGGACAAGTTCACAAGATGGGAACAGATCATTCCTGCTCCAACATAAGTGGCGCTGAAATCGAAGTAAAATCTGCATAGATCAATATACATACCTTCAATCAATGATAATGATGACATGAAAAATCACATTATCATGAGTAATCATATTAAAGAAAGAAGTACAGACAGAAGATGAAAAAATCACACACGAATTCCTCCAAGCCTGCAATCCAAACGCCGGAAACTGAGAAAATCCACATTGATCTCCGCCGGAATAAAACCACTGGAAGAAACCCCACAGGAAACTGATGGAAAAGAATTTCATGAACCCTCGAACCTGTTTCCTGCAAAAAATAATTCCAAACTTGTTTAACCTCTTTCATACTCAAACTCTATTTGGTTATGATCAAAATCAAGACAACAATTCATATATCCCATTTGCTTACTTGGCCATCTTGTTTCCCTTAGGAGTGTGGAATCCATTGATCAGAACAGCCGTAGCAGTTCCACTTGGATAGGGTAATTTGTAGTCTATTATCATAATCTGCATACAAATCCAAAATCCATGAGTACAATGATAAAAATACTTGGTGATCTTTCCATAAGCAAAGAATAATCCATCTAAAGTGCATTAACTCCTTCCCCCTAAAGGGCTAATGTTTGGCACAGAATAATAGCTACTGATAGTGCATAATTCCATATTTCTGAAAGTAAGATCAAGTTGAAACTTATTTATACCATATGGCAAGAATTTCCTGAGAAAAGATTGAAAATCTATACCTTTCTGAGAGGAACCAAAGCTAGCAGCCCAACAAAGCAACTAACAAAGAGGAAACCAGTCATCCAACCAATTGCAGGCTCCTTGGTGCTTCCCGGGGTATTGCCTTCAGTGTCAACTCCAGCTTGCTTATAAGTTTTCTCGTTCAAACCCAATAGATATGACCCAAACCCACCTACAGTACACAAATCACAACCAACCCAATAAAAAAAATAATAAGTAATAATTAAAAAAGGGCACTTCCATGGCATGGCTTTCCCATCAAACCATGAGTTTCTAAACATGATATCATAATCATAAAAGAACACAAATTTAATAAACTGTAGATTACTTGAGCCTACCACAACACAAAATTCTCAAAAAATAATAATTAAAAAAAAAAGAGAGAACTTTTTAAGTGCAATATAACTTTTTTATTTCTTTATTTATTTTATTACCTCCAACGGCAATGCTATAACAAGCGACGGCACAAGTCTGAATTATGGTGTTCTCCTGCCTAGTGAAGGGACTTGACACAATCCCAGCCTTGTGAAGCAGCTTCGTCCATGTCCGTACGAACACAAAGGCCAAGAGAGCCGCTGAGACATTGAGGTTAGGGACCAAACCAGTTGTGAGGTTCAGCTTCATTACTATGACACTGTAAATGATCCCAATTACTAAGCTAGCAATCAGTCCTCTAACAGTGATTTGTCTGGTCCAAGGTGCAATTTTGTTCACATCCTCTAGTTCTTCTCCTCCTCCTCCTCTTTCTCCCGTTTCTTCCACATCCTCTCTTTCGAATCTCTCAATCTCTGTGTGCCCTTCTTCCTTATTTGCGTTATTATTGGCCATTTTAAGCCCAAAAAAAAAGAAGAGAAGTTTGCCTAGTATAAAGCAAAAATGAATCAAAATCACCAAAAGCTATAGACCTTTTAGATGAATTAGAAAGGAAATAAGACGAACAACTAAAACCCAAAAATTTATGATCTTTACCTCAAATCTCTCTCTCTTCAATACAATACAGGAGGATCAGAATCTGCGAAATGTGTATTTATGGAGTTTTCTGATTATCAAATATGAACACCCAAAACGTCCATAAATGAAACTAAGAATACCCTTTTGCTCTGCGTTGGCTTGGAATAACTCTCCTCCGAAAAAAAAAAACAAGAAACAATATCCCACGATATCCAAAATACAGACTGAATTTTATTCAAGTCCACAAAAAGGAGAAAATTACAAAAAGTTGAAAGCCACCTCTTATGAGAGAGTTCATAGAAAGATGTGAGATTTTTTACAGGTAATAAAATGGTTTTATGTAAGTGAGGCCAAGGAAGAGATGAAATAAAATGGAGTCAAGACGAGGAGTTAATTTGCATGTACTACAAATGAAGTACGAAACAGGAGTTTGTATGTAA
Organism: Artocarpus heterophyllus; assembly: GCA_025403435.1. Taxonomy (NCBI): domain Eukaryota; kingdom Viridiplantae; phylum Streptophyta; class Magnoliopsida; order Rosales; family Moraceae; genus Artocarpus; species Artocarpus heterophyllus. The sequence continues at coordinate 4,679,107 of CM046353.1, forward strand.
GGTGTAGTGCATTGAGCGGTGATGAAATAATAACAATAATAAAGTTTTCATATGCTACAATAAAAACGTTCTAACCAACGGTTTCTATCACCGTTTTAAAAACAACTTTCCAACCAAAACTGAAAAAGGCCTCAGTTTTGACAAATGTTAGGCGACGATTTTAAAGCAAAGAGTGGAAGAAGAAGAAGATAAGTGTTTGATATGATAGGAGGAATTATTGATTATAACTGTTTTATTGTAGTATGTGAAAGTTTTATATTGTAATATTTTTTTATTTTAATATATAAAAACTTTATATTATTTATAACTAAGATAATGGTTCAAACTTTTTTATATCAAACACTCTAAGAGATTAATAAATTCTCACCGCTGACGCTTCTTCATCAATTGATCATTCGAGTTCTTCCCTTGAAAGCGTCTCCTTTGCGTACACAACATGCTTGTGGAATGAAAGAATTATTTTGGGGATTGATTTCATTATTAATAATCCCAAAAGGGGAATTTCCTTGATTATTTTTCGATGGCGTATTATTATAAGTGTAATAATTCAGATTACTATTTTCAAAACCATCATTGTTAAGGTTTCAGACGCTAAATGATCAGATAGTGTGATAATGACGTAATAAGGATAATATCATATTATTGTGTATTAATTTTGATGGGTTGTGACGAATAATGTTTTTTTGATGTGATAATGTGAAAAGCGTGATTGTGATGCCAAGGGAGGGAGGATCATGGAGAGGGATTTTCAAGTGGGGGCCCAGTTGGAAAATGGCGTGCTTGTAGTTCTTGAAAGTTGATACCATTTTGCTGTGGTGATTGCAGATTGCTGGCCATCCCAAGTGTCCACGTCATTCTCTTTGCGGGTCTGTACCATAAATGGGTGAGCCGGAGCGTGGTTGTTCCGCCCTTTGGAACATTCGACAGTGGAGTTGTGTGACTAGAACGTTGACATGCCTATACTTTAGTCTGGTGGAACAAAATATACCCGTGGACAAGTGCTTGTCTTCGGTTGTTAGATCTCTAAAGAAGAAAAATAAAACTTTGATTAGATCTAATAATTTCAAAACATATATACTATTGGTGAGTTATCATCGAAAAAAATCTTATAATTTTAGAAATTTTTTCTCATGTATAAAAAAATAATTTATTTATAAATGTTTACTTTGCAATTCTTAGATGTAGTAAAAATCATTTTGACCGTATTTAGAAAGTATTTGGTAATAAAGGTGAAATTTAAAGTATGTAAAAGCTTTATATTATAAAAAAAAATTATTTTTTATTATAATATATGATAGTTTTATATTGTAACAATTAATACTTATTAGTTTTAATTAACTTGTCAAATAAAAATCATTTTGATCATATTTAGAAAGTGTTTAGTAATAAAGGTGAAACTAAAAGTAAATTGAGAGCTTTACATTATAGAAAATTTTTATTTTTTATTATAGTATATGATAACTTTATATTGTAACAATTAATACTTCTTAGTTTCAATTAACTTACTAAACTAAGCCTTAAATGTTTGTTTCCTCATGGGAGAAGTCCAATAAATTAAATCCCACGTGGGTAGCTAAAGTTGAGCATCTTGTTTGTTACAAGGGCATTGACTGTTGAGTTTGTAAATTGTTTTTACCCATAACCATGCTCCGTTTTTTCTTCTTCAATGTGACTACGTGGTAGAAGAACATTAAAAGCAAATAATTATGTATTGGTTCATTAAAAGTTAATTATGTATTGTTTGACTCTAAACCGTGAGATTCTGTTAAATATGTGAATTTATGTCAAAATTAAATTTATACTTGCTATTTTATTGTTATGGAATTTTTTTAAATGTTTTTGTATAATTTTTAAGATAAAAATTTTAAATACGCTCTTAACATAATTTTCAAAAAATGTTTAGTTTTGAAAATAAAACTATTTTCAAAACACTACGAAAGAGACAATTGTTATCTTTATGTTACGTACATGACTTGGATACTTAAATTTTATTGCCAACCAACCCAAAGTCACCAAAGAGGCAAAAAAATAAATCAAAAGAATTTTCATTCCATAAAAATACTAATTAAGGGAGATTCTTGTCGAGGGATATACCATACTTTCTCAATAAAAACATAAAATATTTTCTTTTATTTTCTTCAATTCTACCATATATGAAATTGGAAAAGGTTCCACGTATGTCCTTGTTTCCTTTTAAATTTATGTTATTAATGGAATCATATGGGACCCTCCAATCTTCATCACTGTATTCAGATAACTAAAAATAATTAATCTGTAAAAGCATATAATTACCATCAGCAAAATGATTATCATCATCTTCTATATGTGAAATGGTTATTGAAAGCAACTTAAACTAGTTTAATACAAATCAAATAAAGAGTGAATTCTAACGTTGCACTTCACATGTGATGGACCTTATTGGATGGAGTTTTTATTAACTTATATTTAGTTATTTACAGCAAATAAAAAAAAAGGGGTGTTGTTTAATTTATAGGGTGTTTGTCATAGAGCAAATATGACCATTATCTCAGTTATAAACAGTATAAAGCTCTCACATATTATTGTTAATAAAAGTCACTATAGTGTAAAGCTCTCACATACTTTAGTAAAAATAGTTTTAACTAATAGTTTTTATCACCATGTCAAACACCTTAATTTATTCTAAGTTTACAGATTTTTTTTTAAAAAGTGAAGTTTTATTTAGTTTATTTTATTTTAACAAATCAAATTTCAACTTGCTTACGCAAATTCAAAGCCATTTTGACACAAAGGTGCATTTACATATACAATTATTGGGTCGATGGTTGAGAGGTAAATCATAAGGGACAAAAATGAAAAGCAAAAACTGACACAATATTCTCCGACTTATTTTTTTAAATCATTTTTAATGGTTTATAGTGGTTTAACTGTTTCTATTGGTAGATAATGATTTATTCATCTGCTTTTTGCAATATTAAATTATTAATTCTAGTCCCTTCAGGTGTAGGGACCAAGGAATCTTGAACAAAACGCACACTATTTTTTACAATAGGAAGAATACGCAATGTTTTGATTATTAAAAGAAAAAAAAATACAGTAGTGATCAATAAAAAATAATTTGTTCAAATAAAAGGAACAATAATAAAACAAAGTGATCCGATCAGTGTTTGGGGGTGGTGATTGTCTACTTTAATGTGATACGTGATGATTTTTATTTTTTATATTAATTCAGGAAGATCCTTCCCATTCGAGAGGATTGGAATTTCTAACAAACCATGTAAAGAGATCAACAGTGATTGGAAAATCTTTTGAAACTTTTTTTTTTTTTTTTTTGTATTTACTCGCAAAATAAAAATGTTTGCTTTTAATCATTTTTCTCAAGGAACTTTTGCTAGCAAAAGAGCAAAAAAAAAAAAAGTATTCAAAGTATTTCTTAATTTTCCTTTTCCATATTCTTATTTTGTTTCTTTTTTAAAAAAAAAAATTTGGTATTCTTTTATATTTACTAAAAAAATCATTTCACTATTTTTGTAAAGAAACTTTTATGTATAAAATTAAGGGTGGGTGACCAAATCAAACCGTTTATTTTCAGTAAATTACAAATCAAACCTATTATATGTTGGTTTGTAGATTTTCAAACTAAACCAAACTATTTAAGCAATTAAATCCAAACCAACATTTATAATTCCTTTTCTTAAATGTCAATAATGTGAGAATGAAGTATCCAATTCATGACACACATAAAACATCCAAAATTCAGAATTAAGCAAAATCAAAAATTCAAATCCATAAGACATAAAATAGTAAATTTATAATACGAAATCATTAGCTGATTATAACTTATGAATCTTATCATTATTTATTTATTTATTTCTAAAATGATTATTGTTAAATTTTGGAACACATTTAATTTTTTAAGAAATATTTAATAAATTAATTAATTATTTTTGTATAGAGATATATAGAATATAATTTTTTAAATAGAATAAATAGAAATTAGTTTGGTAAACAAACCGATTTATAATTGCTATGGTTTAGTTTTATTCCGTCTGTTTGAGTAGTTTGATCAATCTCTATATGAAATCCACTCTATATAAGATTCCCTATACCATGTTATAGGAAAATTCATTAAACAAATGTCAAATGTCACTCTTTCACCATCTCCTCTGGAATATTAACCTCATGAACTTTTATTACCAAAAAAATCTTATGACCCTTGCAGAAAGTTTTGCAGCTTGCCAGGGCCAAGAATTAATTTACCAAATTACCTGAGGTAGGAGAATTAGCCAGAATATTATATAGACTGCAAATGGAGGAAAATTCCTCCATAACATTTGCGTATGACATGTTTCATTTGTTGGTCTAAAGATTCGTGAAAATAATGCTTAAAAGAGTTTTAGATCTACCAATGCAATTAACCTTTTGTTTTTCTATTGCTAACAGGATGTTATAGCCTGTGATGTCGTAAATCCGGATCACATCGATGTGAAATTCGAGTCGATCGGAGGATTAGAAGCGACCAAGCAGGCTCCACACTACGTAGGCCTGAGCTGCTTTCTTATACTTGGTCCACAAAAAGGAGTGTTGTTTTATGGACAACCTGATACTGGAAAGACCATGCTCGCAAAAGCCATTGCGAAAAAGTCTGGAGCGGCTTTCATTAACGTGAGGATATCGAATCTTATAAGTAGATGGTTTGGCGAAGCTCAAAAACTCGGTGAGTGTTGATTTTGACCAGTTGGTGAAGTTTGTTGTATATTAATATACCCCTTGTTTGGCATTGTTTCCAAACAGTGTAAAACTCTCACATGTTACACTAATAATTTAAAAAATTGCTACAGTGTAAAGCTTTCACATGCTATAATAAAAGTGGTTCCCACCACCGGTTCCCACCACTTTCCAAACAACCCCATAACATTTAAGAACGCAGTTGGAACTACAAAATGTTACTTTAACCCACCTTTGATTTAAATTTTATTAAAAAAACACCGTAACAAAAGTTGGTTGAAACTACAGTTGTAGCTCCGACTACGTAATGTGAATGCTATGCAGAAGAAAGGACAATTCTTCTACTTTTCCCCCTGAGAGCATTGAATTAAATGTGTTATGTACATTTTATTAGGTCTACATTAGTAGCGAATAGAAATTCATATGGATTTGAAACAATTGTTGCAGTTGCCGCTGTGTTTATATTGGCTTACAAACTCCAGCCTTCTATCATCTTCATTAATGGAGTAGACAGCTTTTTGGGTCATCGCCATAATACCGATCATGAAGCGTTGGCAAACATGAAGACAGAGTTCATGGCACTATGGGATGGCTTTACAACTGGTCGGGCGTTATTTTATCTATCAGTTGCCTGGTTTACTTTATAGTACTTCCTCTTATAAACATTTAAAATTCTGTTCGTACATTCTGTTTCAACCTATGAACTAAATAGGCTGATTATTTTTTTTCATTCACAATGACTTAGTTTGATAAGCATCATTGCTAAACCATTTCTTATTGTTGTTGTTAAAGAAAATGCTGGAGTTAGGGTCCTCGCCGCTACTAATGGTCCATCAGAACTTGATGAAGCAGTCCTCCGCCGTCTTTCTCTGGCCTTCGAGATTGGAATACCTGACCAAGGGAGAGGGCTGAGATATTGAAGGTTATTCTGAAGGATGAGAAGGTCGAAGATTTAACATTGATTATGACTATGTAGTTAGCTTGTGCGACGGATATACAGGTTCCGATCTTCTTGAACTTTGCAAGAAAGCGGCTTATATTTCCCATCAGAGGCAACCTAGACACACAGAAAAATGGAAAAGAAGCTCCTGGAAGTAGATTATGTTAGAAAAAAATGGTTAATAACCACTTTGAGGAGCCATTTTGAGGGCTAATATTTAGTGAGACTTACTTTGTAAAAGTAATGGGTGTTGGCGGATTTACGTTTTACGTCGTTAGAAGATCGAAATTATATATTTATATGCTCAAAATGGTAATCGGGTGAATGAGAAATTTATGCTTAAATTGTGCTCATTGATATTTGGATTTTGTTAGGAAAAAAACTTAAATGTAAAGTCCCACATCGATTAGGCATTAAAGCTTGACATCCTCTGACATGTATAAGTACTAAAAAGTCATCAGTTAAACACAAAAGCTTGACATCTCCTAACCTTAATAAGTATAGGGTTTTTCTCCACATTAGCAACTCACATATTACATTACTTTTTTGCCGAAATGTTATTTCATTAAATTTTTTCTCTGGTAAAAGAATTTCATGACCAACAGGCCTTCTACCTTCATGCGGCATTGCTCCGTCAGGTTTTTGCCCATTGCGGAAAATTCCTCACTGCTGCCTCCCGTAGGAGTTTGAGCCGTATCTCACTCCTAGTGTGGTTGATCATGCTATTGGACCATCTACTAATCATCGCCTTGGTGAGCTATTGCTTCACCAACTCAGGCTGATTCCTCCTCCACTTATGAAAGGACAAAGCTTTGCTTGGAGAAATAGAAAGAACATGTATCACACGTGCAAAATCCGAGAAAAATATCACATGAGTATTCTACTATAGTCGGTATTCAAGAATCCGTATATGAAATTATAATGAATTTAAAAGAAATTATATTGAGAAGTAATCAGTATGGAAATCGCGATGCGACTATTTGTGGCAAGGGTGCCGAATATGCAACTACTCAACATCTTAAATTTTTTCTGAATGCATTCACCCAAATAATTGTGTATTCCCGAAAAAAAAATTGTTAAAGCACGTGCCCACCATCCAAAGATTTAATTGTGATATTTGAATGTAGGTCAGCAACGACATTCCCATGCTTTGTTAACCATTCTTAAAATTAATTCATTACAAAAACAATATTATACTACATGGCTAAATTATCATAATCTAGAAATAGAGTAATTATTTTTAAGTCTTATGTATAATATTCACAAATTGGAGTCATATTCAAACTTTACAGTCATAATTATACCATATGTCTTGTTAACCTTTACTGCTCACATTAAAACATACATTTAAGAATTATATTATCTTAATAACCAAAAAAGGAACTAGTTGATAATATTGTTATATTAGAGACATATCTTTCTTGTATTATTTCCCCTTCAAAAGCTTGCACTTTGCAGGGTTGAAAAGGAACCCGAAATCCATGGGCTGACTCCAAAAGCCGAATTCATTAATGACTAGATTGGGCTTTAGCATATGGGTTAGCCCAGTCAGTTTTTGAATGTGCAATCTGGCCCAATTTCTTAGCCTAAGACCCAAGAAGCTACTAAAGTGAATTTACACAATCTTCCCCATCCAAGCCTCAGCCAAACGTAATACCGGTTCCTTTTCGTAATTCCACTTACACGAACATCGAAACCCAACGAAAAAAGAAAAATGAAAAAAAAGCCCTTTCTTCATCTCCAAGCGTCTTTTCTCCTCCCAAAACTTACGGAAATTTAAGAAATTGTACACAGCAAAATTGAAATTATTTGAAGTGATATATCATCGAAAATGGGGGGTTCGTCGGAGACGAAGTTCTTGCAAGAACTGATTCTGTACGCGGCGAGCGCGGCGCTGAGTTGCTTGGTGCTGTTCGCGGGCCTCCGACATCTGGACCCGAATCGCGAGGCCTCCAAGAAAGCTTTGGAGCACAAGAAGGAGATTGCCAAGCGCTTGGGTCGCCCTCTTATTCAGACAAACCCTTACGAGGTTGAAAAATTGGTTCCTCGTTTTCGATTGATCTCCATGAAATTATATGTTTTTTTTTTTTTTTTTAGATTTTGAAGTTGTTATTGCTTGTTGAAAGGTTCGAACTTTAGGGATTTAGGGTCGGTTAAGAGAGAGAGAGTTGCTATGTCGGTTTGTCAAAGCAAAGCGCTTGCCTATTCTGCTTTTGTTTGGTTGTTTGATATTTCAATATCGATTTGGGGATTTGATGGTGAAGGTGTGGACAATTTTGTGGTGGAAAATAAATTTTGATGTTTAGACCTTTTGGTCGCCTTTATTGAATTTTGAAACATTGCTTGGTGTGCTTGATTTTTTTTCCTTGTTTGTTAACAACAACAACAAATAAATATATACATATATACATATATAATGTAACTTAACCTTTGAGTTACTGTGTGGAATTTGGAAATTGATTTTGCTTAATTTAATTATTTTTTGTCTTATTGAGTATTTAAATATTGAACTTGGACTAGTACCCACTTTGATATTTGATTATAAGCTCATTACTTTATCAAACACAAAGGTTGCTATAGGTGTTTCAAGTTGCCTGAGGATACACTTTTTTTTTCCCTTTTCCTTTGTTTTTTCCTCCCTTCACGTTAACTCTTTGCTCACATTGTCAGATTGTTCCACTTTTCTTGAAAATTCAGCACTCATACTGTCACCAATATGAACATTGTTTGATGGTTCTTCTTGTGTCTCAGAAGTTAAATGTCAATGAAAACACCTTTGATAAACGGATTTTGTTTTTGTGCTTCTTATGACGTGAGAAAAGTGCTGGAACATTCTATCATACCTTTTCACATGAGATGCTCATTTGTTGGTATAAAGATAGAATAAATAATGCTTTCCCCTTTGGTTCATGGGTTTGCACAAAAATTCAAATCTTTTGTGAAAGAAAACATTACAGCAAAATGGTGTGAACTTTAAACCTTCAAGACAAACAGGCCATGAGTCAATACGGTGTTCAACTTAGTTTTTCTGTTGCTGACAGGATGTTATAGCATGTGATGTTATAAACCCGGATCACATCGATGTGGAATTTGAGTCAATTGGAGGATTAGAAGCGATCAAGCAAGCATTGTATGAACTGGTGATTCTTCCACTAAGGAGGCCTGAACTGTTTGCATATGGAAGGCTTCTTGGTCCACAAAAAGGGGTTTTGTTATACGGACCACCTGGTACTGGAAAGACCATGCTCGCAAAAGCCATTGCAAAAGAGTCTGGAGCTGTTTTTATTAATGTAAGGATATCGAATCTTATGAGTAAATGGTTTGGGGATGCTCAAAAACTTGGTGAGTGTTGATCTTGTTGCAAGTTTTTTCTTGCATTGGAATGGTTCTGTTAATAAAAGCAAGATGGAATGGCTTCTTGACCAGAGTTAGTGGAGTTTGTAGTATTTAATTAAGATTGTGAAAGCTATGTGGAAAATTAACATTTCTTTTTATTTTTTTTTCCCTTTGGGATCATTGAATTTAATTTTTCATGCACATATTATGAGGTCTCTATTGGGAGAAATTTATATAGTTTTACATGATTTTTGCAGTTGCCGCTGTGTTTAGCTTGGCTTACAAACTCCAGCCTGCTATCATCTTCATTGATGAAGTAGACAGCTTTTTGGGCCAGCGTCGTAATACTGATCACGAAGCATTAACAAACATGAAGACCGAGTTCATGGCTTTATGGGACGGCTTTACAACTGATCGTGAGTGCTCTCTCTCCTCTTATTTAGAGTGGCTAAAAAAAATTGCATATATGCTTGTATATGCATATATTTTTTTTTTCTTTCATGAATTCACAAAGAAAAATAGGTTCTTTCAAATAACTATCGTTGAAGTTGTCGCATCTCTAATATAAGATATTTTGATAAACGTCATTGACAAACAATTTCATATTGTTGTTGTTATAGAGAATGCTCAAGTCATGGTTCTCGCTGCTACAAATCGTCCATCAGAACTTGATGAAGCAATACTCCGTCGTCTTCCTCAGGCCTTTGAGATTGGAATACCTGATCGTAGGGAGAGGGCTGAGATACTGAAGGTGATTTTGAAGGGTGAGAGGGTTGAAGACAACATTGATTATGACTATGTAGCTAGCTTTTGTGAGGGTTATACAGGTTCTGATCTGCTTGAACTTTGCAAGAAAGCAGCTTATTTTTCCATCAGAGACCTACTAGATGCGGAGAAACATGGAAAGCGAGCATCTGTGAGTATATTAGCCGTTTTGTCGGCCCTTTTCTGTTTTTTTTGTTTTTTTTTTGGTTTCTGACATCAATTTTGCGCTCCCTCACAACCCCAATACCAAGAATGATGCAAATTTTGATAATGTTGCTGTTTTCCAGGTTGAAAAGATCACCTAGAATAAACCTGGTCATGGATGAATGAAATGTGTTTCGTTTATCACATTTTTATATCGTAGTTATACATCTTAACATGAAATGATTTGGTTTCGACCCTTGAAGTGGATCGTCATCCTATCATATCTTAGAAGTATATTTTTTTGGTGGCATACAGGAAATTAGGCATTATACGCTTTAGCAAAGCAGACTCGTGGTCTTGAATCTGAAGTAACTTATTGCCATTCTGTCTCTTTTTCAGGCGCCAAGGCCTCTTTCTCAGAGAGATTTGGAAAAAGTTCTCTCCACATCAAGGAAGACTAAGACTGCTGCAAGCGAATACAGTGGATTAAGCTCACAATCATCCAGGTGGTCGAGGAGTGCGGATTCGGGTGATTATCCAGTTCAAGCTGCTATAAACGAGCTCTCGAAGCTTGTGGTTTCCCATGTCTTGAATCTCCAATCAGATTCCCAAGACCCATAAAAACAATCATGACTCCAGCTTTCATGGAAGATGTGTTTTTGTTTAATCCCGCATTGTTGTAGTTTATAAGAGTTTTAACTCCATTAGTTAGATCTTTTAGACTTGCCGTACACCTTCATTATCGATATATTTATAAGGCTATGGTTTTTTCTTTTTGGAAAACTTATTCATTATTTCACAAGGACTTCTTTGCTAGGAGCCTATCGATGGTATATGTTCTAAAACTATCAAATTTGATCAAATTATTGTTTTTGTAGATTTAATGGTTAAAAAACAGATATCTCGACTGACTGAAACTTTTTTTTTTTGGCTGCTGGGGAAATTGCCTTGTTTCACTTGTTTCATATTTGTGCATATTGTTTCATTTTTTTTTTTTTTGGGGGGGGGGGGGGGGGGGGGTGGTGGTTGGTGGTTCTGCGGGGATTTTGTGAGTTCACATCACATGCTTTGCAATTTGCTCCGCTTGCAGCTACCCCAATGATTAAGTTCGTGTAAGAAATAGCTGGCAATGGAGTAAGTTTGGTTTGATTGAAAGACTTTAATTGCTGGGTGTACTGAATGGAAAGCTGGCCAATAAAAGTACCCTTATTTCGTACTATGCAGGAAGGACCACATGTTTACTATTAAATGCAAAGAACATTTTCGGTTAAGAAGACCCACGCTGAAAGTGGTGGATGACAGAAAAGTGAAAAAAGATATGAAAACACGATAGCATAGAAACATGTTTGATGTCTTTTCAGCGGAGTGAAAAAAAATAAATAACAAAAAGAAAATAAAACGGACACTTATTATCAAGATTGGAGACAAATACCACGTGCAGCTCAAACTGCTTTGTGCATTTATTTGTTTTTCAGTAGACAATGAAGGAAGAAATATCCAACAGCAAGATATGTTAAACTCAAACCATCGATTCTTATGAACGTTGTAACTATAATAAAGGAAAAAAAGAAAAAGAAAATATATGTGACATTGAACCGGTGAGGAATTTTGTACTTTTCTGTGCTACTGAAACAACCAAATCTAAATGATAAGGGATTACGAGTGCTTTTCATAGAACACTTGTGAATACAGTCCACATCATATCAATTCCTGTCACACAACAATTTGTGGATGCAGTTCAAGAATCAAAACGCAATTATCAATTGGTTAATGTTCTCTTGCTGAATCTGAGGCACCATTTAGTCCATCGCAGCCCACAAAAAACTAGTGCTTGGAGTAAAAGGATCCTTTTAGATTTTAGTTGCATATTTGTCTCGCTATAATGTTAGAACTTGGAGAGAGAGAGGGAGAGCAATAAGCACTATTTTTGCAGTTTATTTTCACTACTGATTAGCGAAGATGCATGATGCTTAGGGTATTTAACGAAAGTCTAAGTGAGCTAACAATTGACCTCTTTGTTCGCAGTTGTGTCCATGGATGACTATATTATATTATTATTATTATTAACAGGAGATAAGGACACCGTGTGAAACTTTTAAAGGGCTTAGTTTACTTGTTCAAAGTAAGCAGCTTCATCAAGGGGTGAAAAAGAAAAATGTAAAAAAAAAAAGAAAAAAAAAGACATATCTTTTCAGCCTGGTGGTATTATTAAACTTCTGTTTTCTCTGTTTTAATTACTTTCTCCTTTCTCTCCTACTTTGTCGCTTTCATGTGTCGTGTCTTTTTCTATGGAGACTCATATGAGATTTCAGTTATAAAGAAAGGAGCCTTTGGATCAACCATTTTATTGCCACGGTTATTTTCCTTGCAAAAACAGATTCTCCTTCCATGTCTAAATTCAAGAAAGGCTGCATAGAAGCGTCAGCTAAAAACTTTGGTGAGGGTTAGGCCAGGATACATGACCTTGAAATAGTTGGAGTTTTTTTATTTTTTATTTTAAAAAAGCACACTAGAATAGTAAAAATAAAAGGTGAAAAGGCTTTTGCAAACAAGAAAAATCAAAACACAAATTTTGAAGAATTTTCACCTTACGTCCCAAGAACAGGTCTCACTTTACGTAACATCATTTCTCAATTAAAAAGTAGCCAAATTTTGCATAGTATATTTAAATGCACGTGATCATTGCCCCAACCTTTCAATATGTAAAGTAGTGCAATACTATCAAAACTGTCACAGATCAAGCACTAAATAATAATAAACAATTTCCACAAATCAAGCGCCGTTTGTCCAAAAAATAAAGCCAATCCATGAATACCATTGAAAAAAAAATGCCCACATGAAAAAACTATTAGTTATTATCATTATTATCTATCCGACTAATTCCCAACGATGGTCCATAGTCGTTGGTCATACATTACAACCATACCATACAAAAACGAGCTTCCATATTTTTCCTTTCTTTTCTCTTCTCATCCTTCTACTCTCTTTCCCCCACACACACTCGTTCTTACTTTTGAATTTTGACCCTGTTTAATATGCCGGCTTGAGCCATCACCAAAGTAACGCCCCTTAATATTGACCCACCCCTCCCCCCAATATTTCTTCTCAAACCCCATTTCTTTTTCTTGGGTTTCACCCAAAAAAAACATCATAGAAAGAACAGCCCAAAAATCCGATAATGTTATTCTCTTACTTGTTCATCTTCATAGCTTTGTTTTTGGTTTTTAGATTGCTGTACAAGACAAACGTGGTTTTGATTCTGGTAAGGTCATGGCAATCATTCGTCGACCGTTTTCACGTGTACCAACTGTACAAAGTGCCACAGTACAACGAGCATTTCCAAGAGAACCAACTGTACCGAAAGATTTCCACTTACCTTAACTCCCTTCCTTCCGTGGAAGACTCTGATTACACGAACCTCTTCTCCGGTTCTAAATCCAACGATATATTCTTTTATCTGGACGTCAGCCAATCCATTCGCGACACGTTTCTTGGAGCCGTGGTTTGCTGGACCAATCAGAAGTCGGAACCGGACGGAGTCCGTTCCTTCGTTCTCAGACTCAAGAAGAGCGACAAGAGGAGGGTTTTCCGTCAGTACTTCCAGCACATCCTCTCCGTCTCCGACGAGATTGAGCAGCGGAAGAAGGAGATTACGCTTCACATTTTAGGCTACTCGGCGGCGGCGGCGGTGGCGGAGGAAACGAACGGTGGAGATCGATTCCGTTCACGCATCCGGCGAGCTTTGAGACTGTCGTCATCGATTCCGACCTAAAATCCAAAATCAAATCTGATCTCGAGCTATTTCTGAAATCAAAGCAGTACTACCACAGGCTAGGCCGAGTATGGAAGCGGAGCTACTTGCTCTATGGCCCTTCCGGCACCGGCAAGACGAGCTTCGTCGCCGCCATGGCGAGGCTCCTTTGCTACGACGTCTACGACCTCGATGTCGCTAGGATTGCCGATGACTCCGATCTGAAGATGCTCCTTCTCCAGACCACGCCGAGGTCGCTCATCGTCGTCGAGGATCTCGACCGGTTCTTGACTGGAAATTCCAGCTCCGCTGCCTCCGCCGTGAGCTTCTCCGGATTGTTGAACTTCATGGACGGGATCATCTCCTGCTGCGGAGAGGAACGGGTTTTGGTATTCACGATGAACGGCAAGGATCAAATTGATCAAGCGGTGATGAGACCGGGAAGAATTGACGTTCACGTGAACTTCCCTCTGTGCGATTTCTCCGCTTTCAAGAGCCTGGCCAACAATTACTTAGGGCTTAAGGAACACAAGCTTTTCCCTCAGTTGGAGGAGATTTTCCAGACCGGACCGAGCTTGAGCCCGGCCGAAATCGGCGAGATTATGATCTCGAACCGGACGTCGCCGAGCCGGGCTCTGAAGTCAGTCATCACGGCGCTGCAAACCAGCGCCGGCGAAGGAAGGAAGCCGCCTCCGGCTCCGCGGTTGAGCAAGAGCCGTTCGGACCGGTCCGGGTACGAGTCGGGTGAACCGGGAGGAGTGTTTTGCCGGGAGAGTATCCACACAGTAAGCGAGTTTCGGAAGCTGTATGGGCTTTTTCGGTTGGGCAGTAGAAGGAAAGAGGAGTCTTTGGTGGACTTGGGCCCGTCGGATAAGGAAGGCCCACGCCTCGAGGCTCACGATGGACCAGTACAACCCATGTAGACACAATTTTTTTTTTTAGATGTTACAAAAATTAAGTTTCATTATATATATTTTACGTAATTGGCTTTAGGCTTTTTTAAAAAAGGAATTATTTTAAGGAGTTAACTTACTTAGATTATATTTTTCCATAGTCGTTTCTTTACAATGTAAAATAATCTCATGACTTGTGATGAATGTCCCAAAACGGTTAACGTTTGATTTATTGGCTTGACTAATGCAGAATTTCAAATAATTAAAGTGTTGAAAAGAGTCCCATGGGTTAAGGTTTCACTGACAATTGTTGTGCAAGAAAAAAATTAACTCGTATTTATTCTGAATATGGCAAATGATAACATTCTTTTTTTTAAGTACCCTAGGAAAACAAATTCATTTTTAAGTTTTTAAGCATAAGTGTAATTATGTTGTAGTTTTAAGCATCAAATTTTTTGATTGAAAGTCATTAGCGTCAATTACGTTAAAGATTGTCTTAAATAAACAAATAGATCTTCAAGATAGTCGATGGATACTGACCTCTAAACTTTGACTATTATTTATTAGGAAACATTCAATTACACGCCAAAGATGATCGAAATTTGATTTCAATGTTCAAACACAACCACATTCATTTTCAAACTTTGGAATCGCATTAAAATATTCCTTTTATTTTTGTCGTTTAAAGTAGCCATGGTATTATATTCCTAGCTTGTCCTAATGGCATGCTAATCATCTTAATACGGCTTTCTAATCTTTGACATCGCAGCTAGCATTTTCAAGCCGCAAGCAAATATCTACACTTTGTCATAGTTTTATTTTTTCGTTATATTTTAATTTTATCCATCTTTTTTTTTTTTTGAGAAAGAAAGATAAATTTTGTCAAACTTTTAGTAATTATATAAAACGTACAATAATTTTCCAAAAAAAAAAAAAAGCGATCTACCATTTAAAAAAAAAGGCGATTTTAGAAACAAAAAAACTACATAAAATCCTAAAATGTCGAACTTTGTTATAACTGACACTAATATTGTGTGGGGAGTATCATAATGAATAATGATATTCTTTTATGGAATTTTATCAAAAAATGATTCATGCATTATCTACCCAATTTATGCCCTTGCTTGCCCAGTGACAGAGTCAAAGTTCTTGTTAGTGGGCTAAACGACTAAAATAAAAACTAGTAAGAGCTATTGAAAAACGAATGAAGAAATCATAGTCTCAAATAGCGAATCACTATTAACACTTCAAGTTAATATTATAGTTGAACTTTCACAAAAACTTCCAATGAAGAACGAAAAAACACTTTAAACTATAGAGAAGACGTAAAAGCATTGAAAAACGAATGTTGAACTTTCACAAAAACTTCTAATGAAGAACAAAAAACACTTGAAACTATAGAGAAGACGTAACAACATAGAAAACGAATGCAAACTTAAAGATGGACATTAGAGAATTTGGACCCCCTCGTTCATACGAAGCACTGATTTGCGAAGAAGATGTGCCAGAAATAGGACGAATAGTCTCCGCGGCTAGGCTTTTCTTTCCCCCTTGTTTGAGCACCGAAACCAAACTCCTTGTATAAACAACAAAAAAGATCTCTCCCCACGAGATAGTTCTACACAAAGACGCAGATGTTGCGGGAGGTAATTCCACGATCTTGGGTTTCCAAGAGCAGCCAATCATCATACAGAAACGCTAAGGGGCGCTTAATGCTGTCAAGGGGTCCCAAGGTTGGATGTTTAGTCCAACCATAAGCAGTTTCAACACCCCAAGAAGAGGCACTCCTCACCCACATATCAATGAAAGTTGAGGGACCATTTTTACCATAGAAAAATAAAACCATTGAATTGTCCCAAACCGCGATCCATGTCCATTCATCGATATCCTCCCCTTCTTCTTGGGGTGGTTAAGCCGAACCATTAACATTTTGCCCATTACCAATAACAAACTCCATTACAGTATAATGTCTGGTATGGAGCAACAAAAAAGCAAACCACCTCTACACCCAACTTGATGTCTTTCCAAGAATTAGTGCTCAGGGCATAAAGCTCAGTCTCAAATGAATAGTCAGCCATTTCAGGAGACTTGATGATAACAACCTTGTAATCATTTGTTCTGGAATCCCAGCCAAATCCTACTGCAGCCGTTTCAAATTCATCATCAAGGCGACCGTTAAGTACAATCTTGAATTCCTTGAGTGCGGGATTCAACAAACAAATTAAGTCATTCGTGACAATGACCCGTTAGTCTTAAAAGGGCGTGATGTTCAAAATACCTAACCAAAATCTTCAACAAAAGGAGCGCAGTCATTGTAATCGGAATCATGAGTGGCCATTGCGAGCAAAGAAGCTCCTTGCACCTTGATTTCCTCCTTCCGGTTCGGGTTGATCAATGGCAAACAATGCACTCAAGCAAATTACTTGAGATGAGTCGGAGAACATCTTGTTCGTGTTGCAAAGGTGCTTGGCCAAAAATTTCAGGTCATTGATGAGATCATACCATGACTCACAAACGCACTTAATAGAATCAGAGGCTTGGGAGGTAACCCTACATAATGTCCTCTAATACTCCTATTACGAAAATAAAGTGATAGAAACAAAGAACAAAACACACAGAGGTTTACGCAGAACCTAAGACCGAAAAAAATCACGAATAAAGAAGAAGAAAATCACTAAACTCAAAAAAAATTACATGATGGAAGGGATTAAGGAGACTAAAACAATAATTTTGAGACCCTAACATAATACATCATATATATACGGGCATAAACAAAACCCTATGGGCCCAAAACATAAACTAAACAGCCCAAAACATAAAAGTCTATACCGCGGGCCAGATCCCATAGCTCACCATTGATCTTATAAAAAATACTCACATTTATTCTTTTACCATAATTGTCTCACCGAAAGCTTTTCGGGTCGGGTTAAACTGAATTTGGGTCACCATATTCTAAAAACGTGGATTTTGAAAAATGACTTTAAGAAAAAGTTTTTTTTGGACAAATGACCATTCTTTTTGAAAATTTTTTGGCACCAAAAAATAAGCTTTTTGGACATAAAAACTGCTCTAGTTTTTTTTTTTTACTCTGTTGAAGTTCATTTCCTTGCTACAATTCTTTTTCTTATCTTTCTGAAAAAAACTAAAGCAGTTTTTCTACACAAAAAAATATGATTTTTTGTGCAAAAAAAATGTCATTTCTTCAATTCAAAATTTTTTTTTGCTCCTTTTTCAAAACATCCCTCTAAAAACCCCCTTAGGAAAATCACAGAATCTAGCCATTTCTTCTTCTATTTGCAAATAAAAAAAAACAAACAAACAAACATACAAACGAAACGTTTTTAACCAATAAACCAACACGTCACACAAAAGGTATACAACAAAAGGCATGAAAAGAATATTCGAAAATGTTGAGCTCAAATTCAAAAATTAACTGCCAAGAAATGTACATATTCAGCTATACATTGCTATAATGAAAATCACAGCCTAGAACTAGCTAAAAGTACTAATTTAAGAGCAACAATACGAGCTTTAAAGAGGTTAAAATTAACAGTGAATAAATCACAAATAGCTCGAGAATGGAAAGCCAGAGTTTGGAGAGGATAAATTACCTCCGTGTTTAAGATTCAGAGCTCACGAACTGAAGCTTAGGGTTAAGATCTGTGGGCCACCACATGGAAATGAATAGGGTTAAAATTGAGGAATAATAAGAGATACAGAGAGAGATGATGACCTGTGTTACCAGAGAAGATGAAAAGAACACTTTAACCTACCCAGAGGGCACTCTCGAAGATGTTTTTGGCTCATAAGTCCAAATGTTGTTTTTGTGTTTGTTTGACTTTTTAACAGTGCATTTAGTTAAAACTACAAACTGTTGTTTAAAAAAAAAAAAACTTATAAAATAGTCTTTTAAATTTGTACCAAGATTTTAATGAAACATTATAAACTTTATTGTAATATTTTTATTACTTAATAAAAAAAGTTGTTATTATTTTAACTCATTTAACATCTTTTAAAAATATGATTTTAAACATTCAACATCTTTTTAGCTTCTGTTTTTGTTATTTGCTTAGATGTTGTAATTTTTATTTTTTATTTTTTATTTTAGAAAGAGTTGTTGTAAAATCTTAGTAGCTATTATGTTATTGTTTTGTAAGCGGATTATAAATAATCATACTAGCTATTTGAATTAAAGGACTTAAATATAGATGTTGGATATAAAGCTTGAGCATATTCTCTTTAATTTTAAGATTTTCCCCTTGTTGGGTTTCTTTACATGGAGTTCGACCATTGACTTTCATCCTCTATTCGTGTTAGTCCAATAACTAAAAACGCTTTAGGATCCGTTTAGTAAATAGATTTGAATTAGTGATTTAATTTGAGTTAGAGTGATTTGAATTAGGATTTGAGTTAGTGATTTGAATTGTTATTCGAATTGACATTTTGATGTGCATTTAAGTTTTAATCTGAGTATGAAATAAAATTAAAATTTGTGTTTGGAGAGGTAGTGAAAATATTTTTTGATTTATTAATAAATCTAATAAAATCTTAATGTCAATGATCTTAAAAAATATGTAATATGGATCTTAATTTATTCCTCTCGTTATTAAGAACATAGTAAAACAAGAATCATCTCGATTGGATATCAAATGAAGAAATTATAATTTTTTTCCTCAAATATAGGAAAAAGAATTTTAGTTTTTACTGTAGCAAAGATATCCGACTATTAAAAGTTTAAGGGGAATGAGAACTCTAAAAACTTGGGTGCGTTGGGTACGAGTATTTGAGTAGAGTATTTGAATGAAGATTTAAATTTTTGTGAGAGAAATTACTGTAGCAAAATAATTCGAACCATAATTTGAAAACTCAAACAAACACACCCTTAGATTATTGATACTCAAATGATTCAAATTTTAGAGAAAACAAGCACGTATCCGAAGGATTCTTGATACTCGAATCCAAATTTGAGTCCATTAAGTTCAAATGATACATGAAACAAACATACCCTTAATTTTAAGTTTAGTCCTTCACGAACAGTGATTGTTCGTGATTGTCTCCTTTACCTTTCACAATTCAGAATAACATAAAACTCTTTCCTTGACTTATAATACATTACAACTTTAATACTAATGTTATTGAGACATAATTTTTAACGATTTTAATCGTTGTATATCTCACGACTACAAGTTAAGGTAATCATAATACCTTTAAACAAAATAGGCTTTAAAATTTAAAAAATTACAAATTCTTCCTCGCTCTAATCTTAGGTGTTGCCCTTTTTACTTGCTACCTTCATCACCATTCACCACTGACGTCCTTTATCATTGTTTATTAAACTGTCACGTGACCCATATAATTAAAACCGTTCGAAAAAAACTAACATCTTATTAACATAAGTATCAAAGTTGCAATTTAGGATTAGCATGGGGAAATTTTTGTAACATTTTTAATTGTAAAGGATAAAATGAGATAATTCCTGTTCTTAGGAACACAATTAAAAAGGGAAGAATTTGACAAAAGGGCCAAAAAAAATCCTAATTAAGGAAATGATATTTTTTTTTTTGCAGAAAAAAAATACGCTTGTTTAGGTAATTAAACTGTCTCAGTTTTTTTTAAAAAAAGATAAAAATAATTATAATGAGCAGAGAAACTTCAACAGAATGAAAAGAAAAAAAATTAAAACTGTTTTTATACCTAAAAAACATGTTTTTTTACGTCAAAAAACTGTAAAAAAAAAAAAAAATCATTTTGTCAAAATCAATTTTTCTTAAAGTTACTTCTCAAAATCCCTCGTTAAAAAGCACCTGTATCACGGGCCATGCACGTGATCACGAGTTCGGCCGAGTTTTAGCGTTTTAGGACTACAGAACGACCAGTCTTCGTCCCCATTCCAACTGTCCAACGCACGGAGCCATCATCGAGAAGAGATTTTGCTCCTCCTTCTCTGTAATTTTTCCCCAAATCCTCCATTTCCACTCTAGGGTTTTTCTTTCTCTGCTCTTATTCACTTTCCGGTGCGGCCGTTCTCGCCAATCTCGTCGTGATCAAGCCCAAGGTACATCTAAGTCCTCAGTAACTCCAAATTCTGAATTTTTGAGTATCGAATTTCAATTACACTATTTTGTGACATTTCATCGAGCTTTCTTGATGCCAATTGTTGCGGTTTTGTAATTTGTGTGTTTGCGAGCTCGCTTTCGCTCTCGATCGTTGTTCAATTTGGAAATGATGGTGCTTACATGGTGGATTTGGGAAATTTATGTATATATTGATTCTAGGGTTTTAAAAATTGTAATTTGAGTTTCAAGTGAATGATGGATTTCTATTTCTTTGTGACAGTGTTTTAGATGCATGCATTGTCCTTTAGCAAATTTATGTTGATAAAATTAATTGTTGATTTGATTACATAAGGAACATAGTTTCCATCCGAGCTAAAAAAATAAAGAAAAAAGAACATTGTTTCCTTGCATTTGGGCTTGATTATTTATTTATTTTTGCAGGTTTGTTGAGTGAGTGAGTTTTTTGGAGTTGGGTTTTCATCATCAGCAGGATGGTAAGATCCCATGAGCTATATTTGATAGTACGTTTTCTTTCTGAACTGATTTAACAATAAATTTATAACAGTAATGATACTCTTGTTTTAATAATTTTCAGAATTACATAATTGGAGCTTTCAAACCGTCTTGCAACATTTCAATCACATTTTCCGATGCAAAAACTCGCAAGCAGGTAAAAATTAGTTTGATATGGGTATTTAAGCTTGATGTAGCTGAAGGATTTAATGTCAATGTGTCCTTTTCCGTAATTGGGGAATATTGGCTTATGATTTTTAAGTTGGTGGCATTTCTTTATTAAAGTCGTATTATTTGTCTTCTATTGAAATTGATTTGAACCCATGTCCAAATTTTCATCATCTATAGGAAATCGCAATTGATTTAGGAGCTTGGTTGTGCAACTTATGTCTATGACTGCAGGTTCCATTCAAGAAGGAAAATGGTGAAACGGTG
This sequence comes from Artocarpus heterophyllus, assembly GCA_025403435.1. Classification (NCBI taxonomy): domain Eukaryota; kingdom Viridiplantae; phylum Streptophyta; class Magnoliopsida; order Rosales; family Moraceae; genus Artocarpus; species Artocarpus heterophyllus. Next base: position 4,700,647 of record CM046353.1, read on the forward strand.
ATGCTCCCACTGTTTCAAAGTCAAGAAAATATTTCTGGCAAGGTTTGTTTTCTGATATATTTTATCTGATTGTTAGAATTTTGAAGTCACAGGAGTTAATATCTGAAGATTAATATGTGATATTCTTATTTGTCAGCATTATCTCTGTGTTTAAAGATATTTCCATTCTGTGGTGCCATTTGTAGGTCTCTGTTGAGCCCATTCCGGGAAAGAAGGTCGAACACAATGGTATAAAAGTTGAGCTCCTTGGTCAGATAGGTAGATTTGCTGTCATTTTACTTCATTAAATGATTCATTTTTATATAATATAAGGCAGTTCCAGAAGTTTCCTTACTTATATAGAATATTCTAAACGACTTTGTCTCTCTTTGCAGAGATGTACTTTGACAGAGGCAACTTTTATGATTTTACTTCCCTTGGTGAGTGCTCTCGTGCTTTGGCTTTCTGTCATTTTCTTGGAACAGTTTTTACTTTAGTCTAATTCATCTTTCTTGATATAACTCCAATCTTCTATTCTGAGCTAAGGAATATGGTTTATTGTAATCTATATCGGTTGATACATGTTTGTTTATGATTCAATATCTTGCATGCAATGATTCGCATTTCAAGTAGTGGATTTTGTTTTTATAGTTATGCATTATTTTTCTCTGAATGTCTAATTCTCTTGCTGTTGTTTGTAGTTCGTGAACTGGATATTCCTGGAGAAATATATGAGAGGAAAACATTCCCGTTTGAATTTTCTACAGTTGAAATGCCATATGAGACGTATAATGGGGCTAATGTGAGGCTGAGGTAAAAGTAATAATCCGAGACAGTTCGTGTTTTGAGTCAGATCCTCAGATTTATTTATTCGAGTACACCAATCTGTATGTTTCTTTTTAGGTATGTGTTGAAAGTGACAATCAGCCGTGGTTATGCTGGTAGCATAGTGGAATACCAGGACTTTGTGGTAATATTTCTTTTGTCTGCTATTTATGCCCCTCTCTATAGTTTTAGTTATGTGTACGTTCTATGTGCTCTGTTTTCTGTGAGACTAGGATTTTTCTTGCCGTTACTTATTAGCTACTTAGGTCAGGAAGCAGTGTTTGTGGTAGTGAGACAAGGTTATTTACTGTAAAGTTTGCTGACTGATTTCAGATATTTTTATCCATCAAGGATTTTAATATTTTCACGTGTAATAATATTTTAACCAAGGAAATATTGATGTAGTAGAGACAAGACTGTTTACATTTTCTTTTCCTCTTTTACCACCTGGGAGTTATGAAGAAGACTTGATAGTCAGTGATAGCATCCTTAAACACTATTGTGGTCATCATCACAGTGACCTCCTAACTTCATTAAGACTCCGATATACTTTTCACAAATCTCAATCTTTTGAAGTGGATTATCCATGCATGTTTGTCTCCATAGTCTATCCCTTTTGACATGCAGTGCGAATCAATGTAGGCCCAGATAAAAAGTTGCGTTTAGTTTTGTATATGATAATTTCATTTATTACTTTCGATTGGTTGGTTTTACATCCAGAATTATTCACCTTGTTGTTAATGTTCTCCATATATGATTTTGATTACTCTCTGCACTACCTTGCTTTCTCATTTTTAATGGTTTAATTTTGTGGTTCAGGTTCGCAATTACTCTCCACCTCCATCAATTAACAATAGCATCAAGGTGAGTGCCATTATAACAATATTTGTATGGTAAACTTGTGTGGCATGACGATACTACTCTTTCAAGGGATCAGGCAATTCAAAGGGCCCACATATTTATTGAGTATAGCAGATATTCTTGCTTCCACGATCCATTTTTTTTAGTTCTGTTTTATTTTTTACGCTGCATCTGTCTATCACTTGAATAATCCCCCTAGGTCGTTGTAGTAATCTGAATGCCTCTGCAGATGGAAGTTGGAATTGAAGATTGCCTGCACATTGAGTTTGAGTACAACAAAAGCAAGTAAGTTGGACATTTCTTGTGACGAAGTTTCAGTCTATCATTAAAGGGCCGCAAGTGAGTGTTGAAATCTGGAAAGAATTGGTTTTTAAGTGGTAAGCTAAGCTTGGTTCTGCTATGGCTTACCATCCCAGAACTGACTTTACAACCACAACCTGATCTCCCCTGATCATATAGAGTGCATGGATAATTTAATGGTGTAATTACTGAAGTATAACATGCTTTTGTAGTTGGCAAGTAACAGTTTTGTTAATATTCAGGTATCATCTGAAAGACGTTATTATTGGGAAGATATATTTTCTCCTTGTAAGAATCAAGATAAAAAATATGGATCTGGAGGTTCGACGCCGAGAGTCGACAGGATCGGGGGCTAATACCCATGTTGAGACCGAGACACTCGCAAAGTTTGAGTTGATGGATGGTGCTCCAGTCAGAGGTTTGTTACTAAATTTGTTTTATTTATTTGAACCATGAAAATTACAGAAAGGGAGATTGATACATATGCTTAATAATTTATTCACTATCTTAATGCATGTACTTGCGTTGTCAGGTGAATCAATTCCAATCAGACTCTTTCTTAGTCCATATGAACTGACACCAACACATAAAAATATCAATAACAAATTCAGTGTGAAGTATTATCTGAATCTTGTTCTGGTCGATGAAGAGGACCGGCGATATTTTAAGCAGCAGGAGATCACCATTTATAGGCTTGACGAAAATTCCTCAGTATCATCTTAAGGGCTAGCGGCATTTGACTTGTCACACCTTGTAAAGCCTTTGCCTTGAAGTGTTAGGACATACTCTGCTGGTGCGAGCATCGCAGTTTGTTCAGGGGGGCCTACCATGGCTTCTCCTTGTTGACTTAAGAGGTTTTTATTTGGAATGGTCAAACTTATGTACATGGGAGCAACGCACGGAGGCAGCCGAAGATCTTGCCGATTTGATATTATGTCAAGTTTCTGAACAATGATCAGATATTCACCTTTTGATTTATCACGGCAGAATGAAAATATGAAGAAAGATTTTAATTTTAACTTTTCTTTTGTTTCCCTTTTCTTGAATTATTCATGCTGTTCTACATTTTGAAAGAAACAAACAATGTCTAAACAATGAAGACATGCCCGCAGTGTAGTGGTGGTTTCTTTTGCGAATGCCTTGATTACCGTCTCCTTGTTTTTAACGGACTGCCCTTATCATGTGTCTTTTTTTAGAAATGTTTCTTTTTTTTTAAAAAAATTTATCCCCACGACGCAGTAGCCACGTTTCCCTGCGTGTGGTGGGCGCCACCCCATGAGTCGCACATGTGCCCACCTATGTCTGAGGGACAGGATTCCTTCTGCTCGGGTTTAATAACACTCCTTTTGTTATGCAGTTGTCTGTTTGATAAATTGAATGTTGTTTGTCCGATTGGTAAGGAGGGAAAAAAAAGGAAAAAAAAATGTTATACTAATTTCAACACTTTCTTGTTCTTGCCCGGCTTCACTCCGTACAGACGGTGAATAACCTATGGCCATCTTCAATACTAATTACAAAACAAATGTCCATTTGGGAAACTTCCCTTGATTAAAAAGAAAAGGAGGGGGGAAATCTTCATTTGTAGTGAATGATTTGAAATTGTTTGATCTAGTTAAAATTATTTTTTTAAAAGATTTTACAGCTGAATGACAAATGGTATCTTTTTTTTTTAATTTTTTCTCTTTCCTCAAAAAAAAAAAAAACGTTTACTTGCATAATTTTTTGAATAATTTGTTGTTATAACCATAATTTACTTCAAGATTCACTAAAACAAAGATGAATCTCAATAAAAAAAGCATTTGGTTACCTCAATTCAAACTCAAAAAATATAAAATGTTACTGTATAAAATAAAAATATGCTACAATATAAAACATTCACATCTCATAATACTTTTATTTCTAACTCTGAGTCCTAACTCACTTCTCAACACTCTAAAAGTCTTTCTGACCTTCTCTGAAAAGATATTAGAAGTTTTGGTCATTTATGCAAATACTAAAAGTAAGACCCTCCTTGTAATAAAAAAATGGGCGGGGCTTTTTTCTTTCCCTCCCCTCTCCTTCCTTTGCGACGAGTCATGTCAAGCGCAGGACGTCTTTTCAGCATAACGCCATCGCTTCGATGGCTGTGGCCTTCTCCAACGACGGCAAAAAAGCCACCTCCGAACAGCTTCGCCTTCTCATCGGCGGCGGCGGCGGCGGCGGCGGCGAAGCAGGTCGGCACTCACAACGGAAGCTTCCACTGCGACGAAGCCCTCGCCTGCTTCTTGCTTCGTCTCACCACTAAATTTTCCGGCGCTGACGTCATTCGAACCCGCGACGTCCAGGTCCCTCTCAACCTTAACGTTTTTCAGTTCGCTCGATTAATTCCTGTGTTTGTTTCCCGCGAAAAAACGCCGGGAAATTTTACGTTATTATTTTTTGTGAGTTGAAATTTTTGGCGGCGGTCGATTAGTAGGTTTTGGATTCGTTAGACGCGGTGGTCGACGTCGGAGGTGTATATGACCCGATCCGAGACCGTTACGATCACCACCAGCAAGGGTTCGGCGAAGTGCTTGGCCATGGCTTCACCACCAAGCTCAGTAGCGCCGGACTAGTCTATAAGGTAATCAACTTCTATTTTACTTTTGGTAAGAAAGATGATAATTCTGAGTTACTTTTTGAAACTTCAATTTTGATACATTTTTTTAATTATTTATTTGATTTATTTTTGGGACTATTTGAAGTTTGAACTAATATATATCGTTTCTATTTGTTCTTGAGCCTTTTTCTACGTAGTTTAGTTTCTTATTTTATTTTTATTCATAGTTTTGATCTTCAGCCCCAAAACTGGTGATGGATTTTTAAAATAATGACTAAAATCTTATAGAAAGAATTATGTGGGGTGCATATAAAATAGTGAAGTCTTGTTTGGGAACATAGTTTAAACTATAAAAAAATTAGTTCGGGTTGGTTTTGCTACAGCATTCTCTCATAACATTTGAATTGTAGTTTGAATTATGTTTCAATACAGGTTATAAGATTCATGGACTAAATTTGTCAGTAAAAATTAATTCAGTAATGAATTTATAGAAGAAAAGAAATTAAGGACCAAATTATTGCAGTGTTAGTAGACTTAGTTGAAGGATTAACATTACTACAAACCTTTTTGTTTTCCTTATTCTTCTAGTATTATGGAATGGAGATAATATCAAAGGAGCTTCGTGTTGATGAGGGACATCCAAATGTGCACCGGCTATTTCCAGCACTCTACAAGAACTTTGTGGAGGTATCATTATTTTCTGGTGTGTTTTTCATTATTTTAGGAATTTTTGCAGCTCTTGGCTTCAATCTTATGGTAGAGTTCTTTCAAATGGGGCAGGCAATAGATGCTATTGACAATGGGGTAAACCAATATGACATAGACCAGTCTCCAAAATATGTGAATAACACAAGCCTGTCTTCCAGAGTTGGTAGATTGAATCTGGATTGGGTGGACATTGATCAGTCATCTAAGAAAGAAAATGAGGCCTTCCATCGTGCAATGGAACTAGCCGGTGGTGAATTTCTGAGTGTATGATTTTTTTTTTTTTTTTTTTTGGTCTTTTTTAGTTGACTGGACGCTGATTAATCACACATATCTTTGTATTGCAGACTCTAAATTTCTACGCCAAATCGTGGTTACCGGCTCGATCAATTGTTATGGAGTGTCTCGCAGCAAGAGAAAATATTGATCCAAGTGGAGAGATCGTTGTGCTTACTAAATCTTGCCCCGTGGGTAGACATGTTCTGCCTTAGTCCATTCCTACTTGTTTCGCTAGTATCTGATTATCTCAGTTTATTTGGTTATGCTGTCTTTTGAAGTTTAGATTTGCTGTATTTTTCAGTTTGTAATCTTGAGTATCTCTAACTTAGAGGTGGTGTGTTTGTTTATGGACGTTTTACTGAATGCAAAATTTCATTTCTAATGGAGTGATGTGGTTCTAAACTGCGAATGAAGTGGTATTTATAAGGAAATATCTTGTATTCAAGCATTTGTTGGTTGGGGGCTTCTTTGCTTGATCCATGTTTGGCTTTTGTATTGGTAAAACGAATGAATCTGATATTTAGTAAATCCTTGTTGTTTGTGTCGTTGTTGTTTTTTTCAACAGTGGAAGCTTCACATATTTGAGCTTGAGGAGGAAATGAAGATCAGCGGTTCCATCAAATATGTCATTTACCAGGTATTTATTACCAAATAACGTGATACAAAAGCACTGACTCCCAACTCTTACCTCCTCAAAGAGGGACAACAGTTTCCTCTTTTTAGTTATCTGTGGTGAGTTCGGAGGAGGTGATGGGATGAATTTACACATGCAATCTTTCACTTGACATATTTTGCATGTTACATGTTAATTTGGAATTGTTAACGGTGGTTGGGGCATATAAGCTTATTTTATTTGCAGGATGACAGGAACAGAACTTGGAGAATTCAGGCAGTGGCAGTGTCACCTGATAAATTTGAGAGTCGGAAGCCTCTGCCATTGCTATGGAGGGGTTTAGAATTTGACAAACTCTCTGAGGTTGCAGGAATCCCAGGCTGCGTTTTTGTTCACATGAGTGGGTTTATCAGCGGAAATCAAACTTATGAAGGTGCTCTGGCGATGGCAAGAGCTTCGTTGACATCCTAAGTCCGATTGTTTCAAACATGCTGAGATACTTGATTCAATGCAGCATTAAAGGTAGGTTGCCTAACTATCACAATCATGTTGTAACTAATTGTTACTTTCTTGTCTCCTTTTCTTCAGTTTTAGACATAAAAGCATGTGACTCAAGTGAACTTGCCTGGAAAATAGCTTATGTATCTGATTATTGATTGAAAAAATGTACTTTCTGTAGCTTCAAAAAATCTTGATACTATTTGTACGTTCATTTGCCGAAGCAAGATCTATTTAATTATGAGATCCACATGAGGTTTCATAGTTTCTGTTAGTCATGATAAATTTCTTAGATTCTTGTTAGGGACAAAACTTGAACAAAACCAAACTTTTCACACCTTGTCTTCAGATATCGCTGGCAATCCTTCTTTGAACCATGTGTAAAGGCCCCCTTCCAAGTGGAATATGTTCGTATACCCGTTGAGAGCCAGCAAGTATGCTGCTATTAATGATCTGTAGAAAGCAGCACAAGTAAAATAATTCACATGCTTTTTGGGCAATGGCCAAACGACTGTAGGGAAATTAGAGCACAAGGATTTATGTGAAATTACCTTGATTGTTGACCTTCTGGGAGATTTTGTGTTGGTTTCATTGTTCCCCCAGTTGCACAAGCCACAATTATCTTTGCGTCTTTACTTATTTTTGATCCCACAGCTATTATTATAAGACAAATATCTGGTTTATTCTACTTTCTACATCTGTAAGTTGTCAAAACAAAGTGCTAATATTATGATAAAGGAAGAATAAGTTGGTTATACTTCGTACTTTGTATGAACTCAGGCTTCTCTTCTGTGCCAGCAAAGATGCCAAAAAAGGCGAATGCGGCACGGCGGGCTATGTCCCATGCTGTCCACTCTTTTATAAGCCTATATATTTGTACATTGATGGCACCGAGCAGATGAGCCTAAGATACAAAATATTAAGCAATATACTGTATTATCATGTTTGTTTTTCATTAGCCATAAATGCTGCATTAAAAATCAATATGGTAAATATGCCATCAAAATGAGAATTAACGGATCAGTTTAGTCAGTTAGGAGTTTTTTGACCCTTTTTTAATATACGTATATGTGATATTATTAGTTTAGTCAGTTAGGAGTTTTTTGACCTTTTTGTTTGTGTACATCTATGTGATATCATTTCTGATTATCTTGTTGCTGATTCGAATGAGGAAAAAACGGTATAGGACACATAATCTGGAAACAAAAACGTTAAACGCTAAGTATGAGCGACGGAAAGTTATATTTTAAGCCTTTAAAGTCTTTTTTGAATGATGTGCCATGAAATCATTAGTTGGACGTGATTTTGGGACGGAATTTAGGATAAAAAATTTGAGTCTTCACTGATGATTTAGATTAAAATTATTATTATTTTTCTACAAATTTGATGAATGAAAGATAAAAACTCATCAATGGGTATATTTTTAGTTCTATTAAAAAAATTGCCTAAAAAAATATGGAATTTGTGACACAATCACTATACATATACCAAAACTGTCACATGGCGATGATTTAATTTGTTTTGCTTTTTATTAGGTGGCAATTATTTTTTTAGGATTTTTTCACCACGGATCTACGAATTTTTGGATCATTGGCACTGGGATTATTGTTCTGAAAATTAGACATTGCATTAAAAAATATTCATTTTCTTTGCGAATGGTCCCTAAACACTCGTTTCCTTGGCATTTTGGTTCCAATTTTGTGTCCAAGTTCCCAAAAAATTTCTTATCTAATTTCACTATCTTTGTCATTAATTTGTTTGTGGTTTGTTGAACGTGTCCCAAAGCCCTTGTGGTTATCACAAACATCGTTCCCACACATGAAAACTTTTAGTGGTAACTTCAATCTTCTGGTTGTGACACTAAGACAAATCATAGTTTGACAAATGTGTCCGCTAATCTAGCGGTGCTTCACTGTCACCCGATACAGCAGCCGAGGCTTAGGGTGTATTTGGTAATGGATTTAAATTAGTTATTGTGATTTGAATTAGGATTTGAATTAGTAATTTAAATTGTTATCTAAATTGATGTTTGGATATGAATTTAAGTTTTAATCTAAGTATAGTATGAAATTGAAATTTATGTTTAGAAAAGTAGTGAAAATAGTTTTTGATTTATTAACAAATCTAATAAAATTTTAATGCTAATGATCTTAAAAAATATGCAATATGAATCTTAATTTATTCTTCTTTTCATTAGAAATATAATGAAAAAATAATCACCTCAATTGGATATCAAATGAAGAAGTTATGATTTTTTTTCCTCAAATATAAGAGAGAGTATCAACAGTTTAGGGCAGTCAGAACTTTAAAAACTTGAATTCTTGATACTCAAAGTATTCAGATTTTGGGAAAAATAAACACGTATCTAAAGAATTCTTGATACTTAAATTTAAATTTGAGTTCACTAAATATAAAGAGTATTTAAAACAAACGCCTTATTGTACATGTAGCTTGCCTACATGCTCCATGGCAACTGAAGAGAAGCTTGGAACAGTTGCCTAAGAGGGTTTTTCAAAAGTTACTTTTGGTTTTTAAAGTCTAAAAGTTATTTTTGAAAGTGTTTGAATGATCCATCAAAAGTTTTTTTGTTCTCTGAAATGCTTTCAATCAAAGTTACAAAATGTGACTTCTTCAAAAAAAATTAGTCAAATAGAGTTTAAAATTTGAACTGGTGTTAACAATATATTATTAGTTTAAATATAATATTTTTGTAATTTAAAAAAATTAAAACCATTTTAATCTATTAAACTTTTTTTTAAATATAGCTTTAAACATTTATTAAAAAATTACAATTTTTTCTTTTTTTTTGTTTTACTAACTAAAGGCACAAAATATGAGAAGAAACTATGCCACAGGGCCTTAATAAATGAACGATAGCAAGAGCAATCATACGAGTTTATGAAAACAAATAATAATAATAAAAAAGGATTCTTTTTTAGTCGCCATCAAGCACACCCACCTGGCACATGATGCCTCTCCCTCGCCATTTCTAGCTGAAAACAGCGTTTCCACCGACTTACAAGCTTCAGAAGAGGCAGGGCCATAGATATATAAATCAAAGAAAAAACCAGTAAAGTATTGTTTTGAATTAATTAATGCCAAGTATGTCTTAAAAAAATGATGAACAAGTATCATTCAATACTGACAAAGTAGTAAAAGTTCAAGATTAAGATAAAATTTGAAATATATAAATAGGTTAAATTTGTAATAATTACTATACTAGATTAATTTTTTAATAATCTAATCTATAAATAAAACAATTTACGTCGCGTGTTTCAAATTTTTAACATAATTACTAATATATTATAGCATTAGAAAGTTAATCTAAAACTTAAAATAACAGCGTCTGCCTGCTCGCGCGGTAAGAGTTCTTATTTTGCCAATAATCAAATGGTCAATGATTTCGGCTTTAGCCCATGTAGATGGGTGAGGAAGTTCGCCAAGGATCCATTCTAGATACCGTAGGCCGAATTCCACTAGACCATCTCAAGCCCAATCAGTGGGAGGCAAAGGTTGGTTATTCAAGCACCTTATCACCATGTGAATGAGAATCAGAAGGTCAATGGTCTACACTACCCTCCACTTCACCTTTTGCTTATTCCTCTTGGTTCCCACCTTGTTCCCTCGACATTAATTCATTTCCATCATTCGAGAACAACCTAAGGAAAAAAAAGTATTATTGGTGAGATTCATATATATATATATATATAATATTGTTGGCGTTACGTCAAAAATATAATCAATTAAACAAATGTAAGTGAAAAATTACACCCCATGAGATTATTCATAGCCGGTTTCATAGGTATATTTAACACCGTTTAAGGCTGACATTTTGTGTAATAACAATTGAGCTCAGTTTAAATCATAGTGAAAAATTACACTTAGTTGGGTATGTAAGTTCAAAACCGTTTAAAGCAATTCAAACCATAAAAAAAGGCTCAAACTGACGTTTGATGAAGTAATAACTAAAGCCAGTTCAATCCATAAAACAGTTTTAAAATGACCAAAACCTCAAAAATCTAAACTGCAACCCTCTCAAGTTCACATAGTTAAGACCATTTTTTACTGTAAAAATCATTCATATTCTCGTTTTATTTTCATAAACCATAATTTTTCAAACGTCAGTTCTCGTTTTTAAACTTGATGTGATATTTTATTCTCGTTTAAACCTTTATGTTCCAAAAGTCTATTCAAAACCACTATTTAAACCATACAATTTAAAATCTACAGTTTAAATCATAAAGTTATACAAGCATACCATTTTAAACCTGCGCAACAAACAAACCATTACACTTCTTATTTACTATGAATTATATTATCTATATAAATCAATGAAACTCTGTCTGTAAGTTCAAAATTATACTCCTTGGCATCATTTACTTTTTTTTTTTAATTTGAATTGTATTTTTTCAAGGAGTTTATTTATTTATTTATTTTTACTATAAAATCAATAAATAAGATATGCTTTTAAAGATTACATTTAATCAAAATTATATTAAAATGTACAGATAAGTCTCCTGTCGGATTAGTACCAGATTCTGGTTGTTGCATACTTTTTATGATGCAATGCTTAGAATTGAAAATACAATTAAATATGACTCTTAAAAATAGAATCATTCATTTTTTTTTTTCTTCATACCTACCCACAAATTCTTCCTTTTTTTTTTTAATTGCTAAATTTATTAAGTGAATAGGTTCTATCAATGCAAAAACCAAAACCCAACAACAACGAGTTATTGTCCCATCCCCCTATCCATAGTTGTGAAATTTCTCATCAACCGAGGAGGTGTGGACAGGTTTGCCTCAGATAGATCGAACGGTATGGACAGACTTGATTAACTGGGCCCCACCAGTCTGGTCCCTTCGTTTCCCCTGATCAAAGTACATGCGATCCAATACACGCCGTTCAATACCGTCCGATCACTGGCAGCTAACAGAACCACCGACACGTAAAAAAATACTCGACAATTATACAACCTCGACCCGCCACTTGTTAATTCACGCTGATTAAACTAATACAAAAATGCCTCTGTTCAATTCCGCGTACGACGGGATTTTATCTTCTACGGTCCCACCTGTCGTCGATTTCTGCTCTCTGACGCTTTCACTTCATTGTACGCTCGGAAATCCACCAATATTGGTCGTTAGACCACACAAAGTCAAAGATTCAAACATGCCAAACGGAAAACGAGACTGAATAAGATGAATAGCGTTGCAGAGGATTGGAACTCCTTACTTCTTCTTCGTTAGCTCTCACTATATATATGACACACATCTCTGGAAGTGTCTAAAAATACATACTCTCTCCTTTCTTTCTTTCTCTCTCTAAAGGCTCTGTTGCGAAAATGGAGATATTTTACTACCTGGTTTTCGGAGGATTTGGGGCGCTGGTGGCAGCAATGGAGCTGAGCAAGAATAACAAGGACCGAATCAACACCACGCCGGCTTTCAATTCCTTCAAGAACAATTATCTTGTCGTTTATTCTCTCATGATGGGTAAAACATCTCATTCTCTCTCTCTCCTCTCTCTCTCTCTCTATCTCGCTTTCTCTCCTTCCTAGATCTGACCTCCGTTAGATCTCCTTCCATTTTTCTCCATCACTTTGTCTCATCGTTTTGCATCACTGTCTCTGTCTCGGTTTAGCGAAATTCTGAGGTTATTCTTGAGCCTCTTGGAGTTTTAAGGTGAATTCGGAGCCACATTTTGTCAGATCTGTGTTTCCTTTTGCTGCGTCGTGTCTTTGATTGATCTGGACGTGACTTGTTTAGCGATTTTGGACGCGCTCTTGAGATCTGTCTTTGACGAAAATGTCGTTTGTTGATTTCGTAGTTTCGAACTGAAAATTTTGAATTTACGCAGCTAGATGGTTGCTTTTGTGTTGATCTGGCTTTTTCTTTGTTACTTTCATCGTCGTTTCTCTGATGTGCTTATGATGTATTGGTCTTTGTTTTATAGATTTTTCCCTTTTCGTTGCCCTCATATGCAAGAAATGATGGTTAGATTAATCAAGGCTCTAAGCTCTTTAAAATTACTATTAATTTTGCTTAAGTAGATTCATGTCTTGTTGGAGATCTTTCTATAAATTCATTATTTATAATTATTGTGGACGTAGTAAATCTCCTAAGAAATTCGGTTGGTTAATTTATCTGTGAAATTGAGTAACTCAAAGAGTTGGCAAACTATACTCTAAATGGTGAAGTTGTAGTTTGTGTATGATCAGAATTAACCTTCAAAACATTTCACAGCCTTTTTTGATCAAATTCGTACTAAATCTTATTTAATTTCATTTATTAGAACTTGCCTATAGTTGCAGATAATGAAGTGTGCAGTGTTTAAATTGTTGTTAAATATTAATTTACTAACTGGCTACTTTTTATAAACAGCGGGAGACTGGTTGCAGGGTCCGTATGTTTACTATCTTTACACTACATATGGGTTTGGGAAAGGTGAAATTGGACAACTCTTTATTGCCGGTTTTGGCTCGTCCATGCTGTTTGGGACAATTGTTGGATCTCTAGCAGATAAACAGTGAGATATTCCTCTGAGTTATTGTTATTAATTTTTTGTATTCTCTGTAAAATAATATTCTTATTAATAATTATAAAGACAGTAGATGATGCTCTTTGTGTGTCAAATTCAGTGGTCGAAGGAGGGCAAGTGTGACCTATTGCATTACTTACATACTGAGCTGTATCACCAAGCATTCTCCTCAGTACAAAATTTTGATGATTGGTCGTATTTTGGGAGGTATTGCGACTTCCCTCCTGTTTTCAGCATTCGAGTCATGGCTTGTTGCCGAACACAACAAGGTAACTGGCACTTTCTCTGTCCTCACACCTGTAATTGCTTCACAAATAACGAAAGTTGATGATGTAATCCTGTTAAATATTTACTTTACTAGTTCATGAGGAATCGTGGTCAAGTATAGCAAAGTTTACTCTATCACCATATGCTCTTGTTGCATTTCATTCTTATTACCTATTAGTGTTAAGTGACCTGTCTTATAGGAACATGTATAGAGATTGTAATTCTCTCCTCCACGAAGTGGTTGATGGTGGTGGCTGTCTATGTGGTGTTTAAGGGTTCAAGTCCTTGCATTTCAATAACAAATAAAATCTTCACAGCACTACGTCTTATTCGCGTCCTTTATAATCTATGAGGTTAATATTCCATAAAACTGGTTAAGATTTCTCAAACATGTTTTCACCTAGATGCTCCCTTCTCTGTTCCCTATTGCGTCCGCAATATGTTGTAGCATTGTAGAACCTTTAAATTTGGTTACCATCATCCAGTATTACCTCCTTATACAAATTATAACAAATGTGTCTTTCACAATCTCTGCAGAGAGGTTTTGAACAACAATGGTTATCAATAACATTCTCAAAGGCAATATTTCTTGGCAATGGCCTTGTTGCTATTGTAGCTGGTTTGTTTGGGAATCTACTAGTTGATACTCTGGCTCTTGGGCCTGTAGCACCCTTTGATGCTGCTTCATGCTTTCTTGCAATCGGCATGGCAATCATATTAGCTTCTTGGACAGAGAACTATGGAGATCCTTCTGAGAGCAAGGACTTGCTTACCCAGTTCAGGGGGGCTGCTGTGGCCATTGCATCTGGTAGAGTCTCAACGTTTTAGTATATTTCGACTTAGCATTCTTTTACACATATTCCATAAGTAGTTTTTCCTCATTTAGCGGTGTCTTTTTTCTGATTCAGATGAAAAGATTGCATTACTTGGTGCCGTACAGTCCCTGTTTGAGGGTTCAATGTATACATTTGTGTTTCTCTGGACTCCTGCCTTGAGCCCAAATGGGGAGGATATTCCTCATGGGTTTATCTTCGCAACTTTCATGTTGGCTTCAATGTTGGGAAGTTCTCTGGCCTCTCGGTTGATGGCTCAAACATCACCCAGGGTAGAGAGCTACATGCAGATTGTTTTTGCAATTTCATCGGCTTCTCTCCTGCTGCCCATTTTGACCAGCGTATGTCATGGCTCCAATATATTATCCTTTCCTTGGATATTATTTATTGGTGTTCATTAACTTATATGCTTTTGAACAGTTTTTGGTAGCACCTTCCAAGGAGAGAGGTGGGAGCATATCATTTGCAGGTTGTATCCAGCTTCTGGGCTTCTGTGCTTTTGAGACTTGTGTCGGAATATTCTGGCCTTCCATCATGAAGATGAGGTCCCAATACATTCCTGAGGAGGCTAGAAGCACCATCATGAACTTTTTCCGCATTCCTCTCAATATCTTTGTGTGCATTGTGCTGTACAATGTATGTTTCAGGCTTATTTTTCAACTTTGAAAACAACCATATTTCTTTCAGGACTCTACTTCTAAAACTGACTTGTTATTTCTATTTCTAATTATAGGTGGATGCGTTCCCAATTACTGTTATGTTCGGCATGTGCTCAATTTTCCTCTTAGTGGCGTGTTTCTTACAGAGGAGGCTCTTCGTGATTGCGGACAAGTCAAGTAAGTACAAAATTTAATCAATTCTTTTGCTGCATAGCATGGCACTATATCTGTCTCACCATATTCAAACGAAATCATGTGTACCTGGATCAAGGGAACCGAGTAATAATGGTTTTCTTGGTACTTATGGCTTTCATTGCATGTTTTTGTTGCAGAAACTGAAGATTGGACGGCAATGAAGGAAAGGGACACCGAGGCGGAGCCACTAAACATGTAATTGATGATTGGCCTTCAGACCACCGGATTTTTTGAGATGACGGCGGTAACCGCCATTGGATTCGTTCATTATACTGCTGTGATTCCTGTTAGTTGAGGGAGTATTCAATTTGATAGTGAACACAACTTGTAAGAAAAATAGTGATCTGCCCACCAAAGGAGAAGAAAAGGGCGAACCTCTGTAGCGTATTGGTTTTCACTTTTCAGCCATTAATGTTGGGGAAGAAATATCCACTTTGTATGCCAATATTATTCTTTTTTACGTCTAATATCTTACACATTTTCTTGATTAAGATGTAAGTCAAACTCGCCAATGTCAAAGATATGGTTAAAAAAAAAAAAAAAACTTATTATAATCATTAATCTGACATTTTTGACACTGAATGGTTACGAAGTATTGACTCATCGGAAACCTCTATTCGACTTGGTAAATATTGCAAGTGATTTTTTGTGCGACTTTTTCCCTCTGACCATCATAATGTGGTTATAAATCGCATTTTTTTGTTTTGTTTTGTTTTTTCATCTGAAGTTATAGAAACGACAGCTTTGCCACGTAAAGAGGAAATAGCTTAAAAGTCATATATCAATTTGAGGTTTTTTTAAAGAACTTGATTGATGAAAATGACCAAATCGCGAGAGATCTTTTTATTATTGTCTTAAATGAAGAGCCAAACCACACTAACCAGTTTCCAAGCTGATAAATACATAATACACAAATTGGAAATCATTACAGACAAAATTAACACAAATATAGCCAAATTTTACACGTAGAATCAAGAAGTAATTCAAAGCACTCTGGCACGTTTAGCATCCGTTGAAGCAACTTCTAGGTCCCCAATGAAGAAAAGGATCTTATCCAAGATCCCGCGGCAGGACTCCTCTTCTTCCTGGGATCCTTCCCCACATGCCTTCTCTCTTCAAACTCAAAGCGCGACCGTTCAGCCCCTTTCTTTGTCTCCTCGAACCCAAATAGCGTTGGATCTGGCCTTGGTGAACAAGATAATAGTCGCCTCCCTCTCTTATTATCTTCAACCCCCTAGTCATTGCAACATTTCCATTCCATCAAGAATTTTATTTTGTTACTAGCCATGCTCAGTTAAACACAACAAAAAGTAACCAAAATCTCATGCCCACTTCTTCAATCACTAGAGTTGTTATTTCACCAATACATTTCACAGAAGCCTTAGTTTGGCAAGTTAGTCGGAACTTTAAGTTCCAAACACTCGAGAGATTAGAATTGAAAAAGTGTTGAGCATCCTATTACTGTTATATCCTCGTAATAAGAAAAATTTCTTCACATTGAAAGCTGACTATTTAACCTTCTATTCGGATCTAACAAGGCATTGATACCATCTAGACAAGAATAACCGAAAAATAATACCATCAAACGCATTGTTTGTGCAAGTGCATATGTTGTGAAATGAACAATGCAAGAAAGAAATCGAGTATTGTATCCGATTCAAACTTCTAACTTACAGTCCAATGCGATCGCAACGGTCTTGGACCTCATACACATCCTTCCATGATTTTGAACCTACAGGAGCATAAAATGCAGCCCGATCTCCTCCCCATCTCTCCTTGAATAAATTGGACCAAAGATTATTGTCTGAGGCCAACACTTTCCACTTCCTGCATACTTCACAACACCAAAAATTTGCCATATTTACAACATAAGCTCAAGCCATGGATCCAGATAAAGGAGAACTGAAAACAAAAGCAAAAATGAACCAAAACGAATTTCTCTTAGATCAATCAATCCCTTTTGCCTTAAAAGGAAAAGCATAAGATTAATTGGATGGATCTTTTATTCTTTACCAATCTGATGATTCTGGTAGAACAACCAGTAAAAAGCTCATGTATTGGATCGCTTACAGAGCAAAGAGAAATAACAAATTACTCCGCAGTGGACCACCGTTATCTTTATGTACTTAATTGAAAAAGGGAAGCCCTTTTCTCAAAACTTCTGACAACTGCTTCCTGAAACTAAAGCATAAAAGACGGAAACTTCTCCAAAATTCAACAATCTTTTGTTTTTCTTTTCTTGGTTCCAATGAATAAAAAGAAAGTTACTGATGATTTGAAAAGCCCAAGAAACGATTCACCAGGATCTCGGAAATTACACTATTTGCCTCTGAAATAAGTGAAAACAATTGAAAGCAAAATCATCAAACAAGCCTCAGTAATATTTCATTAGAAAACTCAATTATAAGAGTAACTGTTAGAGAAATGCAAAATCGAGACCAAATCATGAAACCCAGTTTAGATCCGCATATTTAATACAAAAAATAAAATAAAATAAAAGAATTCTTATCTTCGTCGAACTTCCACGAAATTTCAATGAGAAAAGAAAAGGAAGAAAGAAGAAAAAAAAAATGACCGACCTTGTTGAGCGGTGGCAAGATTCTGATAGTCCAAGAAACAGAAGATCTTCAGACAGATCTCCAGTGGCAATCCCTCCATCAATGATCAAACAAAACAAAGCCAAAATTTTCCAAAAAATTATGAAAAAATTCAGTTTTTTTTTCCTTCTTCTGTAACTCTGGATTAGTTCCAAGTAATTTTTTTTTGTTTCTTCAAGTGAAAGCAAATGTTTTGGATTTTGATGATGTTGTTTTGGTCGATTCGGGAACTCTTGCTTCTGATAACGTGTTCTAACACGTGTTATTCAAACAGCGTCTCTATCTCATGAAAATTTATACAGTTTTTTTTTTTTTTTTTTCACGGAAAGAAAATAAATTACAGTTAATTAGGCGTGAGTCTTTTTCAATTTTACCGCGGAAAATGAAATTAGTTTCAAACTTATTCGGCCAAAAGTTTTCTAAATGGACGTGCAAATCTAACTGTTATTTTTAAAATATTTTTCAAAATTTATTATATTTTAACTTCACTTTCATAAATTTATTATGTAGCATAATTTTAATTTTTTTTTATTTTTGGAAGTATAATATTCAAAAATTTTGCATTTTTTAAATATTTCAAGAATAGCGTAATAATTATACAGTAATAATTATAAAATTTTTCACATTTCATAATACAAAAATACAATGTATTTGTAGTAATAATATTTTCTTTTGCTATTTATAAAATATTTTAAATATTATGTTATATTTCATCCTTGCTATTAAGATTGTTATATGTCTAAATTTTCTATAAGTAAATTATAATATGTTGAAAAAGTAGTACGTAGCGAAATTTTAAAAATTTTATACCAGAGTATTTTTTAAAATACAAGTTTTACACACTATATGCTATAAATTATTCAGGATCTTATTAATCTCGTTTGCTGAAAAGCTCCCGCAATTTGTGAAGAGCAAGGCGTTTCAGAAAAACCTTGACCAACGGGTCTTATTTGCTATTATTAATCCATGATCGGAGTGCGTGTAGGCGCATATTGTATAGCTTTTCTCTGGTGACTCTTCTTCCAATGAATCGAGGAAACCCAAAACTAAGGTCGTGATTTGTGAACAAGAGCTCTCAGGAAGTTTCAGAGATTCATAGTATAGAGGGCTCCCTCTTAATTCCTTAACTGATCTAAATAACTTATTAGTCTCACTCTCTGTTTATAGAGGTTGGGCCCATAGGTTAATTCTTATCCGATAAGGTCTCAAAAATTTGAATCAGGATCAATATCTAATAAAAATCACGTCTATAAACGCGTAATCATAAATCGTTTGGTTGGCAAGCCGAACTTGAAGATCGGCCTACCAAGCTAACGATAAATGATTTATGTGAATCTTTTATTTCCCACCTGAGGTTCTTGGGATTGAGCTTCAGTTTTAATTCAATAACCCAATAGAGAAGTTAGTATGATTAAAACAGTCATATCTAAATAATCTATAGGAAAATAAATATTCCTGATAATTCAACAAGTTTATCTTGAATTAATTTATTCGAAATTAAATCAATCGATAAAATAGATACGAATTATCTGATCTCGATAATTCAACAAGTTTATCGGTTGAATTAATTTTTCATAAAATTAATTCAACCGATATACAAATATGAATTATCTAATCTTGTCGAATTTCAGCCAATCTGATAATTTGATATAAGTCACCAATTTATTAGAAAAGCACGCCGTATTGTTACAGGATTTATTATGAGCTAGCAAAGGTGACCTGATGGACCTATATAGTTCAAGCTCCATTTAATTATGAAACCCAATATCTCATATACACATTTCATAATTATCAACTCTAACGCTACTCCACTAAAAGCTTAGAGCTGCACTTTCAAACTATATAGAATTACGAAGTCCAAATAGCTAAGTCTCCATGACATATCATAATGTATTGTATCCTCATAGGATTATCCATAATCAGCTTAAGGATAAATTCTGTCTTACCTTCCCGATTATTTTTATCTTACATTCTATTATCTCACTATTGAAAAACTTACCATCGAAAGACAGTAAACCATTCAGTTACACCTATGTTTTCAAATGGTTGAGCGCTTCAGTTTTTCAATTACAACATAACGCATATGAAAGGATATCAATTGTCACAACCCGCCTTTTCGGGCTATGATAAAACTCTTTCTTAATTACTTTAGGGCAAAAATTTAGGAATTTTTTTTTTAAAAACGGGAATAAAAAATTTGCTTATATTAACTTTGGTAATTCCCAAAATACTTTCACATACTTGTATTTACATAATTAATACTTTTACTTTTACAACATCTTTCTTTTAAACATTTTATTTCAAAATAACTTTAAACATACGTAGCGGAAAAACAATACAGCAGCGGACTCCATACCCAATCTGCACCATCCACCCCTCCGCCAGCTCACCGTTTGAACTTATTCTGACCTGCTCGTCGGAATACCTACAACATGAAATACTTAATGAGCTAACGCCCAGTAAATCCCATAAATCCCACATGGATATTCACATGAATGCATGAATCAATTATGCTTTCTTATAAACTTTCTTTATCCTCATCATTTCTTATCTTTACTAGGGCCCAAGTGTTCGTACAATTGCGCAATTTCATTTAGGTCTACGTAACACCGTGACCTGTAATATATCCTTTAAACTCCCATTGAGTTAGGAGTCAGGTACGACACTTTTCTTAATTTTGGTGATACATTTACCAGTCCATTTATTATGGTTGACATACCATGCATGAAGTGGTAATCACATATTATCCATGAAACATAATTCTCTTATATAGCATAATACACATAGGTACTTACTTTATATACACACTGGTACACATTAATATACGCACAGGTATATAGCATAATGTACTCACAGGTACTTAACATAAAATATACACATAGATACCTACTTTATATATACTCAAGTATTTATCATTGTACACACAGGTACAAAATCATGATACACATGCTTATTTTCATTATTGTACACACATGTACACAACATATTATATACACAAGGTACGAAATCATGGTACACAGTGCTCATTTCATTATTGTACACATAGGTACATAACATATTATACATACAGGTATCCATTCGTATGCTCACAATTATTCGTACATGACTATACCCCTAGGTATTCATATCATGGCAAACATACAAGTTTACACTTAATTATACGCACAAGTATACATATACATACATTTCTTTCTAAACCTACATTTCATACTGTAGGTGGGAAGGGTACTTACTTTATGCGAATGTTGAGCAATTAACCTCGATTTCCCTTCTCCTAGACTCCTAGGATCCTGTTGGCCAATTACAAAGCCATTAGCCAAATTTCACTATGTTTCGATACGAAACATCCGTTAGTTATAAATTGAGTTGCATTACTATGTACAACTCTAAAAATTACTGTTTTTTCTTATTTCTATCTAACTTTACCCTATCGTTTCTAACGAAGGGCGGGAACCTTTCTAGTCGTTTTCTTATCCCGTTGGAAACATTTTCAAAGCGGTTGGGTTATTTGGACAAAAATGACGATTTTGCCATTCGTGGGTTCACTAACCTACCCGAGTTCGATTTCGTTATTCTTATGAAAATAACCACATAATAATTTCAAAATAATACTCTAGTGGGTCAAATCCCTTTATTTCTCAATTATGCCCCGTTTTCATAAAACTTTACGGTTTAATCCCTCAACTGAAAATTTTGATGATTTTACCCCCGGGACTAAAATTTACTTCTTTGCATCCAAATTTCCTATTTTTCTCAAGGATCATTTTTACTTAAGGTACCATACCTTAAATCATTTTGAAAAATGATATTTTTACCATTTAACATTTTTTTCACTATTAACACATTCTTGAAAAATCAAAAATTCACAAAGGATTGAGTTTTTAGACAGACCGTCCACGTAACGTAAAAATTTCATCGAGATCTACAACTTTTATGTTTTAACTTTTCCCAAAATCTCACTGTAAAGGGGCGTTTTTGACTATTTTTTAAATCTGCCGAGAAGGAACTTTTTCTTTCAATTTAGTCCCTATGGCATTTTTACAAAAATCGGTTTACAAATTGTAATTCTACCCCTGCAGAAACCATTCCATGCCTTAATCAAAAGATTCTCATACTCAAACATCACTTTTGCAAAGTCTAATTTTTTTTGCAAAAATTGTGTTTTGCACTATAAACTAAAGTTTCACAACTCAAACTTGCCAATCATCACATATACATGAAATTCCATCAAATGTGTGCTCAAGAACTCACATGGGTTTTAAGAAATAAAAATCAAAACAAAATTCAAAACTTTGAACTTTAAAACTTACCCAAATAACTCTTGTTTTGATTTCTAGCCTTCAAAGACTTCTTGAACTTCTTCTTGGACTTTCTTTCCATGCAAAAATACCATGGATTAATTTTTGCCATTTACCCATGAAAAATCCCTTGAAAACTCATGAAAAAGTTTAGGATTTTACCTTAAAACTTGTGGAAAATCCTTGTACTTGCTTGTAAAACTTGTTTGGGGGTATTTTTGCAAAGTTTGGGAGCTGAGAAATTTTTTTAGAGCTCTTGGACATGGCTGCCGGATCTTGGAGCAAAAGAAATGAAATGAATTTTTGGGATAACTTTGCCTTAAATGCTTCCTTATCACATTTGATGACTCATGGTCATCCATTAGACTACCCTAGGTGTCCTCATCTTATTGGGCCACATTGCATGGCTTGTTGGCCCAGTAGAATTTAAGCAAATGTCTACTTTATGGAATTAAAAATTTATGCTGTGTAATTTTTTACCACACAGTATTTTTCTTATACTGTCGTGGTCAATTCAGTGTACTTTCTATCCTTAGACTGTATAAAAATATTTAACTTACTTTTCGTTTACTTTTGGAGGCTAATCGTGGCATTTTTCGTATCTGCGTTTTCATTTAGCAGTATTCTTATACTGCTCTAGCCTCCTTTCTACCCTTGGTTAGGGTTAGAACCACCTCTATGTCCTATTTACATTCTAATCATCCATTCATTTATATCACAATTTTACAATTAATTGTGACATAAAATTAATTTTATGGATATTATGCACAAATCTCTGTGTTATCAAACTCATAAAATTTGTATTTTACAATATCCACCATTGCATTACATATGTCATAAAATTTGCAATCAATGCCGCTCATTCATATTTTATTGTAATTTTCACATAAATTACAATTTTTACAAAATTTCACATTTTTAAGAATAAATTCATTAATTAAACTTAATTAAATATTAGGTTTTATTGATGACGTTTCCTCAGTTATTACAATCTACCCCCCATAAGAATTTTCGTCCTCGAAAATCAAAATAATTCGGGGTAGTCTTTCCTCATTTCATCTTCTCGTTCCTACGTTGCTTCTTCTACTTGTTGGTTGCGCCATAAAACTTTAACGAGAGGTATCTTCTTGTTCCTTAACTTTTCTTATCTTCTCGTGCTAGGATTTGAAATGGTTTTTCTTCATAAGACAGATTCTTCTGTATGTCAATTTCTTCCGGCTGAAGAACATGTGAAGGGTCTGGCACATACTTCTTTAGCATAGACACATGGAATACGTTGTGTATCAATGCTAGATTAAAGGGTAAGGCTAACTTATAAACTACACCTATCTGTTTCAAGATCTCAAATGGTCCAATATACCTTGGACTGAGCTTTCCCTTCTTCCCAAACCTTACAATTTTCTTTCATGGGTATTATCTTCAAAAGACCAAGTCTCCTACTTGAAACTTCAAAGGTCTCCGTCGTTGATTAGCATAACTCTTTTGCCGACTAAAAGCCATTTTCATTCATTGACAAATTAACTTTACATCTCCCGTTGTTCTATGAACAAAATCTATGGTCGACAATGCCTTTTCTTGGGTTTCGTACCAATGTAAAGGTGGTCTACATCTCCTTCCATGTAGAGCTTCATATGGAACCATATCAATGGAGCTTCGATAACTATTGTTGTATACAAATTTGATCAGAGGAAGCTTTTTATCCCATCCTCTCTTACAATCTAGTACATATGCTCTTAACATATCCTCTAAAGTTTGGATGGTCCTTTCTGATTGATTGTCCGTTTATGGGTGGAAGGCTATGCTAAACGTTAGCTTTGTTCTCATTGCTTGATGAACACTTCTCTAAAACTTGGAAGTGAATCCACCATTACGATAAAAAATGATAGACTTTGAAACCTAGTGGTATCTAACTATTTGGGTTACGTATAGTTCAGCTAGTCGTTCTACAGAACTGCTGAGTTTAATGGGTAGGATATAAGTTGATTTAGTCAATCTATCAACAATTTCCCATATACCATCATGTCCAGCCCAGTTATCAGGTCCATATTTATCTGATTATATTTCCACGCTAGGATATCAATCTTTTGTAATTCGGTTGTTGGTCGTTGATGCTCATCTTTCACCTTCTGGCGTGTAAGGCATTTGCCAACACACTATGCGATATCATTCTTCATTCCATTCCACCAATAGCGTTCTTTCAAATCTTGGTATATTCTAGTAGCTCCTGAATGAGCCACATATGGTGCTTCATGAGTTTCTTCTAATACTTGCTTCTTTAATCCTCCATTATTGGGAATGCATATCCTACTCTTGTAACGGAGGATACTATCTTTCAAAATGTTAAATTCTATTTCTTTGTTTTCAAGAACTTCATTCCTAACTTTAAGTAGCAACGGATCTACTTCTTGTCGCTCTTTTAAATTCTCCAACATAGTTGGTTGAAAGGATCAATTAGATAATCTTCCTGTGACTAGCTCTATTTCTGCTTCCATCAAATCCTTTTTGGAGAGGTTTTGGTATCATCTATACTGTTACTAGCAAGGACGTTGTTCTACGACTAAGGGCATTGGCTACTTGATTAGCCTTTTCTGGGTGGGTGATATAAAATCTTACAGTCGTAGTCTTTGACCAACTCAAGCCACCTTCGCTATCTCATGTTAAGTTTTTTTTTTTTTTTTTTTTTTGCGTGAAGATATACTTCGGACTTTGATGGTCTGTGTGAATCTCACATCTTGCTCTATACAGGTAGTGACACTATATCTTCAACACAAATACAACCACCGCTAACTCTAAGTCATATGTGTTAGACATGTATGCTCTAAGGAGTAAAAATGTAATACGTTTTTGGAGACATTTTTATCAATAAAGAATTTATTCATTTATATATACCAAATATTGTCCTCTTTACGTTCATATTTGTTGAATGTATGATAAGCAAACAGTAGTCTGAGACTGTCAGTCTAAACCTTAAGAGTTGGGCATATGATGGGATGATTATGCGGTAGACACGACTCTTAAGGTGATGGTCTAAAATATATGATCCGCAATCGAGGGAATAAAGTTGGGCGCTTTATTCATGTAAAGATTGTTATGTTGTCTATATCCCTTTTGGGAGATGGTTTGTCTTGGCCATCGGAGTTAGACTCCGTGAATAGAAACATTGGCGCGTTGTCATAGGTGACGATGTGTTGGATCGGGACATAAAGTGAATTGATTTGGATTAATAATTCTGTCTTGGCAAATCGATTCACTTTAGACAATCATTTGTATTGTATCTTAATCCTGAGATGAATAATGGGCCCGTTGTCTCGACTTGTGTCTTTTAATGTACCAATGGGTGACTCCCACATCTCTATAGTGGCATGCATGCCGGTACGTTGGAGGCATGACTCTTGGTAGCGTAGACTTGTTATTCATAGATATGGAATCCATAGCTCCTCTTTAGGGAGTAATGATATCCTCTTATATGCGTTGTCCGGTAATTTGAAAACTGGAGCGCTCAACCATTTGGATACATAGGTGTAACCGAATGGTATACTATCTTAGTGGTAAGTTTTCTAATGGTGAGACAATGGAACGTAGGATAAAAATATCGAGAGGGTAAGACAGAACTTGTCCTTAAGCCGATTATGGATGTACTCATATGGGAATGCGATACACTATGATATGTCATGGAGACTTAGCTACCCGAGCTTCGTAATTCTATAAAGTTTGAGAGTTGCAGCTCCCAGTTTTAGTGGAGTAGCGTTGGATTTGATAATGTGAAATGTATATCTGGGATATTGGGTTTCATAATTATCATGAGCTTGAACTTTATAGGTCCATTTTGGTCCCTTTGCTAGATCCAACAAAATCATGTAACGACACGGAGTGCTTTTCCAATAATTGGTGACCTTATGTAGGATTTATCAGATTGGTTTAAATTTATACGAATCAAATAATTTCCATGTCTGTTTTATCGGTTGAATAATTAGTAATGTAATGAAATTAGTTCAAGATGAACTTGGTGACTTATGGCGTTTTCGGATAATCTTGTCTGTTTATCGGTGTCTCTATAATTTTTGGACATTACGAACAAGATAAACTTGGTAGAATTATTGTGAATGATTATTTTCTTAGAGATTATCTGATAAAGTGTTTTGCTCAGATATCTTTCTATTGGGCTATTTGAATCAAATTGAATGAGACTTTATTCCTTTAGAATCCTCGGGTGGAAAATAAAAGATTCGCGGAGTATTTTTTCTCGACAGTTCGGCCTGCCGATCAGACAGTTCGGCCCCATGCCGAACTGGCCAGTTCGGTCCCCTGCCTATCTCACAGTTCGGCATGCCGACCGCCAGAAAGCAGCTAAGATTACGCGTATTTCCACGCGTATCTTATCAGATATTGACTCCGAACTTGATTCCCTGCTTTCGATTTTTGAGGGACCTAATCGTGATATGGACTGACCCCAAGGACCAATAGGTATAAAAAAGGAGTGAGTCTAATGGATTTACTCAGATCAATTTGAGGAGATTAAGACGTGATACTCTTCTAGTGAGCATACTGAAAACATCCTGACGGAGCTTTTGTTCACAAAGTCACCGAAACACTAGCTTTGGGTTCTCTCTATTGGTTGGAAGGAGAGTCACTGGTGGAAGAGCTGTACGTGAGTGACAGCCCACACTCACGTCCGGTTTGTGGATATATGTACTAGCAAAGACAGAGCCAGTTGGTTGAGGCTCTTCTGGAACGACTTACTTCTCTACACAGGTCCGCGGCGGTTCTTCGGCACACTGAGCGTTAGTAAGATCCTGTTAATTTATACATATAACCATGTCATACTTGTATTTTGGAAATAACTCTGATGAAAAATTTTAAAATTCCGCTGCGCACTTTGTTTCCAACAATTGGTATCAGAGCCGAGGTTTTTACATAAATTTGCAAGTTTGTGATCATGTTATATGCATAAATTTTGTGATCTTAATCTCTCCAATGCTTGAATTAAATTTTATAGAGAGATGGCACTCTAGGTTTCTATATAATATATATGTTGTCATGGATTATATGGTGAATGTTTATTAATTAATTATGGTTGATTAAATTGTTGTTTAATTATTTATTAATTAATTAATACCGGTTATGGTTCCTTAGAGGTTAGAATGTGTATCTAGGTTTTTCATGTAATTAGATGGCGGACTATCATCTCCGTCTAGGAATTATTATTTAATTTGTAAGAATTTTGTAATTAAATAATTATTCGGAGAAGACGGAACGAGAAGTCGGATCTTGAAGATAGATGATGGCGCCTCCAGGTATTTCCTGAGTCTCTAATTTTATGTTTTTGAATTGTTGAAAATAAAATTGATGAATTGCATTAAAATTGTATTTTCTGGATTGAGGGTTTTCTGCTCGGTCGGCATGCCGGACCTCACAGTTCGGCAGGCCGAAGGTCACAGATCGGCAGGCCGGACGTACGGTCCGGCAGGCCGACAGTGGGGCAGAAATTTTGGTGCTCTGCCGGCAGGCCGAACCTTCATGTTCGGCAGGCCGAACCACCATGATCGGCAGACCGATCACCAGATCGGCCTGCCGACCGAGAGCTGCCAGGTGTCCAGAAAAGGTGCAATTTTTCAGTGCAGTTTTAATTTTATTTTTGGGACGATTCTGAGAAACATTAAATTTGGATATGACCGGAAATATGAAGTGTTCGATTCATACGGGATTGAGGACTTGAAGATGGATATTACATGAAGAAGGATACAGCTTGAGGATTCAAGGATGAAGAATCGATAAATGTCTCGATTATTCTCTTGTAATCTTATTTTTTCTATTCTCTAGGGTGGAACCATAATATTACGGTTATTATTATTATGCTTGTAGCTTTGCTTGATTGCTTTGCTTGTCTGCATTATAATATGATTTACCATGTATATTGATAACATGTCATATAGAATAGGGAGTGCCGCTCATATTAAAATTGTTCATGCATAATTTTAAAATAAAACCTTGACTTCAAAAGATTGAGTGGGAGAAGGTTTTCGAAGAGAGAACCTAAGGCCTCCATCGTTGGTCCATAGGAAGAACATGATGGTCCCAACCCCTAGGAAGGGATTTCTATCATGTACCAGATTGGATCTCTGAAAGGATAAGGTATTTTAGTATGATTTATGGTTGCACACCCCTAGGTGGTGATTATAAATCATGGATAAAATATTAAAACGGTGGTTATACACTCACGTTAATTTTATTATTAACCTCTCTGTTAATAAAATTAATGGCCAAAGAAACGATTATTAGTATATGCTGGATCATACGGGTCCTGGATGGCATATATTAATCAGGAGGGGATCCGTGTTCCTGATTGAATTTGGCATGACTCCCCTAGGAGCTTGTTGAATTCTGAGTTGGGAATTATCGTTGTAAGGTTGTGATATTTTCAAGGTTTTGACACATAAACACATTTGTATGATTTTACATGATTGTGTTATCTTACTAAATTATTATATATGTTTGCTTATGTTTGGTATATGATTCTTTATTGTAGATTGAAAATGTCTAAAAACGCTTTATCATCGATACTTGACAAAAACCAATTAACCGGTGAGAACTATAATGATTGGAAACGGAACCTGGACATCGTCCTTCCTTTGAGAAACTGAAATATGTTCTGACAACTCCTTGTCCTCCCGAGCCTACGGGAGACTCAAGTAATGAGCAATTCCAAGCGTACGAACGCTGGAAAGATGCTAATGATCAGGCCCGCTGCTATGTTATGGCTAGCATGAATAACGTGCTGCAGGCTCAACATCAGGATTATGAGACTGCGAAGCAGATCTTGGATAATCTTGAGGACATGTTTGGAGGCCAGGCCATAACAAAGCGGCAAGGGGCGCTTCGGAAACTCTTAAACTGTAGACAGAGACCGGGGACATCTGTAAAGGAGCACATGATGTTGGTCATGGGTTACCTCGCTGAGGCTCAAACCAATGGAGCCGACATCGCTGAAACTCAGATGACTATGGTCTTTGAGACTCTGTCTAAGGAATTTATTCCGTTTAGAGCTACTTTTAATCTAAGCAATAGACGGGATATGACCTTGACAGAACTGATGAAACAGTTACAAGAGTTTGAACTGCTGATCAGGGAGTCTCCTGCTGGTGGAGAGGCCAATATGGTAGCTGCTTCTGGTTCCAATCCTAACTCTGGGAATGGAAAGAAGCAACGGGCCAAGAGTGGGAAGTCTTCTATTCCTATTGCTACCAAGAGCAAGAAGAAGAAGAAGAAGAACCCAAAGAAGCTTAAGTGTCTTTTGTGGTAAGGTCGGGCATATAAAGAAGCATTGCAAGGACTTCCTTTCCAAGGGAGGTAGGTGTGATCTTCTATATTTAGAAACTTGTTTGGTTGAGGAATCCAGTGACATTTGGGTCATAGATTCGGTGCAACTAATCATGTTTGTGTTTCTCTGCAGGGATTCAAAGAAACGAGAAGTCTACTTCGTGAAGACTTAACGCTTCGGATGGGCGATGGATCCTTGGTCTCAGCGGAAGCAGTGGGAGATGTCCATCTTTATTTTGATAATTATAGGAGTTTAATTTTGCGAGATTGTTTTTATGTTCCTAAATTTAAAAGGAATTTAATTTCTGTATCTTCTTTATTTAAAGACTCCTACGTGGTATCTTTTAATGAAAAAGTGGTGATTCGTAAAAACAAATCTTTTATCTGTTCTGGATGGATGCAAAATAATCTATATTTTATCAAACCTAAGATGGACTATTGCTTAATGCTGAGATAAATGATAATGACTCAAAAAGACTTAAAACTTCTCACTCTAATAAGACTTATCTTTGGCATTTGCGCCTTGGCCATATTAACCTAAATAGGATTCAAAGGTTGGTAAGGGATGGACCTTTAAGTCACTTAAAGGTGGAATCTATACCTCAATGTGAGTCTTGTTTGGAGGGTAAAATGACCAAAAGACCATACGGGTCTAAGGGCAATAGGGCCGAAGGGGTTCTAGAACTTGTGCATAGTGATGTTTGCGGACCGATGAACATCCGGGCACGAGGAGGGTATGAGTACTTCGTTACTTTTATTGACGATTACTCAAGATATGGGTATGTGTACCTAATGCACCACAAAAGCGAAACTTATGATAAGTTCAGGGAGTTTCGGGCTGAAGTGGAAAAGCAATTGGGTAGACCCATAAAGGCACTTCGATCTGATCGAGGTGGGGAATACCTTTCTGATGAGTTCTTGGGACACTTGTTAGAGAATGGGATTTTATCCCATTTGACTGCGCCGGGCACTCCGCAGCAGAATGGCGTAGCAGAGAGAAGGAATAGGACTTTGTTGGACATGATTCGGTCCATGATGAGTTATTCATCATTGCCTTTATCCTTTTGGGGATATGCACTACAAACCGCATGTTATCTTTTGAACAATGTGCCTTCAAAATCGGTCCCTAAAACTCCTCACGAGTTGTGGACAAGACGGAAGACATCCTTAAACCATATTCGCATATGGGGATGGCCAGGCTCATGGT